>VTPC01090752.1:4220-73063 GCA_011009095.1 Ignelater luminosus
TTTTTTTTGTGTAATATTTGCTTCATCTGGGTCCAATATTGTTCGATAACTCAAAGTTTTAGACAGTTGAGCAAATTACTGTCTTTAGGCATTTGTTTGGTACCACTCTGTAATGTTTATAGCTAAATCAGGCCAAACAAAGAGTTGAGCCTTAAGAAACGATAGCAACCTCTTTTTCAAACATTCTTTTAAATAAATGTTTTTGTCAATGGCGCTTTTAGTGATAACGTCTTCATTGAGTTTACCACAAGTGCAAAATTGCTTGCCATACTAAGAGTTTTCCAGCAACTGTTGACATTTTCTTTTGTTTACATTTATCTTCAATTTTAAACTTGTTTGTACAAGTAAAGAACTCTCATCCAGAGAGCTATTGAAGGTCAATTTTGACCCAGGTTCCATTATCCAATATCACACAATCAAATTTTGTTAAAAATCTACAGTGCAGTTCTTCTTTGCATGGTTTTTGTTTTATAATTTTCTAAGTCCATTTCGTATTTTTACTTCTTGAACATAAAATGAAGATGGTCCTACTTTCTTTGCCACATCCGTCACAGACTCGTTCGGATTTTACTTAAAAGCTTCTATCACTTTCTTTTCTGTCTTTTTGCAATTTGGACTTCGTTTTCTATAAGAACCAGGCTTTTGGTTTACATCCAATGGTTTATGAAAATTATTTAAAACATTTGCAATAGCTGATTTAGATATTCTCAGACATTTTCCATTTGTCCAAAATTACATTTTTCGATTGTCAGTAGTTCGTTTATACAAAATATTTTTGCGAAGCACATAATTATTTTGAATTCATCTTTAATAGTAATTGGCAGGAATAACTACAACTGATGTTTTGAAAAACAACTAAACCCAGACTAACATGGTGGTCAAAGGTCACTTGGCTAGTTGCATTGTAGAAGAAACTGCAAGGATTTCTAAGTGGCCAAATTTTTTCGTGCACAAGCTTTAAGTCTTTTTCCAATCCCTTAGCAGAGATAATAGTTTATGCTGTATTGAAAGAGCTGATATTTGCTCTTTTGACGAAGTGACGTAACTTATATTAAAGGAATTTTACAGAAGAGACCAAAAACAAAAATGGCCAATATTTGTATTTCTGTAGACTAGGATCATTTTTAGATTCAGAAATATGTAAAAGACAAAAATGTGATATGACCATTACAACTTCCCCATGGTAGGGCAGAGAGTAGAAGAATTACTAATACTCTTGTAATTGCACCACGTGAGTCGCTCCTTGACCAAGCGACACGGTGTCCTTATATATTCTTTGCTTGTTATTTTTGGCACTTCTTTATTTCATTGGCGAAGTTCCATCTCTGACACAGTATCTCTTAGACTATACAGTCATTCTCAGATTCTAAATGACTTCTTAAAACACACGTTACAAGATGAGGTTTTTTTTTACCATCACTTTCATTGCGTTAGTTCACAATATGCTCCTGCCATTTTCAATGGTTCAAACACTCAAGATTCTTAGCTTTGGACAACGACGTCTTTAGACGTCCACTTCGAAAAACCATAAAGAAGTGATGACTGAGAAGAGGCATCAAACATATCATTCTTCTTCTTTTTTTTTAAAACTAATTTACGCAATAGTATATCATCCTCCTCATCTCATCCTTCTTTATTAAATAATCTACTGAGCGGAATATGATCCTCAACGTCGCTATTTCTATCCTCCAAAATCTCAAGAGCCGACACTCGTCCAAAATACCACTTTCTTTTAAATAACATTTTTACACATTTTCCTACTCTATATCGGTTTTCATCACATGTTCGCAACTCATTTGCAGCTACCACATTTTTGCTACCATCCTCCCAGACTATAAGAACATTTATTCTTACAGAATTAACTTTCAAATAAAAATCTACAAATAATGTACTAACACTAACCACTCCTGGTTAGTTAGGCAGTTACTAATAACAAACAGGCTCAAATATGTTCATACAGGTCGAGTCACATCAGTATCGATAACTCATGAATCAGTTCTTACAAACCGACGCGACGTAACTTACTTTACGTCATTTCGTGTGAAATCTTACAGGCATTTTGTCAGATACGCCATCAACTCAATATGCGTTTACAAAGAAACTATACGGACTACAGATATGCCATTTTGCGAGAACAAAGAAACATACAATGCAAGTTCTTTTTGCGACGTAACTCAATTTTGATGTTTTTGTTAGTTACGTCACTTGGTGAGAAGAGTGACGTGATATTTGTATAAATTTATTCAATTTAAAACCAAATCTCTTTCAAGTTTTGCAGATGTTCTGTCTCATTTTCCCTCGTTATCACTGCATATACTTCTTGTCTAAAAAAATTGACTACCACTGGAATGTCTGCTGAGATTTCTTCAATTGTCAATTGAGAGCGTCAACAGGCATGTTTCTTAGCAAAGTCAAAAAATATTTTCTTAATGGGTTTAATACTAGCATTCACTGATTATGAGATTCTAGAGCCATTACAGCACCAAAACATGTTGAAATTCATTCTTATACAGTGGAACCTCAATTACTCAAAATCCAAGGGGCGCGATTATTAGTTTGAGTTATAGAAAATACGAGCTATGCAAAATTACGTGCAATTAGTATACGAAGTGCAAGGGGACGCAATAAATCTCGAGTTGAAAAGAAATTTGAGTTATAGAAGTTCGACTTATGGTAGTTGCACTTTGCAATTTGCGTAGTTGTAATTTGGTTTACCACAAGCAAAGCACAAAGCTCAAGATCGCACTTTCACCACCACTTTTATCATCATCAACATCTTTTTGTTTCAGTTTTTCCAGCTGTACAGTTTCCTTCGAGGAGTTCTGCATTTTGGCCTCCTTCTTACTAGAAGATTCTTGCACTTTGTGCACTTCCACAAGGTTTCTTGATTCCTTGAGATTCGCTTCCTTAGATAAAGCTATTTCACGTATGTTCTTCAAAGTTTTAGTTTCTGCTTCCCCACACAAGCATTCCAAAACAGGATCATTCCTGAATCCTGTAACAAACTTCTCCTTGACTGGTTCTTCCAAAAAATTTCCAAATTTACAAAGTAATGCTGGTAATGATCTTCTAACAACGACAGAAAATTCATTGTAGGTTCTCGATTCTTTAGAGTTCTATACACCTTTTCATCAAGTTATGTTAGTAAAACTGCCACCTTCTAATGTATTGTGTAGACAGAGAGGGATTTGAATTGTTTGCAATTTGCGATCCAATTAGAAATATTTTGCAAAAATGGCCTTCTAATAATTCTTGAGTTATTCTTAAATCTTTTCATAGACGTATCAAAAGACAACTTTTACTGAAGCTAGGTTTAGACCAACCCCTATAATGCCATAATATAAGTAATAAGAACAAATGAGAGGTAAGAATATGCAGGATGTGGGTATCTACGCCATTCTCTGTGAAATCGGAAGTTCTACCTTTACATGAATATTGAGATTACATAAAGATAACATGTTATGAAATACACAGATGGGAATATCATATTTACTTGGATTTATGCATGGGCCGTTGCGGTTCGCATTTTGGATATTTGAAGTGACATCTTCATTAACCTTGAACTTTATTAACTTGCTGAATAACAATATGAGAAAATAATCAACAGAAGATTCCATTTTCGTTGTATTCAGTACTTACAGAATTTCCATTGATATTTGATAATTGGAGCTCGTCATCGCATATTTAATATTGCAACGATGAGGGTGGAGAACAGAAAAGTATTAATTCCGCAGTCATGCCGGCCGAAATTGTTTTCAGTCACACTCTTAGCATTTCTATTTTTTGTTTCTTGGCTCCTACTCGATTAATGAAAAAACAATGTAGAACTTAATCAAGAAGTAAATTGTTTTCGAGATAGTCGGATTTACATTATCAAATAAGACAGAATTCGCGTGGGAATCAAACCTACATATTCTCGGCTATCCAGGCCAAATACTCTGCCAATAAAACCAGCAAATTTTTTTCTAAGCAAAAGACGAGACAAAAATAAATAGCCGGCAATCGCAATCATTTTGTTTTTGTAGTATGGATCCTATAAATGATGCAAATCCCAATGGTAATTAAATCTTGAGTGGAATCCCCCTGGAAGTAAGCAGTAACAGTACAGTAAGGATTATCAAAGTAAATTACCAATTAGTTAGAATATAGGAAGATCAGAATTTGCGTGGTAATCGAACCTACACATTTTAGCTATCCGGTCAGAATGCTTTGTCAATAAAGCTAGCGTTTTCTAGTTTCACTGAAGATTTAATTACTATTGGGATTTAAGACAGTAAGTTATTTAATTTTATTGCTGTCAGTGTCATCGATTTCCAGCTGAAGTAGTAACAATTGCGCAAATAAATTAATCGAGCTGAACTGAAATATTAGTTATTTTAATTAACTTTCTAATTTATTTTCATAGAGTAATTTTAGTGTCTTATTCTACTGAGAGGTTAAGTTAAGTTAATCATGATCATGTTCACTCTCTTCTATAAGACCCTCCGTATATTCCCTTAATGGGTTTTTGTAGTCTTTCGTGCCTTTTAAACTACAGTCTCGTATATTACCTATTATTAGCTTTCGCACTAATAATTTTAAATCAGTATCATCTTCCCTGTTTTCATTTTTAACAAAAATGTCTCGCAATTTCATAGTTTGATTGTTCATGTTTTTGTTTATTCTCTTTCCTAGTTACTACTTGGTTCAGTCTCATTGGTGGTCATTTCTGATAGCTTTGGCGCAAATAGAAATAATTCTTTTTGGAAAAACAAATGTCCTACAAACATCTTTTAGTAGTTTTTGTGGGCCTAGAGAACAAAAACTTGAGAAACAGTCTGAGCCCCTGAGCGTAAGTGGAGGGAATTTTTGATTAATGGCTTTAATCCCCTTGAATTCAGCTTTTGAGCTGACCCTGTCGAGTTTGCGCAACCCGTGTTTAACTTAACTACCTGTCTTTCAATTTCGTTCAGATATTTGTTTTTCTGACGCGTAATATTTAAATTATTTCATTCTATGAACGGATGTTTATGGGCATTTATTTGACGGGTCCTTCAGACCTAATTTTTATGTAGTAATTGTCATTCTTTTATTTGATGTTTGTAAAGTAATAATTTCTTCAATTAACCATATCATTTTGAATCTTTTTGTGAATGTTTATTTTACTCGATTTCAAAGCATAATTATAAATTCATGTAGTTTAACTTTTGTGTTCTTATTTATAGGAGTTTGTTTTTGTTTTATAAGCTTATTTAGGTGCCGGGATGATGGACCTTGGCTTCTAGCAACCCGCGTAATATTTGATTTTGTGAATAAAGCTTTGTTTATAGTTTTGAGAAACGAGAGAGAAAGGCTGGAGATTTATTAAGTTTATTTTATTTTAAGTTGCGGAACCAACAAAAGTTCCTTGGTAAGTAAAAGAGAATACAATTTAGTCTCCGGACACGATTTTGAAGTGTTTACCTACAGGGTGATATTTTGGGTTGACCGTATATACAGCGTGTTCATTGGTGTGGGGACAGGTCGACGAATTGCATCGTTTTGTGTGGCACTGTCTCCTGGCGCCCTTTTGGTATCTCTTTTAGGTTTTTCAGCTAAAAGCTAAGTTTTAGGCTCAGGTAAGATCATCAAAGCCTGGGTTATTTACTATTTTGGAACCTACTCCCGTCTTCGACATGAGCTATGGGCTTGATCATCTACCGATATCTGGCTTATACGGGACTAGATTGCACCGGGCTTGTCATGCGCAGAAAATATTTCTTTGAAAGTACGGACTATGGTTGCACTAGCAGTGTATTTAGTATATAAAAATCAACAACTAAAAGATATTGTTGGTCATTGAAATGAAATAAATCAGCTGCGACTTGCTGCCATGGCCTAGTCGGAATATTTTTTATAGTTAGTGGCTCTTTTTGATTGGAATTTTGAAATGTTAGACAGGCAGGACAATTTCTGACTACATCAGCAATCTCTTTGTTGATATTGGGCCACAAAATTAGTTCATTTGCTCTAAGCTGGGTTTTTGTAATTCCCATATGATTATAATGAAGACGATGGATAATCTCTGGTCGCATTGACTTTGGAATAATTAATATCTGGTTTTCAAAAAAAAACACCAGGTGCCTCAACTAGTTCATGTTTACCATGCCAATATGGTTTTACTATTTCTTTTAAAAATTTTCTTATTTGATGGCCATCCATGTTTGATAACTATCAGCAGTTCATTTAATTCTTCATCAGTCTGCGTTTCTTGTGCTAGCTTTTCAAATTGATTTTTACTTATATCAATATAAATTAACTTGAGCTTTCCTAATTTTATTTTAAACTTTTGCACAATCTGAATTGCTTTTCGTAGCTCACTTCCTTGTGTTTTAAGTTCGGTGATAGTTTCACTGATGAACTCGTAATTTGCTTTGATGAATGCAAGGTTTTGTTGTAGTTCCGGATTTTTTAAAATATTTTGGCAGTCTTCAACTGATTGGGATGCATCTTCCGAAAATTCTAACAAAATTTCTTTGAAGCTGGTAAAGTTAACTGCGTAATACACAGCCGCATCCAACCATGTTCCCCATCTAGTAATGACTGGTTGTGGTGGAAGCGGAATATTAGGCAGCTTTTCTTTAAATCGTTGTACCCTCAATGGCGCTTTTAAAAAACACTTTTTGCCATTTTTAATTAACTCGTTAACTAGAGGAAATTCAGACCTCACAGTTTCTGCTACTCGGTTTAATCCGTGAGCTACGCAAGTAGAGTGTGTGAGATTACTATACAAAACTTTTAAATTAATACCTGCTTTTAGCATATATGCAGCCGCATCTGTCACCATTAACGGATTTTTTTCAGTTGGGACTGCATTAGGAAGAAAAAAGTTTGCGAGTCCCTCGTTAATAAATTTTGTTATGGTGCTGCTGTTGGTTTTTTCTAGTTTTTTCAAATGTATTAAAAATGTCCTGGTTGGAGTAGCTCAATGTAATACAGCGATAATGAGACCAGCCACATACCTACCGCACTCATCGGTGGTTTCATCGACAGAAAACCAGATAGAATGGTCTGCAATTATATTTTTAATTTCATGAAGGACTGTTTTATAAACTGTATCTAATTAGTTTTTTCGTAGAGTGCACTTATTTCAATGTCTTTTTGTACTGCTATTAATATCTAAAAAAAGCATTATTCCTATAAATCCGCACTCTAGTTATTAACAATCTTTGTAGTCTTAATGGGCAATAAATTGTTTAAAGGTTTTTAAAAAATAGCCTTTAAAGGCTTATGGTCAGTTTCTATAAAGAAGAATTTTTCATATAAATACTAGTGAAATCTCTGACATCCAAAGACAATTCCAAGTAGTTCTTTTGTTCTTCTGTTTGGGCACATCGAACTTGAGCATCTGTTTAGGATTTAGATGCATAAGCGATTGGTGCCTCGTTTTGAATGATGACTGCCCCTAATCCATGCTTAGAACTGTTTACTGAAAGTGTAATTGGCAATTTGGGATTATAGTATTGTAAGACTGGATCATTAGAAAGTAATGCTATTGGATGATTAAATTCGGATTGATGTTGATCAGTCCAGGTCCATTCTGCACGTTTCTTTGATAGTTGTCGAAGATTGAAGGTTACGTTTGATAAATTTGGTATAAATTTGCTAACATATGTCACCATATCCAGAAAACGTAAAAGCTCTTTAGCACAAGTTAGTTCTGGAATTTGTGTGATGGCTTCAATCTTATCATTATCTGGAAAACTACCATTTGAAGATAGAGTGTGTCCTACATACTTAATTTTAGTGACTCTAAACTTTGATTTATCATTATTAAACTTTATTCCATAATCTGAAGCTGTTTTTAACACTAGTTGTAAAATCTTATCGTGTTCCTCTATTGTCTAATAGCATATATGATTAAATCATCAATATAAATTTTTACACCCTTGATGTCTTTAAAAATATCGGAGAATATACAGTGAAACATTTCTGGTGCGCATGACAATCAAAAAGGAAGTCGAAGAAACTTAAATCGACCAAAAGGAGTGGCAAAAGTAGCTAAAGGTGTAGACTTTTTAGCTAATTCAATTTGCCTCTTTATTTGCATCAAGTACTGTAAAGTACTTCATACCACTTAATTCACTAGTGAGTTCTTCAAATTTAGGCAAATGTTGTAATTCTCTAACAATAGCTTTATTAAGTACTGCAGGGTCTAAGCAGATTCTTGCCATTGGTTTCCTTACTACTACTATTGGATTTACAAATTCAGTTGGTTCAGTAATTTTGCTGATTATGCCATCATTAACCATTGTTTTAAGTTCATCTTCTAGTAAAGGTAACAGTTGGTAAGGAACTTTCCTACAAGGAGTAATAGCAGTTTCATAATTTTTTTTGAGTACTAACTCACAAGGTTTCGTCTTTATTTTCCAAATACCATGAAATAAATTTTTATAGTCATCAAGTAATTTACCAATATTGCAGGAAGTAGTTATTTCATTTATATTGTGCTCGATAAGCTTTAATTCTTGAATAGTAGGCATACCTAATTACGGTACTGATTTAGTATCAGTATTTATAATTACAAAGTTAATTTTGTGCTTTTTATTATTAATCTTAACAAATAAATTTACAAGTACCTATCACATTAAGATTATCACCCCCATAATGCCTGACTGAGTTGTCACAATATTGAAGTTTATGATTAATATTTAAACTATTAAACAAATATTTAGGGATAACATAACTGCAGCTTACATTTCTGTGTCACATTAATTGTTGCCAACTTAATGTTATTCCCTAACAATAAACAACAAGCAAAAGCAATCAGTAACAATATTAAACTTTTTCGCGGTCCTACTAGATAGCTGATGATGGAGCTTTCTCTATCTGGGTTGACCTACCGTCATTGGTACCCATTGATTTTATTGATTTCCCTGCTTTGTCTTTTGAGAATGAGTTGACTAGTTATATAGTCGAACCCGACCGTTTCCGATCTTCTGAGCTGGCCAAGTGGCATCTTTTTTTCTTGTAACATATTGTTTGTTTTTTTTCTTTTTGCAGTAGCTCCAGTTTCTTTTCTTGTCAAATTAATTAAAACTATAATTTAGCAGCAATATATAGATGATAAAAATGTTAAAATACTTCTCTATAGAATAAATCAAAAACTGAAAAACGAAAGTTATAGATAATTTAATATCAACACCACCAGGTGCGTAACCTTCCGTTAGCTAACCTTGGATCGTACAAATTGAACAATAAACTTCTAAAACTACCTATTTATAAATGCAAAGAAAAATTATGAATTTATGTCCTTTAACTAAATCTTATTTTGTGAATTGATAAATAAACAATTAATATTACAAGAATGAAGGACTTGTGTTATGAGGGATGTAGGGAAGAACGAAAATTAATTAGGGAACATAAAATTATATTTATATAAAAAAAAAACAAAATTGTTTAACCCCAGTAAACGGCAGTCACCACTGGTCTTCCAGATGACGGACGGTCGGGGTCCGTAATGCGGGATCGTAGGCCCCCAACACCGACGAACGGGGAAGATCCAACGGATGGTAAACGAATAGGGAAATCGAGAAAGAAGCAAAGAAGACCAGACGACAAAAAGAAAAAAAAACCCTGAAACAAAACATCCTCGCTATAAAAAAAAGGTCCTGTGATTACAAAAGTTCCTCACTTACCAATATGTAGGTGGGCTTATAGAACTCGTGCAGCAAGTAATTGCTAGGACGATTTATGAGGGAGCCTTCCTAAGAAAGAAAGAACATATTTGAAGATTTTATTGACAACACTAGGAAGCACATACCTGAGATCTGTATTTTTAAATCCCAAAAGAACGAATGGAACTCGGAAGCGCTCAACGAAGAGAAAGACCAGAGCTCAAAATGCAAGATAACTTCCAATTAATAGTCGAGGAAATAAAGCAGAAAAAAGACCAAAGTAAAACAAAAAAGATCGCCGAGATGGATTTTGATGCGGTTTGCGGCAATCGATTCTGTGAGTTGTCTAGAAAAAATGCTCCCTTTGGTTTTTTAATGTTTTTAGTTATTGCATTTCTACAGAGGAAAATGCATCTTTTTGGATGCATTTTGATGCAGTTTGAAAACAAATCGACAAAATGAGCCAAACTGGGCCAGATTTTTTCACTCGGAAGTTTTTTGTGTCGCTGATTACGAATCCAATATTAGTTTTCCGCAAAAACCACCCCGGCCGTGGAAAATCGGAAAATTTTGCCCAATTTCGGAAGCAATTTTGGAATTTCAGCTCGAAAATGGGTTCTAGATAGTTTTTTTGGGTCCCTGATCACAAATCCAACGTTAGTTTTTCGGAAAAACCAATCTGGTCGTGGGAAAACGGAAACTTTGGCCTAATTTCTGAAAAAAGTTTTCTTGTTCGTGAAAATTTTAACTCGAAGGTGGGTTCGGGGGGGTTTCTTTGGTCGCTGATCACGAATCCGATATTAGTTTCCCGCAAAAACCACCCCGGCCGTGGAAAATCGGAAAATTTTGCCCAATTTCGGAAACAATTTTGGAATTTCAGCTCAAAAATGGGTTCTAGATAGTTTTTTGGGTCGCTGATAAACAAATCCGGTATTAGTTTTCTAGAAAGACCATCCTGGGCGTAAAAAATTGGAAAATCTTGCCATTTTCTTTATTTTTCTCATGTTTAACCGCTCTTAGGTGGCAGTTCATCTCGCTTTCGATGTAGTCGACATGTTTGGACCAGGTTTCATTGTTGCAGTAAAAATCTTTTACTAGATTTTTTTATTTCTTTACGTTTGTTTTTATATTTAACATGGTCTTCTAGTTCTTTCATCTGTAGGTAGTCTTTTCATGCTTCTTTTTTTGTTTCACTGCGTCTTTTATTTTATCTGTCTACCATACTGTTTTATTAATGGTTTTATTTGATATTGTTGTCTTTCCACAGCTTATGGTTGCGGCTTCTTTTAACTTGTCTTTGAAATTCTCCCATGCTTGCTCTATTTGATCATTTTCTCTTTTACATGGGATTTCTAGATTAATTTTTAGGATGTTTTGGTATTCTTCTCTTGCTTTCTCTTCTTTCAGTCAGTTTCTTTCCTAATTGTTTTTTTTGTGTTGATTTCGTGCTTGTCGCCTACTATCTTCAATATTAACAAATGGTGGTCACATCCGATTTTCGCACCTCTTTTAATTTTTGTGTCTTTGATAATATGCCATAGGTTTTTGCTGACCAGGAAGTAATCTATCATTGATTTTGCGTTTCTGGTAGGAACTATTCTTGTAAATTTATGGTTGGCTTTGTGTTGAAACTTTGTGTTTGCTATTATTAGGTCATTTTCAATACAAAATTGAATGATTTTTGTACCGTTTGTGTTTTTTGCTTCTTCTCCATATTTTCCCATTCATCTTTCTTTGCCTTTATTTTCTTTGTCAACTTTTCCATTCTGGTCACCCATGATTATTACATTATCCCATTTCTTGACTAGTTTTTCTTATAGATTTTTGAAAAATATTTTTTTTTATTTTCTATTGAGGCATTTTCATTTAGCGCATAAGCTGTTATCAACCCTATTTGCTTGTGTTCTTTGTTCAAATCCAGCTCTATGCTCATTATTGTTTCGTGTTTTAGGTTTTCATTATATTTATGCATTCACTAGATTACTTTCTTTAATTGTTGGCCCTACCCTTCTCTTGCTCTATCTGTTTCCTTCAAGCCCGACTATATCAGCCAATAGCCTTGTTACAATTGGGCCATGCCTTTACCTTTTCTCTTTCTTTCTGTGATTGCTAAATATTCTGTGTTATATCTTTCCATTTCTCTTGTCAATTCGTGTTCTTTTCGCTTTAGGCTTTTAACGTTCTATGTGGCTACAATGGTTTGTTTTCTTTTTTTGTGATATTTGTAGTCTGATTTGCTTTCTTTTTCAATTAGTTTCATATATCTAACTTTTACCCGAATGTCCGTCCTTTTCTTCTTTTGCTTGTTTTTCTGATGTAGGCTTGTATCTTCCTTTCCTTTTTTGTCATGTCTGTCTCTATGTGAATTATTGGTCTTGTATGTTTCTGAGCTTATTTTTATTCTTGAGGATGCTTAATTTTCTGTCATATTCTTGGTCTCTATCACACATATTTTGTCCCTTATTTTTCCTGCATTTTTTAGTTCAATGTTTATTTCTAGCTGTTTTTTTATAAAATCTTCTAGTTGTTCTTTCAAAGTTTTGTCGTCATTGGTATATACTGATATAGCTTTATTCACTAAGTTTTTTGTTAAGTTCCTTTTCCAGTTTTTCGTTTTTCTCTTCCAATTCCTTAATTATATCTGGGTCTTCTTTTTGGTCTTTTCTTATACTTCTGATTTCCTTGATCATTTCCTCATTTTCTGACATCATTTCTTTCATGATACTCAGTAGCATCCTTTCATTATATTTTTGGTTTTGTTTAGACGGGTATTTCTTAGTTAATTTACTCTTCCCAAAGAATTCCCTTTTTGCTCTAGCCCGTTTCTTTCCATTATCGTCGCTACTACTCTCGTATCCTGTTGTTACTAACATTTTCTTGATTGTTCCGATGCTGGTCATTTTCCTTCACACTTGTTTTTTTATATAAATAATTTTTATAATTATAAAACCACAAGCGTAGCAAAATTGTGAGAGTGCTACTCTGATAATATACTGTGACCCGTTCATGTATGTCTAGAAACTTCTGTGAGTGTCATCCATAATGACCATAGTCTGGATAGGAGTGACGTCAGCATGTGATCGTTGTGAATGATGGTGTGAATAAACGAGTGTTTTGCGTTTTTTAAGTTTGCTGTATTCTCTCAAATTTTGCCTTTGAAATAAGAAAAAAGGATGATCCAACATCAGAAAGTGATTTCAATGTATCTAAAATGGCTTTATTTATTTTTAATTTTATTTATAAAATTTATAAATTTGAGACTTAATCATCCTTAAAGATCTGAAGTTACATATTTAACGTTGTGCTCAAAATATGTTTTTGAAGTCAATTTTAAAAATAGCGACGAGCTCTATTGTCATGATTTCCTGTAAGCTCACTATCTTGGATTTTTTTCTTTTTCAAGTAATATTCTAATTTCTGGAAGATGAAAAGTTGCTGGAAGTCCCATAATAGTACAGGAGTTTTGTAGAAAATAAAAGAAACTTTTGGTGGAGTTTTGATTTGATGGTACTCTATGGTATTTTGTGTCGCTGAACACGAATCAGAGGTAGGGAGGGAGGAAAGCAATTTGTTGCAATCGAGACTAATATTTCTTACTCCCGTAGGACGTACAACATCTTTTCGCCCGTAAATAAATTCATTTTTGTTTGGAACAGAGATACAATGATTATTATTCACATTCATTTCCGCCTTCTTTTAGAAGGTTCCGCTTGGTCATCGACATCTGCAACATAGAAAATAGAAGTATGGAATTAGCGGGTGTTTTTATTACTTCAAATATTGTAGAATATATTCTTTATTCTTCCATTGGATCCACTGTTAGAACGGGTGAGTAATTTATTTTCAGTCCAATTTGTCATCTTCGTCCTCGCCCACCACTGCGTTATTGGTACAGCCTCCCTCGCACTTAAGGTACAAGCTGGAGCAGCAAAGCCCTGCCCTCCTGCACCCACAGTTGCACTGGCAGTTCTTCGTACACTTGCAGGTTACGAGTTTTAATAATGCAGGGGGAGCAGGGAGTAGAAGAATGGTCACAGGCTCAAGGTCAATATTTGTTTTCCATTTCTTCAGCATCTTTTTTTATCCCCAGCCATTGCTGGACCTGGTGGTAGACTCTTACAGAGATAATGGTAAAACTGTATCTGAAGGCTGCCTTCTTGTAGTAAATGTACATTAGGTGGTTGAGCGTAGGCACATTTGTTCCACAGTGAAATGAGGAAACGTTCCCTAGCAGCAGCTACCATCTCCTGAGTAGCATTTGAGTCTGTGAAGACTTACAACGTCAGCAACGTTCGGGTTATTCACAAGTATATTGAGGAATTTTATTTTCCCTTGTTAGAAGAACGTTCTCCTTTCATGGTTTCAAGAAGAATATGTTATCAATCCTGCAGAGACATATCAAAATAACCAAGAGGTCTACATCCTCCCCAACTACAATTAGGGCCTCATTTGATGTTCATGTGTTCACAATCAAAGTCTCTATGTCTTCTTTGGCCTGCTTCCATCCCATTTCTGCCGATGAGAGCGTTGTAGTAAGCATAGATATTAAACGACCCTTGTTTTTTGGGTTAGCAAAGAACTTTTCTTTGGATGTCGCTGGTATCATCAAACAGTATGTCAGCTGAAGCATGTTTCCTTGTTCTTCTCATACCCTCAGCAGTTTTTGTAGCACCTTGTACGTCATCAGGGTAGCCATCAAAGACAACTACTAGGAAGATATTTTGACTGCACCACCACAACCCACCATCGATGACATATTGAACTTGGCCGCTGAACTGCGTGTTTGTTAAAAGTTTGAATGTTTTGTAGAGCGTTGGATTTGGTTTCTTTTTTAATAAATTGTCGAATAGATACAAGGAATAAAGGCCTAGATCGTACGTCAAAAACTTCTCAAGGTCTTGATCTGAATGCTTAGTACCGGAAATTCGAACAAAGTTGTGGGATTAATAAGAATCAACTCGTATAGCATTGGTAATGACATCAAGAGGTTGTACTTTGTCGCTTTGTTTTAAAGTCACCACCAACAATTCTGTTGATGCTATTAATGCCCAAGTCCCAATTTTGATTTTGTACTTTCAGACACTCAGGAATTCTGTAAGGAAAACATTGATAACACATCAAAAGATTCAAATGTAGGTAAATCCTTAGAATCTTAAGACGCGATTTGAAAATGGCACTTAATTAATAGGTAAACAGTTGAAAGTGATGTGTTCGTATAAACATTATTATATGATGGCTACTTTGTGATTTACCGATAAATTCTTCAAAAGCAGATTAGTAGCTTTGGTAAGATTTTTAATTGAGCTTCTTTTAGTGTTCTTGGAAAACTCTTTCACTAGAAGTTCCTAAAAAAGAATTATAAATAAAACTTTGGAAGGAATTCCGTTATTTAATGATTGATTCTTCAGAGCTGATTTTAAACAAGTGAACAAAAAAAATTATTGCCATGCGCTTTTTGTAGCTCTGAGTTCGTCATGATGTACATAAGCTTTGCTGCCTGTAATGCCTGAATGGTCTTTCAGATTTTGATTTTTTACTTTCAGACATCTAGGCAGTTTGTAAGAAAGACATTGATAACGCTTACACATCAAAAGATCCAAATGTATGTAGATCCTTGGAATCTTAAGGCGCGGTTTGAAAATGGCGCCATAGTAACTTAATAGATAAACAGCTGAAAATAATAACTGTGTTCGTATAAACATTATTCTATGCTGACTCCTTTGTTATTTACCGATACATTCTTCAAAAGCAGATTAGTAGCTTTGGTAAGATTTTTAATTGTATTTTCTTTTTAAAATTATCGTTATGCAAATAGACGTTCAACATGTAGAAATCACTCAATAAATCCAGTGTATGCTGCTTCCAAGATAGTAGAAGTCTTAAAATTAAATAATGGGTTATTCAGCATTTTGACTAGTAAGAAACACCCTGTATAAAAAATCGAAACACAAACTTTACTTGTTAGAATTATGCACATTGCTGCCTTTGACGTTTAGGCTACAACAACATTATAAATTACCAAATAGAGCAGCAGGTTAAATAAAAGTCCTTAAAGACGCCATTTAAAATTACAAATTTATCATCCAAGAACTTGTTAAGTGTCTTTTTTGTAAAATATGTGAAGTGTTTTAGAAATTTGAAAATTATCTCGGGAAAATTCCAAACATCTTTCAGAATGCTGTAGTCATAAGGCATTTTAGAACAATTTTCGTGAAATACCTTGAAAATTCTACATGTTTGCTTTAACTCTAGGATAATAATGATCTCATATAATTTATTTGTAATTAGTTCACTAGGATGTTTACTTGAATAACAAGCTCCAACAACATAATATTAACTCTTTTAATATTTTCATAAAATGTCTCGAGAAAAATTCTTCAAAATTAATTCTAAACACGAAATATCTTGTGATACTTTTATAAAAAATACTTTAAATATTTCAACAAACTTTGTTGGCAGAAACAATTTTGGAAATATTTAGATAAAACGTGCAACTTTTGAGGAAACATTTAGGGATTGTTGAAAATTTCATTAATTTCACTACTTGAGCACAAAATAAATTTTTAAAACTATAAAGAAAGGTATAAATAAAATAAATAAACTTTAAAAGGCGTACGAGCGCATGTGTATTCAAATACGTCGTTTTCAGGGCGACAGATTTTGATTTTGCGCTTGCGTCTCCAGTTATCCTGGTAAGGATAACTGGTGACAGTCAGTATCTATAAGGATAGCATGACGCGTAGTGTTTACTCTTGAATTTAGCTCATGTTCACCTCGTGGATCTTACAGAAAAGTTAGGTTATGTTTATAAATGATTTTAAAAACGTATGAGTATTAACAGAATATTCAAATATTGACTTTGTGCTGAATATTCGGTACCAACTAATTTCTAAGTTTTAAAACGAGTGTACTGTAATTCTTTGAATTCGAACTGAAAATCACTATTATAGGTTAAAATAGGTAAAGTTTCAAATGTTTCATTTTTAAATCTTGAAATTTTCTGAAATTATAAAAGAAAAAATCTTCTTTTAGTGAAAATTTTGCTAACAGGGCCGTTTCGATCTTTAAAAAACGTACTTAGCATATTTAATTAACAGTAAGGGTAACTATAAAGAGGAAGCTTTTCCGACTCCCTTAGGATCTTGCAGTTTCTCGAAACTTTAGTACACAGTGAAAACTTAGTTTCGACTTTTAAAACTTCCAAGAGGCCTTAGGTTCGAAATCTCAAGAGGGTTATTTGTTTACTGCAACAATTGTTGTTCTAATTAGTTGCTCAAGGCAAATAACACCGTTTTAAGTTGTTTTAATTGCGTCTTTATCTCGGTCTCTTTCGCACTAAATGAAATTTGTCAAACAGAAAATAATAACTTCCATATTGGCACCGTGCCAAAAATACCAAATAATAATTACTATTATTATCCCCGTACGTTTTGTTTAATTATCGTTCAGGATTTTCCTTTATGTACAGCTTCCTCTGGACTTTTGCCAACTTATGCAAAAGAAATTGATCGTGTAATTAAAATAAATCTTCCTGTTTACTAATTCCCATTTAATATAAAAAACAAGGAAAAACTTGAAGTGAGTGTTTTTAAAACTTGAGGTGTCGTTTGAGAAAACTTTCTTTTGACTGTCGCCTATAGTTCTAAAGACTTTTTAAGACTGGATCGACCTTTTCTCGGACGAAACATCTATTGGGATTAAAAGGTAATGGCAGTTTTTGTTATTTTTTTTTATTCCAAACTCAATTTGGAATTTCGAAGACTTCTTTAAAAACAACAGTTTGATGAGATAATAAAATAATAATTTTTATGAGTTATAAACTTAAAATATCAAAGGGATGCCATAAAATAATATTCGACGAAGGAGCGACTTTTTTGCTTATTGCCTTTTCACATAGCGACCTTCGTTTCACTGTCACATTACGTAGACTTTAATGTTGAAGTTACAGAAGAAAATTGTCTTGCATTTATTATTTATTTCGCTTTGACGACTTGATAAAACTTCTGAGCTACTTCCCTTCTTTAGAGTTAATTTATTTCTATTTATTTTAATGCAATGTTAAATGTAATTCGATGTAAATTATGTACTTACACTTTATGCTTCTTGTTTACGTTTATATTTTAAGGAAAGCTTAGTTTAAAACTTGAGACTTTTATGTAAATTGCATTTCAGAAATTATTTAGTAAATTAACAGAGTAGATTTTATTTTGACTTATTAATTGTATCGTTTATCAGTGAAAAATTACCGCTTTTTAAATTTATTTTCAAGTTTATCGTTTGAAACACGTACGCCCTTCTTATCAGATGATATAATTCACTTTAGGTTATTGCATGCTTTAGTTTCCGTATATTTACTTTGCCTGTTGCTTGGAGATTTCCATCTTTTAACAAAGTGTTGCTTGTAGTCATAATAACTGAGTGAGTCTTTAGTTTTCAAATTGGATTTTCGTGCTGCTATTCTGTCCAATTTATCTTCTTGCAGTTTTTCAGATTGTTGTGGTTTTATCTTTACATTTTACTTAATTAAAACGCCGCGAGTATTTTGTTAATTTAATTTGTGGTTAAAAGAGGAGCGACTTAATTTTTCGTTTGTTGACATTTTAAGCTTGTCCAGGTGCTCATTCTTGCTGCCAATTGGATGCCTACTATATTAAATCTCTTATATGCTTTTTCCATTAAAGATTGTAGTTTTGCTCCCAGAAAAAACTTGAGCTAGAGTTCAAGAGAATTGAGTTGCCCGGGTTTAGAGATTGTTTTAATCTGTGTTTTACGTCAACACATTGCCGTATTATTTACCAGTAAAGCCGATTAGTAACCTTGGTAAGATTTCTAATTAAAAATTCTAAAATTATTTTCGTTATTCTTGCTGTTTTTTAGCGTTTTCTTATAAACAGGATTGGCTGAAATAATTTAGTTTTCTTGTGAAACTTTTCTCTGGCGTGTTCATTAAAATGTTTTTACAAATCTTTACATTGTGAAGACAGGTTTCACAACAATCTTCTTATCTTTTGCTTTAGTAGATTTTCTGTTATTTATTAGTATTTTAATTGTTATTAATTCCTTCCTTCACCTAAACTTCAAATTGTTCATAAGAAATTTGCCTGCTTGTATGTGCAGTCGGACAGCTAAACGAATCAAGATCTTTTTAATTCTATCAATATTTATACTTTAAGTTCTTAAATACCAGAGAGCAACCAATAATTTTTTTAAAATGCTAAATCCAATCACGTTTTAGATCTTTCCATATAACGGGCCATCTTCGGTGGCCCCAGGTCAGGCTCTGCCCTTCATTAGCCTTCTTGGAACAATGAAATACAAACACAGGCCGGGTCTTGCCATTTCACATTTTGACTATGTACTTTGAGGTGCCCAATCGCCTCGTAAGAAATATGTCGATAAGATTACTTACACTTCTAAAAACCTGTCGGGTTTTCTACAAGTGCCTTTTTCATATAATAAAAGTCTAGCATGAGTAATTTTCTCTAGAAACTTTTAGGCTTTTAGAAGACTGATGAATATGTCCTTTCATATTCTCCAGTTTTCGTTTTAGTTGAAACTATTTTTGCTTTTAGAAGTCTCTGTGATTTCTCAGGATAATTGTCGTTATCATCATTGAAGGATTGTAAATTATCTGATCGCAGCACATCTTGCTCTTTGAAGAAGTCTGACATTAGAAGAAGACTTAAGTATGAGTAAGAAATCTGATGATTAATTTAGAGAGACTAGGAAAAGCCTAAATCTGAAATGTTAAACAATCAGTAAAATTTAAAAAGAAAGGCCCGGAAATAATGCTATCAATGGACGCAAAATACTAAAAACAACTCTTTGGAGGAATAAGAGCAAAAAGCTCAATGAGCAGCAAAGCAGATAAATACAGAAATGCAGTAAATCAAAATAAGCCGAGATAGATCAGTCTCATAACAAGGCTGCTAGAAGCGAACGTTCTAGAAGGAGTATGAAAGAAAATCCATCAGGGAAAAATTGCATATAAGTATCACGTTTACAGAAAAATTTTTCTTGAGTTATTGAAAGCAAAAGCAAATTATTACATTTTCCTACGTTGCAAAGAAGAAATGAACATTAGATAGAAATAAAACTCTGATTGTTGCGATCTGAAATACAGATTACAGACTTGATCCGCATCTAATTTTAATTACCCACTCCTATTCTGAACTCTCAAGGACGAAGCACATGCCTGAAGCATCTGGGATTATTTCTAAAAAATAATTTTTTGCCACAATACCCAATTGCGAGCGTACTAACCTGGAAAAGAGTAAGACTGTCATTAGTACCATTAAGATAATAACGGTTTATGTTCGTAGAACATTAAAAGTACATCAAAAAGAAAGAAAATCTAAGTTTAGATTGTTCGATTGTTCGATTGTTCGATTATTTCAATTTCAGGACTACACTTTTTAACATCAACGTATAAATCCAGGCCGAACGATTTCACAGAAGTCATTTTGAAGGACGAATGTCCCAATAGCAAAAGAAATATTACTTGATGAACAATGACTGTAAATTATTAGCTAACTAGCATCTAAAATAAAAATAGTGGCTGATGATGTAATGATACGCTTAAGTAAGTGTTCACAGAGAATTTTATTGGATTCGCTAAAAATCAAAAGCAAAACAAGAAAAAAAGCAATGAAGCTATAAAGTGGGCAGAATGATTTTGTTCACGGATTTCCCTGATAATCAATAAAGTTAATTGGAGACTTTTTTCTGTTAATGGACTAGAATTAATTTAAGCAGATAAAGGTTTAAAGTAACTACTGCCCGTTAAGGCCTTTAAGAGCTGATTAAAATTAGGTCATGACTTTATGTGCGTATGGATCGAGAATTAAGGCTAACTTAAAGTTTTACGATTCCGAATCTTTCGAACACAAATTCTATATTTAAATACCCAAGAGGCCTTGGTAAATGTAGGCGGTTTATAAATTAAACAGAAAAAAATCAACACAATCAGAACAACTTAAAAAGTTTTGAATTCTTAATTTAATTATTCAACGAGGACAAAAGAAAGAATCCATTTTCCAATTTTGCATTAACTTTCCAATGTTTTTCCATAATCTCAATTTAATATAAATGCCAATTTTTACTTTTCAAGCATGCGAATTCTAAAAAAAAAATTCATAAGGCAAGTTTTAAGAACATAAATTCCAGAAGTTTGTATTCACATCATCTATGCAAATTTATAATTACTTTAGGAAAACGCGAATAAAATTAAAATAACTTTAATCCTGCAAACCGAAGCGACCAACTTTAATGTAAATTCGGCAAAATCCTGGGCGCCAATCAAACTACACTTTATTTCCTAGCTTTACTTAATTCGTAATCTGATTAACATAAAGCAGATCTGTCGGCTGCATTATCCCACCCGTTTAGAAACCACTTTACGTCGACCTTTTTGTCTTTATTTTGCCACCAAGTGAAATATCCGAAAGGAAAGTTTACGTCTACTTAAAGAGTGAAATTGCTTTTTTCCTCGTACAGTATTTTCGTTTCGACGGCTTTTGCTGTTTTCATTTGCAAGAATTTGCAGTACGCCGCAACAAAACAGAAAGAACATGCAGTATTAATGGGACGTAACTGATTTTAAACCTAATGGAAAAATAACACAGCTGTTTTTTGCGCGCTCGTTTATTTAAATTTTCACGTTTAAGATTTCAGATAAAAACGCATTGGAAATTCTTGAGACACACAAAACACATCATGCATCGCATAAGCGCCAACTTCATTGAATTGGACGTCGAATTCTAAGCATTTCAGAATTACAATTCAGTTTGGGGATCGTGGATTGAATTTTGCAGACCATACGCTCACACGGTGCAGCAGTTGTTTTCATTTGCCCTATAATTTTCCATTTTCTTCTATACGAGAACACGAAGGAGACGTAGACAAGGTTAGACGGAACAACGACGTTCTAGTATTATAATGAATACAAGTGGGCACTGTTCCAACTTTCCAAGCACACATGAATAACAAATACAACAGCGAAAACTTCGAGACTCGTTATTTCAATTTACCAAAATATCGTGGTCAACGGTCAAAGTTCAACTTGGCCTGTATAAACTTTCTGAATAACGTTAAAATGACAGAAATTGTATTTATTTGGGACAATTCAAGTGCTTTAGTTGGAATTTACTCGATTTACATGACTTAATCCTACAGAACCCTTCTCTCCCCACCACTGCAAAATTAACGTTTAGAGCTTTTGGGAGAGTAATGCTGCAACGAAACAGCTTGCATTTGAATTAACTACAATGTATAATACATTAAAACGTTATTTATGTATATTTTAATCTCTCAATTGAAACTAATCTGCTAATCTTACAGGTCGCCATTTAACCAGTACATATATAAGTAGCATGTTAGAATAAATCATAACTTACTTTTTAATCCTTAACAAAAGTCACTTGATACTCCTAAAGAGAAACTTTTCAAATTTAGATTGAAGAAGTTATTCGTGCTTAACAAAAAGAAATTCTCAACAACTTTCTTACGTGTGGGTTTTACAACATTCTAACTGGAAATGTTATCTCAGTCAACTGTAACATATCCGTCGACTTTCCTTACTGAAAGTTTTAATTTCTCGTTAAATCTTCCTAACGTTCAACTTTTATATAAAAAAAAACAAATTTCATTCAATTATTGCCTGTAGCAGTTGGTTCTCAAACTATTGAAAAGGCTTTAATCATCATTGTAACAAAAAGCAAAAGAATAAACCAACCAAAAGCAAATATGTACCTTTCAGTTTGCACCGACATTTTGTAATTCTTTCTCTTCGGTTTATTTTAAATTTTTCTAAATCCTGAACAGCTACTAGATCTTTATTTTATTGACATAACAAATTGTTAAAATTGCTGAATTGGAAGGAAAATTCAATGTGAGCTTCAAATATCTTAGGAAACGCCACGGCAGTTTTCCATTCTAAAAGAAAACTTAGAAACCAATTTTATCATATTTTTTTTGGATTCTTTACTAACAATTTATAATTCTGTATAGAATCAAGAATCATAAATTTGAAAATGGGCCTAGTGCCGGCGGTAGGTGGTAGTGCAGGTACAAGAATCTTGAAGAATGCAGATGATCTCCGTATCTAGGTCACTATACGAGAAGTTTTTCAGCTTCGAACAACAGGCTCGAACATTACACAAACAGAAAGAAACGAGATTGTACTGCTCACTATGAAGATACTTACGTTTCCAGTAAGGAATTAAACCAACGTTGTGTATGGTATGTGAAGGTCGTCGTCCACTGGCTCCAAAACAGCTGATCTCTAAAACAATCTGTTCGTACGTTACTTGCAAAAGAAAAATCAGAAGGTAAAATAACAAAATCTATTAGCATACTCATAAACTGGAACAGACAGAGTACAGCGGTCTCGAGTTACATAGGTGTATACCTATGAAATGAGACTTTTTTTTTCAATTTTAAACGTTTATTAACAAAAAATGGTTACAAATTTAATCTTCAAAATAATAGCCATCGCTAGCGACACATTGTACCCATCTCTCAGGCAATTTGTGAATGCCGCGCCAAAAACATTGGCCGTCTTTGGCCGCAAACCAATCATCGAGCCATTTTTTGGCTTCTTCGTGAGAATTGAAGCGCTGCTCGGAAAGTGCGTGGCCCATCGATGCAAACAAATGATAATCGGAAGGCGCCAAGTCTGGTGAGTAAGCCGCATGCACCAGCGGTTCCCAATCGTACGTCTCCACCAATTCCCGGGTCGCTCTTGTTCGATGTGGTGGTGCATTGTCATCAAGAAAAATTACTTTGTGACGCCGATCGGCATATTCTGGGCGTTTTCTGTGTATAGCGCTGTTCAAATCGGCCAATTGTCGTTGGTAGCGTGCACCGTCAACTGTTTCACCTGGTTTTAATAGCTCGTACTAAATCATACCATGCTGATCCCAGAAAACACACAGCATTGCCTTGCGGCCGCAGCGATTTGGTTTGGCCGTTGATTTTGGCTTGTGGCCATTTTTCATCACCCGTAACGATTCGATGCAAAAAAGACTTCCTTTTGAACCGGGAGAGCAGCATTTCACAAGTGGTTTTTCGGTTCTCTTGCTGCCTTTCAGTCAGTTCATGCGGCACCCATCTTCCGACCTTTAAAATCATGCCCATGTCTTTCAAACGTTTGCAAATGGTTTTTTGGGTCACTCCCAACTGCTCTGCCATCATTTCTTGCGTTTGACCATCATCTTCATTCAACAATGCTTGCAATTCGGTGTCCTCAAACTTTTTCGGTGGCCGGCCACGTTCCTCGTTCTCCACGCTAAAATCACCACTTCGGAATTTTTCAAACCACCTGAAGCACTGTGCTCTGCTTAGAGCATGTCCACCGTAAGCTTCTATAAGCATTTGATGAGCTTGAGAAGCGTTTTTCTTCAATCGATAACAGAAAATCAACGATGTCCGCAAATCGTAGTTTGAAGGCGCGAAATTCGACATTTTTAAGAGCGAAAAAAATGCGTTGTTGTATGAAACATCACAAACAATGAATTGAATATTGTTGACAGATGACAGACGAAAAAAATAAGACATTTGGGACAGTTTAAAAATACTCCTAGCGACATCTGTGGTCTAATAGCTGAAAGTCTCATTTCATAGGTATACACCTGGTACACTGTAAAAAACACATAGAAAAAAAAAAGAGTAAATATACAAAACAAACATTGACCACATCATGAATGCATAAACCAAACACTGATAACACAGAACATTCGTGAATATTAAATAGCGATCGCCTGTGAAAGAAGCACACATAAAATAACGAAGTCGTCACCTCCAGAGGTTTTCTTAACTAGCTTTGGATCCAGTTAAATTTTTAAATAAACTTTCAGGAAAGGCAAAATTTGCAAAGTTGTTAACATCAAAGGTTACGTCTAAGGAACTTCTCAAGTAAAAACTAATAAAAACAAATATTAAAATGATAAATTTCGATTATTTAATCTGTACGTTATCAACCTCGAAAAAATGATAAATTGCAACTATTTAACGTTTACGTTACAAAGTTTTTCACTAATGTGACATGGCGTTACAACAATCTATTTTTAACCAAAGCGAACTGGTGACGAGTCGGAGGAAATTCACATTGGCAAACAACCAAGTTGCGAGACGATATGTGCCAACGTTAGCTCCTCCTCGATAAAACGGAAGTTCATTCAACCAACTAACACGAAAGCAACACATCTGGTAAATCCAGGGATTGTCAGGATATTTATCTGGCGAAGGCAGAATTAATTCACGACGTGTTCACTCAGGATATATATCGGAACCTATGCGGATGCAAACACTTAAACAGATTCTGGGACTCGTGAATTTCTCAAGTCCAAACCACTCACAAGAAAACCGTGCGCGTGTCTTACAGGGCAACACTTAACAAAGCTCTCTCTAAACTATTTAGAGTGACAATTCTCCAACTCCATGGGGTTGGTAAGGCATCTCATTGATCTTCCAGAACTCGCGATATAAGAAGAATCAATGAAGACAGCGGGAGGATGGGGTGAAATCGATTAGAAGCCTCGGGCATTACCCTGCTGGCTATCTGACCAAATGCAATAACAAATCAAAACTAGGCAAGATGACAGTTTTATGATCCAAACGTACATAAAACCTTAAAAGAATAAACCTTTAAGGTAGAAATTAGCTCGAGATGTTTTATTTGAATTTATGAGGGAAGAAAACATTTTCTTATAGAATTCTTAGAAGAACTAATTTTACAAGACCGTAAATCTAAAAATAGATGCTAACGTATTGTATTCGAGAAATAAATTTAACGAATGCGTTTTTACTTACAGCTGCGAATATCTGCAACGTATAACGATCACATCACGTCTGAATGCGTAAATTCGCAAATTTTCTTAGCAAGCAGATAAAGACCTCTTTTTTTATGTTTCCTCTTCAAATCATCTTGGAAGATCGTCGTTAATGCTGTGACCGCTTGGCACACAAAAACGTTTGTAATAGCTAGCTAAGATAACAAAGTGGAGCTGAAAGTTATTCAGGTTTATCATACTCCAATATTCAAAGGTAGAATGAAGATTTGGTAACTTTAGAGTGGTATAAAGATTGGGGGAGGGGGGTCGAATAATAGTAAGCTGTGCGATCTGTCTAATCATAGGCCACGATTACATAATTTCCTTTTTAAAATATCAAATCAGGTTTCTTAGGGATGCGATTGGTTTCATATTAAATTTGCTTTGAATGCTACAAGCTAGTTTTTATCATGGATGGCTTTGTCTAATTGGTTCAAAATGTAGTCATTCTTTCCAATACGAAAGTAGTGTATGGCAAGATATTCTTCTGCAGCTGCAGCTCCAAGTTTACATGAGATATGGTATTACCTGTCAACATCTTCAGAGAAGTCTACCTTACCAAAGAGGAAGTGATTCAACAAACCCAGCTAGTGCTCGTTGCGAGGTAAGCCATTTGCTTCACTCCGTTTGTTGATGTTCAGTCTTTTAAAGAGAATAATGAAAGGGATAGATTTGATTTCTTCTGATGAGTTTTAAGACAAGTTACTTCAGCCTTTGCCAAATAAGTTCTTGTCCCATCCGTCTTAGCTGCAGGATTTTGAGTCAACTCCTAAATGTTTATATGAAGAATATAGCTGTACAGGCGTAGCAGGCCCATGGCTTGTTTTAATATCTTCTGCCACTGCTTCCTATTTTGCGTCTTTTGCTTCCATTTGGACATTCTTATCTTCCTCACATCTTCTTCTACTTTTTTCCTGCATCTCGACCTTGGCCTTCCTTTTCTTTTTGTTTCTCTTATAGTGTGTTCCAGTATCGCCTTGGTCGCCTTTCCCTGTGCCATCCTCTCTATGTGTCCTGCCCACCTTGTTTCTCAATATATCCCGTATTTTTCATTCTTCTTTTGTTAAATCATTCTCAATAAAATAAATAATTAAACAAATTGCAATGTGAAGATAAAGAACTCTTTCTAGAAAATATCTTAAAGATAAAGACCAAACTAAAGTCAGTCAATGAAATCAAAATTGCTACAACACAAAGTATTGTATTAGCGAAATGCCGAAGCCTTTGAGCAATCACTGCAAATAATTATAGCTATTTTAGAGCAAGGTGTTACAGTTACGCCAAATCTCTGTCTGCGTCCAGATTTAGCAGAATAAATTCGTTTTAATCCCACTTTCTACAATAAATGTTTATTCGACTGTATCTTTTGGCTCTTTTAAAGCTTTTCTTACTTTTCCGCTTTGCAAAAAAAGAGAACTTGAACGATCATCATTTTGGCTACTGGCGGATTAGGGTGTTTAGACCATTTCCTTCGGCTTTTGGCAAATTAACATTAATCTACTCCAATTTGATCAACTATCAAGGCCATACATCAACTTTGACAAGATTTTTTTTTAGCTCCTTTTGTCTCTTAAATTCCAACTATGCTTGATTAGAATTCGTTCTTCCGAACGCTGACTGTTTATTGCTTCTATTTTTGTAAATCTTTCTTGTCTTCTCTTGTCTTTTTCTTTTTTTCTTTTATTTTATAAAATCGATCACATATTTGAGAATAGTATCCCGGCTATTTCAGAAAGATGCGGAGACCCGTCCGCCGAAAGGCCTTTACACCAGCTCCTGTACAGAAGCGCTCTGGCGCCCCAAATGAATTCTGAACGTCGTCGAGCTGGTGAATTAGAGATTTATTTGAATTCATCTTTAATTAGAGCTCTATCTAGAGAAGAAAATTTTACGTTAAGCTAAATAGCGCTCATTATTTAGCTTTTTGTGGTGTGTTTTCCAAACTTTGATAGTAACATCGACACCTACAGAGTTAAAAGTTGTTTTACTTAGCTAGTCGTTAACTTGATTCATATGGTATGCTTTCTTTGTTTCTTCTATTATTTTATTCATATAAATACCCAAAATTATATTCTATTTTACGGTAAAAAATTTTCGATTTTAATTTCATTAACGTTACATAACTTAACACAGGCACTGGAAGTTATTTTTCTTACGAAGTCCGCTGTGCATTTAAACTAGAACTAGATAAAAACTTTTAGACGAAAAATGATAGAATTTGTAATTAAAGGAAAGAGATTGCTTTTAAAGAGTTGAGTAGCAAATTCCATTTTACTTGGAAGCGATGCATCCTATAAAAGCATAAACAGTCTCTTGAGATTTTATGATTTGTTCTTTTCTTTGAATGCTTTATGACAATCTAAACTATATTTTACAAAGCTAACTTAATAATTTAATAAGGAAGGCAGGGTCCGCATAGCTTGGTGTGACATTCCAAAAGATGTTGTTTTAAGTTACTTTAAGGCTGTGCCTGCTCTGTACCAAAGACGGCGACAAAACGCAAACGTGAGATTTGCAGATAAAACCCCAGATGACAGAAGCAGAAGCTTCTGGTGGTTTTTCAGGATTTTAAAACTTATGACAGTTGGTTTTTTTTGGAGTGTAAATGTGGATCAAAACGGAAATGCTGCAGGAAAGGAGAAAAGAAGCCAAACAAAGACACAAATCAAAAGAAAATACTAAACGCCACCAAAAACATTGCAAAAGAGTTTTTTGATCGTGCTCTTGGTCTAACATCATCTGGGTAGCTTTTCCTTGGTAGAAGTTTTGGCTTCTGTATCTTACTGATGAATCGGACAACTTCCAATAGCTGCTGTAGGATATTTTGGTCTTTTAGCCCTACAGTTCTCATTTTGACGCGCTTTGCAGGGCTCGTACTGGCAGTTTTCCAACTGATTGCACGGAGAACTGGCTAAAAAGTGATAGGTGTAACACCAACTATCTATTAAAAGTTTAGAAACCGGAGACTTGGTCATCTTAACTTACAACTAAAAGTAACAGTTGGCTGCGGGTTCTAGGTGATCAATTTTATAGCCAATAAGGGCTTTACGACAAAATCAAGTCACTCAAGAGCCCTGAGCCTATTGCAGGTTCTTAATATCTGACTTCTCTATTCTATTGTCTACTATCTTGTGGTTCTTATGTTTGTTTTCTGTTTTTTCAAGTAAATGTACAATTTTATGGACGACCTGCGATTTCTTTCTTTAAACAAAATCTTAAATGAAACAAAACAAGGTTAAATAATTTATAGTAGAAGCTTCATTTAACATTGGAACGGAGAGATCTTGCTGTGCGTCTTAATTCCTAGAAAAGGCATTGAAGTGGTTTGTTTATTGAAATGGCTTCGCAGAATCGTTTAGGATTGTTAACTCTAACAGCAAAAATGAATGAATAACGTATGAATTGACGGTTATTAAATAGGGGATATGTCTATTAATGAATAATAATAAGTCTTTGTCTTGAAAAATCTCTAAAAAGAAAACTACATGTAAGAGTTGTTATCTAAAACCAAGTTTATCTAAACAACAATAAATAGAGCAAAAAAAAATTAAATAAGCAAACAACTGGATCGTACATAAACGAAAGAAGTAGGAGAATAAAAAGGTCAGTCTCGTACGTACATCGGACTTCTTTTAGAACTTTGTCTGCTGTGATTGAAATGAAAAGTAATGAAAATGTTGTTTGCAGTCGCACATACAGAATAGTAAGTGCTGAATGAAAAAGTCTCGGTCCTTAGAATAAACCCATGAAACCTAATAAAAGCTCGTTACCGTTACAGAGACCATTGTTGTGGCGCTACAAAACATTAGACGTTTGGTTTTAAGGCTTTTCTGTGGAATTCTCTTTTAATACTGTCTGATATTCTGTTATGTCCTGCATTCTCTTATTCCAGGCTGCTGTTGTAAGAAATTGGAATACTATCAATGACGAGGCGACGTTTTAGTAAGCAATTAACTTTCCAAACTACTTTTATAGTTTATTAAAACTAGAAAAGTTTGCCCTAGTTGTACCGAAAAATTTTCATATCAAGCTTTTATACTCTATTGAATTAATTTAACTGACAAGAAACGAGCATTCGGAAGGTTTTATTGACCCGTTTGCACCGTCAATTACTTCAATAGCTCCAATTCTTATTTACGGAATCTATTATGTTCTACAAATCGGGAATATTTTCATTAAACCTCCTTCTAGGGATTGCAGTCTTAAATAATCCTTGTAAGAATTTAAACTCTTGTTTGGTAATTATAGCAAGATAAAGATGAGTACACGCGTTGTCTCATTTCAACTAGAGTTTCTGTTGCTTACTGCTTGGTGATAATTCTGCGTTATTTTATAAAGCAAACTCTTCTAATTCAATTGGAGAATTCTTGGTACTTTATACCATTTGCAAAACATAATTTGCTACATCGTTACTTTGTCATCTTTAAGAAAAGGAAACAAAAACGGAGGCACTACATTCCTTACAAAGCAAAAAGACCGTAACTCTAAAAATCATATTTCTGATTCAAAGTGTTCATAAATGTGTCTGGGTCCACTGGGCTCTTAAATCATGCTTGCGGCTGCATCTGCCGCCTTTTGAAAAACAGGATCTGTATTAGAATGTTTACCACGTTACACGCATTGCATCGTTGTTATGGTGGTTGCCTAATTTTGTGTTTTTTAAGAATTGATAAGTTAAAATTATGTAGTTGTTGATAAACCTACAACTTTAGTCTTGAAAAAGACGTTTTCGTGCAATAAGTGCAATTAGAAAGACAAAATGTGGAACAATACAAAAACTTTCAGCACAAGATTAACTAAATTGCTAAATGCAGGACAAAGACATTTGCAATTGACAAATGACAGAAAACAAATAAGTATTAGTTGTTGAAATAAATCAACAAGGCGGCACATCAAAATTAGATTTTATAGCCAACTCGATCCAGAAACATTTATGAACACTTTGTATATTGAGTGAAACGTGTTTGGCTTTTTTCGTGTTCCTATAGAAGGGGGCATTTAAAAAATTGTTCTGTATCGCTTATTTTTAAAGTTAGGGCCCTTCTGTTTAGCATACAAATAGATCTCAGTACAAAGAAGCAAGCAGTATCCCAGTATGCTTTTTCAAGTTAAACTCTTTTTGTTTTGCAGGGGGCAAATAAAGATCGATGCACAAACCTGACACCGTTTGTATACCTTTGAGGCATTACAAAGATTTCGATAGAAACATTTTTAAAGTCGTAAGTGTCAAGTCACATATGATCCTTGTTGTAACGCTTATCTATTATTTGAAAATTAGGGCACTCCTACCAAACAGTCTTTCGTTTTTTCACTTTCTTTTTTTCCCTTTTTATTTTATTGTTTACTACTAACTATATGCTTAACGACATAGAATAAAGTTTCAAACAATGCTTATGATTATAAAAAGAAACTTCCCGAGTTTAAAAGAAACACAGTTAGGTGACGAAGCAATATTATCTTTATTTACACTAACTATATTCTTAAGAATATGCTCAAAGTTGCAAACTATAATTATTTCTGTAAAAAAAACTTTAAAAATTTAAAAGAAGCAAAAACAGTTTGATATTGATATTCGTAGCTACAGTTCAGGTTATTTAAATGGTGATGTACGTGCAACCATAAACTTGTTATATCAACTCACTAGAGCCATATTTGCAATTACCGAGAAGGGTGACCACGCAAATGAATTTTTCTATTATTACGCAATATGACTTTTTCAAGTTTTAGCCCAGACAAACTATAGAGTTTTTTTATTGGTTTCTTAAATTTCACAAAGCTAAACCCCAAGCGGTTTGGTAATATAGCACAGGTAATTTTTCTGCTCTGGAAAATAATGTAAAATAATCAAGACACAAAGTTGACAAACAGTATGATTTAATGGAATCCAACAACGACAGAAGGCTTTTGAAATTCATCAATTGGAAGTGAATTACATTAACAAAACACAATCACATCAACTTGCTGCTTCAAGGGTCGACAACACAATGAGTTCACAGGGCGGATCATGAACATAAAGAAGGGCAAGCCAGTGACGCGCTGAATTCAAAATACGAAAGTGACTTAACCTATAAAAGTCAATTTAAAAGGGCGATTGATGATTTTCAACCTTTATTTTACTTTTTCAATTTAAATTAAAAATTTTAAAAAAGTGTTAAAAAAATAAAGTTCAAGGTTTTTTCGCAAAGATCAATACTGAAATCCCAAAAAGTTCTACTTCATTATAAAGGATAATTTAAATTAAAAAAACCCAAAAATACATGGTTCCTAATTCAATTTAATAAATAAGCGACCCAAATATTAAATTCAACCATAATTTGCTAAAATCAATTTAACAAAATCGAAGATACGAATTTCCATTGATTTCTGTTGTTTTCATACCAACCTAAATAATGAATCCTTGACGGGATTTTTAAAAAGATGAAAAGTAACAAATCGTGACACCTTCCCATAGCGTCGTCGTTCGTGAGCAGCTCTGGTGGTACTTAGACGACCTGGATGAAGCAGAGGAGGAAGAGCACATCGATTCTTATAGGAAGAAATCTCGATTCTTGAAAGAGAGACCTATTATGATTTTCTTTCTTAGTAGCTACGAGCCCACTTTTAAAGTATAAATTGATAGCGAACGATTACTTATTTTTTCTGATTTTGTTTCTTTTACATGCAGGAAAAGACAGAGGTTTGTATATATTGATCTTGATGAGGTAATATGGAAAAAGACCCAAGTGAACTCTCTATGTAACATTTCCTAGTAATGAAAAAACTAGGAAGAGGGGATGGAAGAGTTCCAAAGAGCACGGTTAGACAATATCTAAAAGTGGCTTTGGAGAGAGAATGAGAGCAATGTTTTAAAGTCCTTGGAGCTTCTTCAGACTACGTGGATGATGTTGGTTATTGATCCGCGAGGTAAAATACCTTCGTCGTTCCCGTTAATCGACACCGGGCCAGCCGTTGGAATTGGTTAGGTAGGATCTTGGACTATAGCATTAAGGTTGCAGCAGCAGAAGGAGGGCCGTTGGCAGCATGGATGTTGAGCTGGGCGGAATTTGGCGTTGATACCTGAAAGTATGTGAACCATGCCAGAAGAGCGTGACTTGTTCGTTGGAATTGTTCGAACATTGGAAAAGGGTTTTGGAGAACGTCGCAGACTGGTGGAGACTTGAGATGTTGGTTGGTGCGTCGAATGATGGTGAAGAAGCTTTCCTTTGATGTTAAAAACGGCCCTTGGTAGCGTCAGAGCGAAGATGTAGCTGAAGTCAGCTGTTGTTGTTTGTTGGGTGCACATTGCCGAGATGGTGATGTGCCGAGTGTAGAGATGCAAGGCCGTTGTTGGGGCCCGCAATGGATGTGGTTAGAAATCCATTGGCTATCGCGGGCGGTGTTGAACCATGTTGAAGATAGTGATGGTGAAGAAGAAACAACATGCACACGAAGAGAGCTCAAACTTGCGCAATGTTGGACGAATAAATTTCAGGGCCTTCAGTCCTAGTAACGTCTCGCTAGAAGGCGGATGCTGCTCTTGGGCCTTTTCCCCGAAGTAACAAAGACAGCAGGCTACAGGATACGCCATCTGGGGAAACGGGGGGCCGGGCACGCCTGACGAGGACAGAAGGGAAAGGCAGGGAGGAACCACTGTCAACATTTACCTCGAAAGGACACTACGCGGAACTGGGTGGCGTTGGAAAGAGTAACCGTCGCTATACATTTATACAGAGATCTCAAAATATTTAATTCCTAATTTTATCTTATAATGCACGTTATCGATGGGTGTATGCGAAAATGAAACTCGTAAAAGCTTTTCTCTCGCGATGGTGATCCAGACAAAATAGAGTTAGATGAAAAGTCATTATTAGCAAGATGAGATTGGGCAAAGTGAGTGATTCCCAGAAGTATTAATGGATCAAAGTACGTAATGTCAGAAATGTAAAGCATAAAAAAATTGTCTAAACGACCAAAACGATGATATCCTTGTCAAAACTTAAAACAAAAGTTTCAGATTTTGATGAATTTTTGAATTGAAAAGTATTTCTGTAAGAGAAATAAGTGAAGACCAGCTACAACGAACTCAATGAGTAAACGAGTGAGATATGGCGGCTCAAAATGATGATGAGGTCTTTCAAAAATCAATACCAACTAGGTTTAAATGAAATTGCCCAAAAAAATGAGAAGAACTACAAAGCATATGGAGCAGAGTATAAATCCTCGTCCACACGATATGTTAACTATTCAATCTCACTGTAATTATAATTAAACGTTAACGCAGTAAAAAATCTAAAGTCTAATAGAAAATGAATATAAACTGTGGAATATCTCGAGAAATAATAAATCAAGCGGTCAAAGCTTTTATACACAAAGGTAATAAGAACGAAATCGAGCGTTTGTGTTACAAACAAATGAAATATATGGCGAAATGTTCAATTACACGCGGTGGTGTAAATGAGGATGGCCGAAAGCAAGAGGAAGGGCACGTTTAAAAACAAAATCCCTCTATAGAGCGACCATTTGAATTTACATTACAACAATGTAAAGGCAACAAAACACAACCAGATAAATCAATACATTTTATGTCATATCGCACCATACCAGAGCACCACCAACGCGTCATAAACATGCTATTCACAAGGTATATCATAATAATATAACTTTGGTGGCGTTTGTTTGTGGGCAGTTGGCAATGACGATGCCATTATCACTTCGGCCTTATCATTACCGCGTCATAAACACGTGTAGGCGAACAATACCGGCAAATTGAATGATTTTGCTTCATTAGCTACCGGGGTACTTTTTGTCCACGGACCAGATAATAATCCTCCCGTCTTTGTTACGAAGGCAAGAGAAAAAATTCATTTAGCTTAGCGGATAAAATTATGTTTTCCACAAAAGCAAAAAAATAATGGACCTTTCCGTTCGCGGTTTGGCGGTGTCGCGCGACTCGTATCGCGGAACGGTACTCGAAAATAAATTAAATAAAAATAAATGCGATCAGAAAAAAGAAAAGAACGAAAGAATAATTTGTTTAGATAATGATCTTTAAATGTCAGCGTCGTAAAAAATTCTGGAAAAAACTAAATAATAATTTGCTCTAACTATGTAAAAACGCAACTTTAAATTTCTAGTTTTTTTTTAAGAGAACGAATTAATCATAGTCAAAGTTTGTTTTAAATCGTAGAGATACAATTTTTTGTTTCTCTTTCCAGAAAAAGAAGGGAACAGTTATCAGGAGCGGCTAATTACGTTCTCTAGATCTTAAATTCATTTTTTGCCCATTAAAAACTCTTTGTATAAACTGTATACGATTTCAGGGTTTTGGGGTTTTTAAAACTTAATATCTACGCTGATGTTTATTTAAGTACATTTTGTGATTTTACTGAATTTGTAATTCCAGAGTCCTTTGTTCATCAAAGATCCCTTTGTGTTTTCACGTATAAACAACTGGAATTCACATCGGGAGGACTTAGTCGTGCGTCAGTTGGTTGCTTTTCGGTGAATGTAGCTTTTTGATAGTATTTGCTAACTCTAACTGTTCCTACTAAAAATGAAAGTTTCAGCTAGTGCTTGTTCTCTGTTTAAATAAATATAAGGGGGACTTAACAAAATTTAATTAATCTTTTGTTTCTGTAGAAGGATTAACAAAATTGTTTAATAAAGTTTGGCGCATTCAATGTTAAATGTTGAAGAGTTGTCTGTTATATTTGAAGTAAGGTACCTTTGGAGAAGCACAAAAGTAAATTCGGTTGATCTCACCTTTGTTCTAAATCAATCTGCACTCATTTATTTTGTGTTTCCTACACTATACTTAGTAGTAAAAAGAACAAATTGGTACGTAGAAGAAGATGGTTACAAAAATCAATAACATAACTTAAAAAATAAATAACTTATCTTGCAAATAGAAGTTTGCCTTTTAAAGTTTTCAAGATTTTTTCGACTTTTTCTAATACCATTTTCCTTTCTTGGATTGATCCTGCCTTTATCTATCAATCTAAAATGTTTTCAAACAGACTGGACAGTATTCTGTTTGTCTCCAGTTTCTATCTTATACAGTACCAGGTCAGCACTTTCCATCTTACTGCCTGTAGAGGATTTTGACAGACAGACAGTTTCCGAAAGAAAAGCAGAAATGTTGTTTTGGCTTCCTAGTCATAGCATTGCTCTGAAATATCCTGATGATAGTAAAATAAAAAAATTCCCAACTGAGATTTGTACGATTTGGGGCTGTGCAAGAAGCTTTCCTTTTTCCATAATAAAGTGTGTTCAGTGCTGATTAGTTTCATTTCCAAATAATATACAAAACTCTACTACTGCTATCTACAACTTCCACAACCTTTCTTAAAGCTTTCGTTGACTCTGTTGTGGTTGTAAGGTACATAACAACAAAAGCTTCAAGTCAAGAGAAAAATACATTTACTTAGAATTCTTACCCACATCTGACACCGAAATAGTACAGTTCTTCTGCGATCACTATGCAAAAATAAGCAACTTTACACCAAGAAAAGAAAATCGTTCCCCAGAAATCAAAATGACGACAGATTACCCATTTGTGGAGATGACCTTGATGTATTCCGATTTTGACCTTAATCTGGTCCTAAAAAAAACAAAAACAGATGAAATAGCCCCTGACTTCCTGAAGCATCTTGAACTGAAGACTCGGACTACCGCTTTGGCTTTTAAAAACCTTATTTTGAGGTCGCACTATCCGTGAAAATGGCATAAGACGGAAGTTATCGCTATCTCCAAGAAGGGCAAGGAACCAAACACGCCCGCAACCTTTTAATCCATACCACTAACAAGCGTATTTTTCAAAGTACATGAGAGAATGTTGCTGCGTAGGCTGCAGGTAGTGATTAAGAGGAGCAAGCTAATATCAAGCAGACAGGCTTTAGAAGACGTAGAGAAACAATAGAGCAAGTTGTCAGGCTAACTGAAGAGATTAAAGACGGTCTTTACAGCAAGCAAAGCATTCGAGCTGAATTCATCGATTTTAGGACTGCCTTTGACCGGCAATGGAGGAAGAACCTACTTAGTAAACTACAACCTTTTGGCCTCAAAGGAAATATGTACAGAGCTATCTCCTCCTTTGTCTCACGCGTAAAGTATGGATCTACTTGTACATTGATGGCTCGGCGCTTGATGCTGTTGGTAATGAGGACGCAGGAGTCCACGCAGAAGTCAAAAGAAAAAAACATTGCTTGTAACTTTATCTCCCATATTCTATACTCAGACATTTAGGATAGAACTCCGCGTATCATTACATAATTGCAAGAGCGTCACTGCATTTTCGATTAAGAGAAGGTAATTCAAAAACTTTTATTCCAGATCTCGTCGATAGTTGATGGAGAGGTAAAAACTGTTCTAGCCCTTGAATACGTTAAAATCGAGCGTGGAAACAAAGTAATTGTTCTAATTGATTCCCAGGTAGCTATTCTAGCTGTCACGTCTCTGAAAGGGGTTGGCGGGACCATTATTGGCCTGCGGGTGCTGGAGGCCGTAACATGAACCAAACAAATATAATAGCGCAAGTTTAATTTGTTCGGACGAAGTATATTACTATTACGAGGATAGTAGACGTTTTGCAAAATCCAAAGGTAAGGATCTTGCTCAATCCAAATTTAAATGTCACGTCCCTGGAAGATAATTGTTCAACGCTAAATGTCCGCTGCAGTCAGCAACTGATGTCAGAGTTGATAAGGTCTGAGTGGACTATTTGCTTACAGTGGATCCCCAGTGACTGTAGAATCAGAAGAAACGAGGAAGCTGATAGACTGGCAAAAGATAGCTCTGAAATGCAGCAATCCCAGGTACTCTTGGAATTCAGCACAGTAGACTGCCAAGAGGAGCACTAAGGAGTGAGGTGAAAGCCAAGCATGCTGTGGGTGCGAAGGGCAAGTAGTGGTCTTCCCCGTTGGAGCTTAGTGACGTGGCCGTGGTCTGTTTCAGACTGCACACAAGGCACGACTACTTGCAGGCACACCTCCATTCCATAGGCGTCGTCGACACGCTTTGTGCTGTGTGGCGGACAGGAGGATATGACTAGTGCTCATTTCAACAAATGTGAAGCGCTTGCACAATTACGACTGCCAAAACGGCATGATCAACGATACAGTAAGAGTAGTGAAATTTATTGGGCTGCTCGCCGCCAAATGATGATCTGTCAATAGGGCAAATGGCGCGGCATTGTTAAAAAAGAAATTATTTTATGTAGTTTTGCATTTGATATTCCTCTTAGGGGCCTAGGCAAAAACGATGAAAAATTAAAAATGTTTTTATTTTAGTTAGTAGTTGATTTAGAACGAAAAGTTACTTTTGCGTCTTTCCGTAGAACTCGTCATTTTCTAGCAAAATTGGATTGTTCAAAACCTCTCAAGTTTAAAGGTTTATGCACTGCATTCCTCCTAAACATTTTTTTTATTTAACTTTCTTCTCTAAAACGTAGCGTTTTTTATATAGAGATGTCAAAGTTTAACTAAAAACAAGAAATCTTGACACCCTGTATTTCGAAAACGTTGCACTTTAAGGAAGAAAGTTATATGTACGGCAAAAAATGTTTAAGGTTTGTCGAGAAGTGCGATGCAAATAATTGCATCCTGGTTTTGAGATGACCTATGACCAAATCCTGATTTTGAAACCAGAAATTTTGAACTTTTTACTGGTGTAACAATATTTTGTAACGTATGGCGCTAGCCCACCCCCAATTCTATGACTCTGTTAAAGACATCAAACACAGAATTACGTAAAATAGTAGACATTTTAGAGTAACAAGCATGTGGGAGATTTTATTACGATATCTAATTTTAAATATCGAGAAAACAAGAAATGGAATGGGCCTGTCAAATATTTACAGTCATTTTTAAAACACCCTGTATAACGAAATACAGGGTGAGTCAAAAGTCTGGAAACAGTCTTAATGTAGCAATACCGATAGAATTAGCGGAATAATAACCATTGGGGAGTATATTAGACTATCTTATCTATATTCTGACAGGAAAAAATTAATTTAATTATCCAGTTCCGAGGAATTGATATCAACTTTTAATTTTTAAATGGCACTCTAGTATTTTGATGACATTTTCTAAATCTGCATAAAATTGTAGATACGATAGTTAAAAAGAAAATTAAATAAAATAATTCGCTTCGTTATAATAAATTAATAAAGTTTGCAGTTTGTGTTTTAGAGAAATCAGAAGAAGAAAAATTGCATTTTGAGGAAATTTGAATAAGGAAGTATTCATGATGACAGAAGAAGAAAGATATCGTATTCCGTTATTTGATGGAACCAATTTTAATAATTGAAAATTTAAAATGCAGGTTTTATTAGAAGAAATGGATCTTGCACAGTTTATTGAAGAGCGGTACACTGATGTGGTGCAATTTAATGAAAAAAAGAAAGGGAAAACGGCGGAAGAAAAGAGGGAAAGAGAAAGGTAAACTGCAGAAAAAGATAAGAAATTAGCTCAATTAGAGAAAAAAGACAGAAAATGCAAGTCAGAGATTATCCAAAGAATGGGAGATAGTCATCTAGAATATGCTAAAGATAACGAGAACAGTTAACGATGAACTTTGATTTTACAAACGACACATTGGCAAATCAATCAGAGATTTGAGATCAACCAGAGCGAGTCTGAAAGAAACTGATATTGTGTGTCATCTATTGTTGACAATGCCAAATGAGTATGAGGTAGTGGTTATGGCGTTAGAAACGTTTTCAAAAGAAAATTTGACGTTAAAGTTCTTGAAGAATGTCCCCAAACACTGACGGTCAGGCTTAGACAGACAAGGGAAATTTCTTTCGGCGTCCAGAACTTTCGGCAAGTCCCCTAAATTGGTCACTTACCTGTCAGGCACGTGTTTGTCTTCCGCCAGGAGAGGTTGTAGAAGATTTTGCATATAAGTTGCTTGGTATGAAAACTAAAAGTTATAATACATGGCACCCTAAAATATTATAGCTTAAATAAGGAAAGTCTTGCGTTCCAAAATGTACTTGGACTTACTTGTCTACGCCAGACATATGCCCATAATCTATTTATCACCATTGCGCCATTCCCAATTCCATTGCAGTCTGTCATTTTGCCATTACAGAGTCTGGGACGACGGTGAAGCTTTGTCAAAGGCAGGTATAAAAATGATCGACATAAATGCAGTTCATATGGCAATATATTGATGACATTGGTCAGCTTACATTGGTAGCTTTTCTACAACTGTTTCCAATGCTCTTGTGGTAGAAAATTGATCTTGAAATGCAGACATTCCTAACAGACTGTCTTGACGCTCTGTTGCTTTTCTGAAAAAAACCAATTCTCTAACATTTTGTTTTGAATGCCCCACCATCCAACTCGACTACAAAAGAAAACGAACTTAAAACCAAAATTTTCTGTAACTAACATATAGAGAATTTAATGGCTTCTGATTTTTTTCAATATTTTGTGTTTCCAAGTTTTTTCTTTCACTTTATAAGATTGATGTAAACCAAGACAATCTATCCCGGCACTAATGAAATTCACATGAAATCTCCTTAGAATATTTTCAGATAGATCTCTGCTAACTTGGATGCATTGTGTCTATAAAGTAATTGCAAAATTTGCAGGCTTTGATAGGACCAAAGCATAAAATCTGTTTTCTTGCTCGTGAACAACAACAACAATCAAGAGGTGCTTGAAGAAGACTTATCCTCAATAAGACAAGGTCATGATTCAATGATAGTTTAAATTTTTGGGCTTGTATAGGCCTTTACATACCCATCGAACTACTCAGACTTCTAATTGTCTGTACTGTTTGGCGTTGATAAACCGATTAGGCTTGTTGTGTAAGTTAATTTCTACAAACCGACAAAGCTTTTTTGACTCACAGTTTTTTTAACACTTCAAGGTTTCCAGGTCAGAAGGTTTTTAATAGTACTTGGTGTGAAGTGCAAGGGTACAGAAATCTGAAGTTGTATTAGGGCGCACTAATCGTAACGATTCTATCAAGGTTCAGGCTCCATAAGTAATTCTTTTTATTGATCTGGAATAAGACTTGGAGTTTGAAGTGTCCAACCGGAGGGCACCATGACGTCCATGACTGTAGATTAATCAAACATCTGGAATTGGTTTGCTTAAAATACAGCCTGCAGCTCAAAGCTTAGTTTATTTATAGTGAAAGTATTCAGATTTCGAGATTACATCAGGATATCTTTATATCCTCTTATTAAAACATTATTAATAGCTTTTGACAAGAAAATTTAGATTGAAAGGGCATATTAACACTTTGCAATAAATTGCAAAAGTGTCTTCCTTTCTACAAAATAATTAAATTTTGACTGCCTTTACTTTTACCATTTTATTAAAGCGTGATGAGATTTTATTAACAGTAACACAAGAAAAAAAGAGTCATTTTAGAAGAAAAAAACTAAAGACAAGTAATATTATGAAAATTTCCACAAAGGAAAGGAGAAGAAAGCGATGGATTTTAAACAATATATCCTAGCTCTCGTTCGTTAAATTAAAGGGTTCACTCCACTTTAATACAAATGTCTTCAAAAGAAATTTCTTGATCTAACCAGCCAGATATTCATAAAAAGGAAAGGGAGGAATACGGAAAATGTTGAAGGTAGGATTTCAAAAGAAATCAGTGCACAATCACGCAAAAGCGCCGCAAATCGAACATTTCGGTTGGGGTTAGGCGTTATTGTTCAGTTTTTGACGCAAAACGTGAGCTGTCGAACAATGAGCTAGCAAAACCACACACACACTCGCACATACAGATATCAGTTTGTGCACAACTACAGGCATTGATCTTTTTACACATTTCGTGTCCGTGTTTTTACATTCGCGGTTTTCAAATAGACGTTTTTGTCGCGATGCGTCGTTTTTTCCATTTTCATCTTATTTCCCACTGCAGTTACCAGCAATTTTATTTTATTTCCATTTTATTTTTATTTTACTTCCAGTCAGATTGCTGGAGGTTCGCATTGTGTGCAGTTTTATTGTGTTGAATGCATTTTACGCCTATTTAAACTAATACTGTATTGCATTTGATACGAAATGAGTTAATTGATTTCGAACGTTGAATTTCGAGGATGAGGCTAATGGTGTTAATGTAATGTCCACTAATTCTGAGGGAACCAACAGGCGGGGGTAGTGGTCAGTAATGCAACTTTCTGCACTACTTGCTAAGTACAGAGATTATCGGCGTGCTGGTCTTTCCATTTAACTAGTTTAGGCAATTATTACGGTTTACTCAGTACAGCTCGTCTACATAACTCGATGTTACTTCATTGGATTGCCATTACGGATATAAACCGAGTAACACGAACGAAAATATTTAAACATTTACAGTTGACATTTTTAAAAGACTTTTTTGATTAAAGACCTTTTTATTAGAGGATAAAAATTATGGAAAAAGTAAGTAAAAGTTAATATAAGGCTGACTACTATCAAAAACTTGCTGAAATGTAGTTAACATAAAACATACCTACCCGAAAATGTCGAGTCCAAAAACTTCTAATAGCAGAGTGGAGGGAATTTTCTAACAGATCAAAACTTTATGGGAAAATAAATTTTAAGAATAGTGACGTAAACTTCTACTAGTTGAAAACTACCCAAATTCAAATTAACTGATTATACCTTTTGTTGTTTGTTGTTACTGCTAGTCTACTGGCCGACGTGCTGTCAAGTGTAACCGAATTTGAAAAAACGCAGAGAACAATGTTGAAATACCATAGTTTGTGTCATTTTTAATTTTTTACTTATTTATGGTGAGAATTGGATGTTGAAGCTTCTATGAATGTTATGCATATCAAAGAATCCTACCACTACCTTTCATATCATGGTTAATTAAGAACCTTTCTTAGCAATTAAAAGAATATTTAATGATTTTAGTAAGTAACCAAATCAGTAAAATTCAAAGTGGGCTCTGTCTAGTGGTATTCGTTTTTTAAGTCTTCCATCTCTTGCTGTGTCCATCGTCTATCATTCTTAACACGTGTTCATTCCAGGCTCTTCTTCTTCGCCCTATCCACTTTACTACGCCCTGAGTTTCGCATCTCTGCCTTATGTCTCCGCTCGGTATTTGGTCTAGCAATGTGACCCCAGTTATATTCATTAATATGCGCATCTCCGTTGTTTTTAAATTTTGATTTCGTTTTCGAAGTTTCTGCTCGGACACAGGTTTTATATATCCGCACTTTCATGAATTGTTTTTCCATACTATCTCTGAGGCATCCGGATATTCTTGTCACTTTGTTACTTTGATCACTTACTTCGTCTATGCGATCTTGGTTTGCCTTTAGTTCTACGACTAGATATTTGGACATTACTTGTTCTATTATCTCGTCGTTCACAGCTTGTTTGCAGCAGATTGGCTCTTTTGCCATCACCAGTGACTTTGTCTTTTGCACCAAGATTTCTATATTAAATTGTGTGATTGTCAGCTAAAAGGTATGCAGCATTCTTTGCAGATCGTTTTCTCCTTTCACTTTCAACACTTCAGCATAGCATAGTATTTTTACTGCTCTTTTGTTCAGTTTGAACTCTTGCTCTGCCTGTCTAACCTCCTTTGAGTCACCCTGTATGATTCCTGTAGAGATAGACACTTCTTCATTCAGGCTGTTGTTTACTGATATATAAGTTGTTGTCTCCAAATTTAATTCTTTAATTATACCAGATATAGGTTTAGGAATGTTGTTGTTCTCAAGAGTTTCTATGACTCTTTCAGTTTTACTCTAACATACATACATGAATTCCGGCTTACCATATTCTATGGATTTTTCTAATATTTGCCTTACGCAAATATAGCGTCAATGGTAAATCTGTTTTTCCGGAAGCCGTATTGTTCTTCGCTAATGTCCATGTGCTCGGTAACGATAGATTCTATAAATCGTGTGAACAATCTCATTAAGGTTAGTCCCAAAATGCGTAGGAGAGTTGAAAAAATTGGTTTCATTTTTAAACGATTATAAAAAAATCAAAAAATTCTTTTTAACAATGAAAATGTTTGAGATTTGAAATACAAATTAAGTAAAAATAGCGAGCGGAAATGAGTAGCCTCTTTGTGAAGTTTTGAAATAGCGCTGTACCAAATCTCTCCCAGACAAATTTACTAATCCTGCTCAAGTTTTTGCGAAATTGAGCCAGATTTCTTGCATGTAAATTACGCTTGATTAGTTCTGCCTTGACCATAGCCCAAAATCTTTCAATTGGTCTGATTTGTGGAGTTGCTGATGGATTGTCGATTCTTGCCACGAACTTGATTTTATGCTGATTCAGAAGATCGGTGGTATCTTTAGCGTAGTGAGCAGGTGCTTTCTCAGGCCAGAACAAGATTTGTTTGTCGGTTTCTAGTGACTTTAACCAAGGGATCAAAACCGGTTTCAAGACTTCATCACGATCCATAGCGCGTCTCTTCGATTCGATCACGACAGCTGGAGACAAGTGTCCTTCAGATGAAACAGCCTGCCAAACGAGCGCTTTTTTTTGGATGCTTTGATATTTGCCTGATTTTAACTTCTATAGGGACTGGGCGACCTGGCAATTCAGTGTAGTATTGGTTTGCAGGTGACATAAGTTTCGTCATCTATGACCATCAAAAAGCTGCCGCCAGAAATAGTGGTCTGACGGTAAAGCTTCCTGCAATTGCTTTTTGCTTTTTCAAACCCGAGACCTCTGCTCTCTTGTGCCCCTTCAGACCAACTTCCTTGCGAATCCGGTCTACGGTTGACTCGCTGACCTTGAGCTTTTCGGCAGCAGCACGCACAGTCAGGTCAGGCTGCTTCAAAAAGAGGCGGTCCACTTTGGAGGTCAAAGCGGGGGTCGTAACAGACTTTTTTCGGCCCGGTTTTTGCTTGTCTTGTTCTTCGAAGGATGATCAACATAATCCATCACACGATAAATCCGGCTCTGGGACACATTCAGCTTCGAGAACTTTTGAACTGTTGCCTTTCGATCAAATTTACTGTCTTTGTGATAGAACTCGATGACCGAGTTCGGAATAGCTGGTTCGTTCTTCATAGTGATTGTTGGCAGATCACTTTAATTAACACTGACTGACTAACAGGTGACTAAAGAGTTGACATGTTTATTTATTTAAAAAAATGTCAACAGTCGCCATAGCAACCTTCTCAATTTTCTCCTATGCATTACGTTGCTGAGAAGTGTTATCTGAACACTTCTTGTCTACTTTCTTGAATATTGGGATGGTAATACTTTGCTTCCGTTCTTTTGGTTCGACACCGGTATCAAGGATTTCTTGGTAGAGGATTGTTATCTGTTTGATTAATTTCTGTCCCCATATTTAAGTAGCTCGTTTGGTACATTATCCAATCTTGGTTCTTTTCTATTTTTTAGTTTTTTTATGGTATCTTCTATTAAGTACCCGTTTATTAACATGATTTCTGTCGATGGTGTCGTAGTGTGATTTCGGCGGCACTGGTCGTCTTGGTATACCTTTAGAAAGTATTCTACCGACTTGTCTTGTCTTGTTGCCTGTGAGGTTTCTTGTTTTCTGCATCTTAGCATCCCCCATATCTTCTTCTGAGTTCCATATCTAAAGTAAAGTGTTTCCAGTATTCCATTTTGATTTCTCTTATTTTGGAGTTTATCCCGTTTCTTACTATTCTATAGTTAGCGTACTCTTGTGTTATTCTGTTGCTTAGATATTGCCACCAATATGCCTTTCGTTTTTCCTCAGCTAGCTCCTTTGCGTCTCTTGAAAGCCATGGTATCTTAGTGTCTTTGGCGTTTGTATTTATCTTCTCTTTCATAGAGCTTCTGCTGCTGCTTTCATTACGCGATTCTTATTTTTTTCTAGTTTGTTTTGACATCGTCGTCCATGATAATTTTGCTTTTCGCTATCTTTTGTGTCAGGCGCCTCGTATACAGATCTCTGGTGGTATCTTCTCTGATAAGCTCAATTTTGATCTTTTCCTCGTAGTTGCTTTGAGCTTTTTCTTCCTCTGCACCATGATCGGATGTTTGTGGATGTCAGAGTGCGTATGTTTGGGACTTGTGATGGGTGTACTATTTTATGCGATATTATACAATCAATCATAGATGATTGACCTCTGGTTATTTTGTATTGTAATTTTATAATCGAAATATGTATTATTGATTAGTGTTTTTCCATTCTCGTTGATTAAAGCGTTGTTTTACACCATTTATTACGCCATTTCCTAAACGTGCATTTGAGTCTTCTACTATTAGTAGCTTCCGGTCTTTTGGGATTTTGTATAATTCGTTTTGAAGTTGTTCGTTGAATGTCATGGTCTCTTCCTTTGGCTTTGATGGGTCAGATGCGTACATGCCGATTATATGTATCCTATCTTCTCCCAGGTTTAGGACTGTTCTTATGATTCGTTTATTGATATAGTGTGTAGCTTTGATACTCTGTTCATATTTATTATTTATAAGTAAGACCACACCGCAGCTAGCTCTTTCTAATTTTTTATCCACTGTTTCCATTTCCAGCAGGATCTCTTCTTCTCTTTCATCCCACAATTGGATGTTCCAGCATGCGCATCTGAAAACGTTTTTCTTTCATTTCTATTTTTTTCTCTTCTTTTACATTATTCCTGTCTGGTTTCTATTAATCTCGTTGTTTGTGTAGCTTCTTCGGGTCATCCATCCTGTTCCGGGGCATATCTTTGGTTGTGTGGGTAATTATCAATTTTTAGCTCTGGTAGGGTGTTAGTCTTCCTTTTTCCGGGCTTTTGACCGGCAGCATGACTTCCAAGCTACTCAATCCACTTCTTGGTCATGCAAGCGAAGATTAGTTCAAACTTACTTGCACTTATATGGATTACATTTATCTAGTTCAGAAGCAAGATGTATAGTGTGTTACTTTTTTTTGATATTCTAAGCCAATTTGGCCACCTAAGGTAACCGAGCTAGTAAGGAATCAGTTTTTTCCAGTCAGTGGAAGAAGAATTATAGAGAATTCGCTCAGGGTATAGGGCGCAACGGCTTGTCCTTCAGGGCTAAAGTAGCTTTAAGAGTGGTGAACTACTAAAAGTTTTCATTGTCTATAATTGCAAGTTTTAAGAGAACTGGTTTGGAAACAAAATTATGTGGGATAGTTCAAGATTAAACTGAAGCATGTCTTGGTGACGATGCGGTTGGGGGCTGAAACTTTTTCTTTTTCTGGTCTTCTTGTTGTGGTTCGTTTGAAAGCTAGCAGTGGACAGAGGTTAGGGCACTCAGGGTTAGTTTTTAATAAAAGCAGGCTCAGCGGCTGTGCTTTGCTGCGATTGATTCCTTTGTTTGCAACATGCTTACCAACTCATTGACAATAGAAGCCTTACCTGGTAGACGCACATTCTCCTCGTTGTTTCGAGTTAACTCTGGTAAATGGCGGACATTTCTAGAGAATCCCAATGGGCGCCCATTGCAGCTCGCACAGTCGGATTTCCCAAAACTTTAGCCAGGAAGACAAACTGGACCCAGTGGTGGTGAGTAAATGGAATTAAAGCTGAACTTCAGTCAACATTCTGATCCGTTCGGACAGCACATGACATGTACCCTTGATGTTAGATGAATTGGGTGGTGGGAAGAAGTTTGTAAATTATTTGAGTAGTCCTTGTCGGATGGTAGTGGAAATTGTAAGCGAGGTTCACTGGAATCTTAAGAAGAAGTAATGAAGATAATAATAATTGAAAAAACGTTTGAAGTTGATGTACAGGAGGTAGCTGGTATTTCAATTGCTGTTAGGGACTTGTTTGGTTATTCTAGCCGGAAATTTGAAAATCAAGAGTTAACTGAAGTTTCCGGTAAAAAGCAGCAAATTCATTATGATTATTTAATGTCTTATAAGTAAAATGGACCCAAACAGTAGATTTGTAAACTAAATCTTAACAGATTTCTTGACAAGTAGGAATAAATTAAATTTACTTCTGACTGATTTAAATTGAATATTCTGTATGGCTAAGACATACTAGTGAAAGCTGAGTTCACATTTTTTATTTTGAATGCCTTAACTGATAGCAAGCGCGTCCTCTAATTTTATATCTGCCTGCTACGTTGGGCAATCAGATTTCAATGTAAAATCAAGTTGTAAATCAGAAATTGATACAATGATATTTGGATAACTTTTTGACCTTTTCAAACATTTTTAACGATTATTTATTGAGAACCATGTACGTAGGTGTGTAATGACTAAATGGCGTTTAAAAATTGATTTTCGTTTATGTGATAGTTATAATCTCATTAGCGTAACGTACAACAAATAGTAGTGACGCCAGCTTGTCTTGTTGTATAAGTATGAAGGGTCCCAATTTGTTTTGGGTTTTCTAAACAAAATTAAAGTTTCATAAATGAATGTATCAATAACTTGCAATAGAGCATAAAAAGCAGCATTTCCAATATTCAATTTTTATACGGAACTTAAAGGCAACTTTTAGGTTTTCATAATAATTTTTTTCCCTCAAAATATATTTTCTCTAAAGGGATATCCAAAAGGTTGTTTTAAAATTAAGGAAAAAAAAGTAGTCCGAAGGAGAACGGAGGAGAAGGAAGGGTAAAAAAACCTTCCGCATCTCAAATATTTTGTTTCTCTACGTTTCTAAAGTGCCCGCATCAACGTAAACAAGAAGTCGAGATCCAAACTCCATTTGTTATTCAGAAGCAAATGACTCATTATTGATTTTAGAGGAATCACTCTGCCCGCTTCTTTACGCCAAACACAATATTTGCGAATACTTAACAACTTTGTTCAAACACTCGATTAAATTACAACCTCCGGATGTCCGTTCGTGCAAGTAAAGCGTTCGGATAAAATACTTAAACACCATCGACCTATCCTGTAACGCCTTCGTTGAGTAATTAATAATTACTTTTGCTTTAGCTGTAATAAATTTTCTTCTTCCTTTTCTTTCCTTTTCTCATTTTGTTTTCTGTTTAGGTATGTCTATCAAACAGTCATATCATTCACAATTTTCCGCTTTGAAAACGTACCTACAAGAAAGTTCGTTCCATATTTTTTAAGGATGTAAGATGAAACTTTATATTTTCGCAAAGACATAAAAAATTAATGACTCGATTTTAATATCAAAGTCTACTCCTGTGTGTCAGGTTTTGGTTTCATAAGAAATTTTTTTAGAATAAAACATCGTAATGTTTAAAATCCAAACAACACGCGTCATAAATAATGCAGAATATCGTAGAAGTGTTGGATAGCTATAATGTGAACGGAAGTCAAAGGGAATAGCGTATCAAAGGGGTTGTGATCCATACCGCTGTGTCCGCATCCCTCGCCATTTCCGCATAGAGCTTCGTTAGCACAGAACATGGTTACGCAAGATGCCGTTACATAAATGTATGCTTTAGTTGCATTCGTGTAGTAGCATGTAGGAAATTGCATTATTGTTGCTACTTTATTTGCATTCAGGTCGTGAAAACTGCATTGTGTTCAACAATATCAAGTTTTCGCATATTGCAGAAACACTTGTACGTACCCTACCCTATTACGTGTCTATCATTCTTCAGGACAAGATCCTGTATATGCCATCAATATTTACATATATACTAGATTCTTTTTGTATTCATTTCAAAATCCCGCTTGGTATGCTGCTTGATATGTTTACGTGTCAGTCACACATTCTATTTAATATTTCGAGCCATTCTGATTAACTGTTCGCAAGGCATTGGATTTACCCGTCTTTAAATCTGTTTTATTCTAGATTGTAGTTTTCAGTACAAAAGTAAACAAAAAAAATCGAGCTCTCTTAACGCAAAGTCCTAGTTGATAGCCAACCTTTAACCTGAATTGATTACGTGATTCCTTTTTTGTAAATCCGTTTAAAATCTAACATTTAATTGAATTTAAGACTTACGGAATGTTAATCTGAAGATTGGAAATTCCACCAAATATTCCGTCTAATTTCTTAATTTAAAAATTCCTAAGTACATAGAAAGAAGTGCTTCTTGTCTGATGTATCATTTATTGAACGCAGCTTTCCGTAACTTTAGACTATTCCAAGTGTATTTATGTACAAGTGTTTCTATGTAATGTAAGATCAATAAGTGTTTATTAAAAAACAAGATGCATTAAGTGAATATAGTGCTGTAACTTTTCTAATACATGCATAAGGCATTTTAATCCTAGAGTAGAATGTTTGTTCATTGATATTGCTAATTTAAGTTTCATGCATTGAAAACAAACTGACTAAATATCGGTTAAAATATGTGATGCTCCAGTTCTTTCCACTTGTCTTCAAGAGCTTTCTCTTCACGATCGCCCTATATATTGGCTTCAGATCGTAACAGAATCCAAGTTGTTGCCATTTATCCATTTAGCTGTATCTCTGCTGCAATCAGCACCCTTCGCTATCGAATTAGCTGTCTTACTCTTTGATTTAATTTTAATGCTCTGTCAGTGCTCAAATTTCTTTTGAACTTCCCAATAAAGTTTATGACCGTCAGAGTGGCGTATTCCATTCTGGGATTTTCTGTATACTTTTCGCGGCGAAGTCGTTCGGTTACGTCGTCAAAATTAACATTTCGATTACCCTTGGAGAAATCTATTATGACAAATAAACAAGTGGCAAATACCAACTAGAGCTAAGCATTTTGAATGCATACATTCTTTTGATGTACAAACCACAGCTGGGAAAAGCACTGAGCTAAAGTGTTTCGAGTTTCCAAGCACTAAATACTTTTAAAAAATGCTGCAGCAATTGATTAACATATTTAAAGCGTCAATTACCAAGTATTCAAAATAAAATCCTCAAGCACGAAACCCAATCTGTTATTGCTTGAACCTTTATTGGGGCTTGAAATGTCGAAAAATGCTTCACGCTTGTGGAAAAGTGCTTCAAACCTTTATGAAAGTGTTCCATGTCCTTATAAAATTGCTTGTGTTTATTAAATTGCTTTAAGGTCTTAAAACAGCAACTGGTGATTTCAAGTAAGTAAAGCAAAGGCCCGATTTTGCCAGTACGGCGGATACATACGATGACTGTTGGCAGATTAATTGGTAACGACAGGTGGTTTCACGTAAGCAGTTAAATTATACAGAAAGCAAAAATGATGTTTACTAATGCATTTGCTTGTGTATTAAGATTTAAAGTTTGCAAGTTGAGAGATGGGAAGCTAAAAAACATTTTCAAGCTCTTTTTTTAAAGCTTTAGCATTCTGGAAGCACTCAAAGTAATTCAAGCACTTGTAAAGTGCTCGGAGCATTAAAAAGGTGTTTTAAGTCTTGGAATCTGTACAAATTACTGGAAGTATCAAGTACTATTACAGAGGAAATTAAATACCAACAACCAGTGCAGATCAATTTTAAGATAACTGGGTCACTGAGTCTTGATTTAAATCTTGAATGACGATCTCACCCTGCTCAACTTGTCCACTTCAGACAACTTCTAAAATGAAAATTCAAGTTATTTTCCACACCACATGCTTTAAGCACGAATCAAACCAGTACTACCCATAACCTCTCCGACGCCAAACACTAAGAAAACTTTAAAAAAACTTCTAAAATTGACGATCTTGACAGTTCACTAGCAAAACCGACAGTACCACAACCCAATTTCCCTAAATCACCTGGAGAACATTGACGTCGCGCAAGCATGGGTGAATTCATTCATTCAATTCGGCCTCCCGCAAGAATGGGGTGAAATTCATTAAAAAAATGAACATTTAATTGCTTCTAACCTGACCACACCCTTGCTTCGGCCCCCCCACAAGATTGGGTTGGAATTCCTATACGTGGATCATGTTGCAGTAGGAGGTTGGTAGTGTGTGCAGCAGCTGACTTAGTTGCCAACTTCAGTGTTTCTATCGTGCAACATAACCTCAGATGTGCTTAAGAATCGTGTTTGTTTTTCGTCGGTTTCACCTAATTGTGTTCTGTGAGTAATTCTCTACCTGCTGATACGAAAAACTTGCTCTCAAGACGTCATTTTCCTAGGGGTAGCTATATCGAACACTCACCTTTACTTCTTTGTCTTTTCTTATTTTTAGTAAAAGGTTTTACCTCGAAACCGAATCAAATCAAGCAAATTTAGTTTAAGTCAAGTCACCACTCGTTAATATGACGTCACTACAACTGTTAACTCAGTAACAAACTAAGTTTGTTCTAACAATACTCACAGGAAAGATTTTTATTTATATGGAGCTCTTCACAATCAAAACAAGTATAAACAAAGTTTTATCTGAATACTCGAACAACTGCTACTTCTGCATGCTGGACTCTTTCAAAATCTGGACTGACAATAGTGTACCTGCTGCCATGCATTCGGATTTTTATTTATTGTGCCAATGCCATACTGGCCTGATGTTTTTGTAGAGTGTGCTGGCCACAGATCAAAGAAAGGGCCACCAAATTCTTTTCAGCTTCTTCACTCGTGTCTTTACCATAATCGGAATCTGCTGCAACTCGAATGAGTAATGTCTCTTCATTGGCAGCTCATTCAGTTGTCTTAAAAGCTACAAGCAACCGTCTTTGTTCCTGACTTACTTGATGCATTGAAACAGGATCATAACAGCGTCAAGGCTTTGCTAGGCGCCTTGAAGTAAGATCAGAACATCTCGGAAATAATCGAATACTCTATAATGGTAGTGTTACTGATACCAGTTTTGCCAAGTTTTTCTGCTAGCTCTGTGTTTAAAACAGCAGGGACACCGAGGCACACTACAAAAGGTAGGAGTGGTCACGCTGGACGGAATTTTCTGTAGGGAAGAACAACGTCAAGTGAGAGGCAGCAACTAAATCTGACGTTATGTCATGCCAGGAAAAAGGTAGAGAAAACCAAAAGAAAATCTCCCATAATACTTAAAAAAGCAAAAATTAATCCCGCTTACTCTTGCTGAGTTGAGGCTTATCACAACGCAATAAAAAATTGATGCACCCCTGTCACAAACACAAAACAAAGTCAGGCCACCAACAAGAAGCTTCCATAAACCAGTAGAACAGTGAAACTCCACTTATACCAGGAGTATAACGTTAGGTTGTCTATAAGGTGGAAGGAATCAGTTTTTTAACTTGGGGTGTCTAATCAAGCAGGTCCGCGAACGTCCCTGATTACAAAAACACAATAGATAAAAAAATAAAAACACATTGAAGTTGCAATACCCGCCAAATAAACTTCCACTAGAAATATTCCACAACAATGGAGTATTGGAGAAATACTTAATGAAACAAAAGAAGAGTAAAGAATAGAAAATAGAAAAACGGGAAATTAGAAAGAGAGCGGGGCCTTCACGCATGTTGGCTCAAATACAATAGGGTACAAACACAGAAGAGAAAAGAGGGATCGAAAGCCAGAGCTAACGAAACCGAGGAGTTAGCCCAGAAATACTTGTTTACTAAGGTCTCTGGTGGAGCTGGCATTACCCACACAAAGAAAACACAGACACAAAGCTCACCCTTAATATAAAAGACTGAAGACCAAGGAATCCTAACAATTCTAAACAATGAATTGAAATAAACCCGATGGAAAATGCTCGACTACAGTGGTCACTCCATCTCCCAACTAACCTTCCTAGAATGAAGCCAGGACCTAGAAAACCTCTTACATCCGGATGCGCTAAAACGAAGCAAGAATAGAAAACTATTCTCTAATAACTGTCTAAGATTCAAAAAACTAGAGCTAACAGAGTCGACACTCCAGATTGACGATTTGCCAACTCATAATAAAACGTATCAAATTGGTAAAATTCTGCAACCTTCTAATAACATATAAACAAAAACAATTCACGACCTCTAAAGGCAACCGAAGCTTATACAAAACCATCCTAATCTAACCAGCTTCTGCCGGACCTTATCTTCCGATGAGCGACTCTGCTTTAATAAGAAGCAAACCCACAAAAAACCTATCCAACTCTAGCCCAAAGCTGAATCACTACAACACTCAGCACCACGCTGAATTTGAAATCTCTCAACGAGTGTAACATGCTCGTCGTCGTTCAACGAAAGTGCCACCGAAGCTCATGCTGGAAGCAAACCAAGAAACTACTCTTCAGCACAACTCGCTGAATAAATCCTGAAAACAAAACAATGAAGACAGAAGGTTTACCAGATTTCCTAATGAATGGAATAAAAGACCAGAAGAGAAAAGTTAAATTTTCGGACATGAATGCAGGCAGAACAGATGACCACGTCTGCTTGAACTGAATGTCTTACGAAAACGGATGCTGACTAAATGCTGGCTGAGATGAAGATGGCAGATGTAGTGGCCACTTCGTCTCCCAACCAACCAACCAACCTTCCTAGAACAACGAGCTGAAATAAATAGATGCCGAACCAGATCAAGAAGTTCGTTTGCAGTGGGCAGTGCTAAGCACGGTGGAGAAAGCATAATGGTTTGGTAATGGACAGGTCGGGCAACTTGGTAGAATTAAAGGACGAATATGCAAGGAAGATTATTTTTGTATACAGGTCGTCACATCTATGATGAAAAATCTTAATGATGTATCATTAAGTTTGTTACTATAATTTGCGAATTGCATTTCTTGAATAAATAAATTTATATTTAGATCGTTTCTATAGTTTTGATTGGTAGTGTAGACAGAAACCTTTTAGAAGCAACAACTAATTTTATGTTAACCCTTAAGCCACTATGCTCTGAAGTCTCCTCAATGCAGCTTGTTGCTTGGCAGAATCTATAGCCTCACAAAATATGATCGTTTTTCTTACCAAGCATTTTTTAAAATCTTCAGAGGTTGAAAGCATGGTTATTGTGTTACTGCTTTTACTAGACGAACTTTTAAATTTTGAATATGCCGGCACTCTGTAATAACCACAATGTTAAATATACCCATTGAAAAAAAAACTTCTGCACTAATTAGTTCATTTTTCTGATTGTAGAATGTTAGAAAATACAGAAGGTGATTATTAAATTGCAGTTGGAATCGCAACAGCGTGATATGTACCTTACATAATTTTCTTTCTTCATTATTTATTTCGGGTCCTAGTTCTTCTTCCGCTTTGGGTTTTTTCGTCTTCAAACAACTCTTCGATGCATTCCTTCAATCTTTCTAACTTCTGATTTGTATTCATTATGATGTTACCGTTTCTGTTTGGAACTGTAGTGATCTGGTTCTTCCTTTGTATGCCTGCAAGCTCTTTGATTTTTCTGTGTAAATTAAATACGTCGTATCTGTGCTCAAGTTCTTCTATTTCTTTGCATCTATCTTCAAAATATTGTTCCTGGGCTTGTTTTATTTTCCCTTCAATTTTCTTATGTATTTCTTTGTATTTGTCTGGGTCTTGGTTCTTACATTACCTTCGTTGTTTCATCATAGTTAAGACCTTATCGGTCATCCAGGCTTTCATTTTTATTTTCATTTCCATTAGTTTTTCTTTGCAAGGCTCAAGTATGTTGTGTTTAAATGTTTTCCAAAGTTTATTTATGTCTTCGGAATACATTTGGTTGTATTCTAAGTTATGATGGATTTTATGTTGTAGTTTTTCTCTACCTTTTGGCGATTGAAGTTTTCTTGTATCCATTTTTCTCTCTTCAATAGTTTTTTGATCTTCTTCAGCTTAAGAAGTTGACAATACGAATCAGGAAGGATCGATTTTAATACCACACTTGGTCAAATGCTTGCGCTATATCTAAAAAGATCGCAAAGCAGTCTTTTCCATGTTCAAGAGCTTTTCCGTAATAGTACTGTTTGTTTGTCCGTTGAAGCTAATTTAAATTGTTCAATGGCTGCGATAACTTCGTCTATCTTTTCGCGAGTCTATAACGGTTTTTTTATCACCCAGCCTGTCTAAAAAATTTCTAATAGTTTCATTGAACTGTTCTTCACACACAAATTTGGCCTCAATCTGATCTTGTCTGGTATCCGAAGCCATTTTTCGGCTTGGCGAACATAAAAATTGCAAAAAAATTAATGAAAATGCGTGCGAACGTCCTCAGGTAATGTTTGGGTGCAACTTTGTACGCCTGAGCTGGCCGGCACGGGTGCCGGACGGGAGCGATGAGGTAGAGGAGCGTGGTAACAAGCGCGACGCAGTGCTGTACAAGTACTGACATGCTGTTTCTGTCATTTCACTAAATCTGCTTAGGGATTTGATCAAATTACTGGATTTGTTTAGGAAAATGACCATATCGAGTTGTCATTTTAACATTTCTCGTGAATTAATCAACTCTCTTAGGGATTTGATCTACTCCCTGTTTTTATCATATCCCTGCGACATATACAGTGTGTCCGAAAAGTATGGAATAGCCTATATATCTTAGTAAATATGCATTTTATAGAAAAATGTTTCCTATAAAAGTTGTTTAGTGTTTAGTTTTACATTACAGGACAATACCAAATAACTGTTTTTAAAAAAAACAAAAGCGCAACGAATAATGCTTCAATTTCTTTTAATGGGAAGGTATCCCTTTATTGTACTCATTTGATAGAGAATGTTTTTCTCTTTTCAATGATGTAAACCATTGATACACTTGCATAGATAAATTTTGATTAAAACGCAAAAAATTGTTTGAATAACGCTTAAAAGTTTATTTATTCATCTGTTACCTTTCCAGACGCGGTCTTTTAAATTTTCAATATCATCTAGTCACATTACGGTCGGTGTGATACACTTTTGTTTGTTGCAACCATTGAATGCGTCGTAGAAATGACAGTTAATAACCATACTGAAGCGAAAAGTTTGTTGTTTAATTAATTTAACCATTTTGATTAACGTGAGGATAACAAAGTTACAAAAATACGACTTGCTATGGATCATTTATCAGAAAAACATCGTATTGAAATTTTAATGATGCTGGGATATGGAGACAGAAGGAGAATAAAGGAAGAAGTTTGCAATTTGTTTAATAACGTGCACCCCGAATACCATATTTGTCAGTCTACTGTAAGTAAAATTTTGCATAAATTTAATGAGACGGGTTCCGTCAAAGATCGTCCAAAAACGGGCAGACCTATAGCTCTAAATAATGAACAGCGTGAGAATATAATGTTGGCTGTCGTGGAAAATACACATGTTTCTGTGCGACAAATTGCTCGTGAACATACTTTGAAGAAATCCACTGCACACGAAGTTCCAAGAAAGGAGAAGTGGCATCCGTATAAACCTTGTATAGTTTAAGAATTATTAGAAGGTGATTTAGATCGAAGATTGCAATTTTACGAAGAAATAACACATAGGCTTCAGGAAAATGCAGATTTTCATAAAAATATCCTCTTCACTGATGAGGCAACGTTTTGTTTGAATGGTACCATTAACAAACAAAACACGCACTACTGGTCTTCGCTAAATCCTAACTGGTATATAGAAAGGGCACACCCAATATCAGCAGAAAGTCAATGTCTGGGCAGGAGTTATCGGAACCCAAATGTTGGGACCTTTTTTTATAGAACATAATTTAACAGCGGATGCTTATCTAGATTTTTTAAGATTTGACTTAGTTCCTGCTTTAGCTGTTCTATTTCCTAATGAACTAGATCCAGATGTACCCCATAACAGAATATGGTTGCAACAAGACGGGGCTCCTCCTCATTTCGAAATTAATGTCCGACAGTTTCTTTATAATACTTTCCCTTATGGATGGATAGGCAGAAGAGGTGCAGTAGAATGACCAGCTCGCTCGCCGGATTTAAGTCAACTTAATTTTTTTCTGTAGGGCCATCTCAAAAATAAGATTTATGTCGATATGCCTAAAGATATTGAAACTCTAAAAGACCGTATTAGAACAGAGATTAGAGCTGTCACACCAGAAACGATTCAAAATGCAGTAAACGAATTTGAAAGACGAATATTCCATACTTTTCGGACACACTGTATAATCTTCTACTAGGTAACTTGTGGAAGGTATTGGTGACTGTAAGGTCATGCTCTTGGCGAAACTGCAACAAACGATGTCCTCTTTTGTTTCGTTCTCCCACGATCTTCTCAACCTTTCCCTTGCCAATCTTTGCGTTAAAGTCACCCATCACTATAGTGATGTCTCTGTTGTTCACTGCTTTCATTGCGGTGTTGATTTGTCCATAAAACTCTTCAACTTCCTCTAGGTTTCCGCCAATACTTGTATTAGATTTAATGTGGCGTGAGTTGTCTTTGAGCATCATAGCTCTTTCTGAGATCGGGGTGAATTCTTCTACTGCTCTGTTAGTTTTTTTGTTCTGTGTTGATTGTCGGTACTACCCGAGTAATATATTGTTATATTTTTTGTCGAGTAGTATCCGGAGTGGGGCCATCTTGCTTCACTGATTTCAAGGATGATAATTTTCATTCTGATCATTTCTGTTAGATTATTCTGCATTTTAACAAGCTGGTAAATGTTTTGAACATTTCATGTGCTCATTCTCGTGTGTAACCCGGGAATTCTTAGCATTCTTTGTTCAGTATAAAGATCTGCCAGGGACTGAGGGCCGCGTTTACAGATTGGTTGTTATATTTGATTGTAAAGAGTGAGAAATGTGTTACTGCTTGAGAGATTTATTATTAAAGTTCCTCATTATAGGAGAAATAGAGAAGCTGGAAATCAGTTTGCGATAACTTCAAGGTCGAACAAGAACTTTTGTTGATAATCAACCACGAAAAATGTTAAACTTAAAAAAGTAATCTTCTTGGTTTTCAACTGAAACGAATTTCTATTTCTTAGCAATTAAAACGGTTTGAAATGAAAATGTTTTTAGTAATTATAAAGTCTAAATCGTGAGCTAAATATTTCAGATCCTGCAAAAATGTAAATGAATTTATATTCAGTATAACTGCATAAATAGAATGATGTTTTTGTTTATTTTTGTTGCCGTTTCTTCAGACACCGATGTAATCAAAAATTTAAATACGGAAGACAAATTACCATATTTAATCTGGCCTCCAGAATCAACGTGGAATGAATGTCGTAAATTAACGAAGAAAATTCTATTTGCCGGTTTTTTAAGGACATATTTCCTAAATATTTATAGAAATTTTCTTTTATTTTCCATGACCTACAATCACAAATCATCAAGCAAGGAAATTTATGTACTTGTGTTGTTTTCAGTATTATATTGTTACATCTTCTAACTAAAACGAATTATTATTTCTGGTGAGCCACATTTCGTTTTGTTTCTCTAAAAACGAAATCCTCTAATAAAGGCTACAAACATAAAAATTATTTTTTTGTGCAAGGTTAGATAATTAGTTATTGTGTGATAAACTTGTAGAAAAATGAAACATTTTGCGAAACTATTAAGGCTCTTACTAAGCAATTAAAGGGAAATCTTTGTGTTCTTAAGAAAATTGCAAATGGAAGAGTCACATTCAAATCCATAAAGGTAACGTTTAGTCTTATTTGTTATTAACTAACATTGTGCATTCGATATAATTAAATTTTCTAAAAAATCTCCCTCATTGAAATAAACATTGTTAAAATCTTGTTTACTATTTTTACTGACAACAAACGTGTCGGCCTATTCAAAATTTTTAAGCTCGTCTGGTAAGAAATTCAATGATAAAAATGATTAAAAAATTTGTCCACGGTTGTACGCCGATGTAAAAAATATTTTTATTAATGAATTATTGAATCTCAGGTGTAATTTAAAAGCGTTTGCTGTTTGAAGAATGAAATTGATACAAATCTAACTTTCACCGGTTAACACATAGAGCAATCTAATTAATCCAATGTAGTTAATTCTAATTAATTAATTAATCTCATATTAAATCTCAATGTGGTAAGTGAAAATTCATTAAATGTAAGAGCACATCCCGTTTTTTCATCACATTAAATGTAATGAAACGCTTTAAACGTTAATAATTAACGAGTAATTGTGAAAATTAGCGTAACAATTAGTTTGAAACATGTACACGTGCATTCGTCTCTATGAGGGTAACAACAATTTAATAACACTGGCAAATGTGAACATACAACATTAAATACACACGCACATAAATCAAATTATATCCGATAACGGAAATATCATGCAAATTGCATATTATTTAATCAACATTCGTAATCTAATAACAGCGAAAGCAACCAAAGACCGGGCGCTTTCAGACGAGCGCCCATGTACAAAGCTCCTTTATCACGAGCGCCGCTGGCTCCCTTGTGCCTCTCTAGACGCTTATTCAAAGGAAAATTCATATTCAATTCGTATAGAGGATGGTAACTAGAAAGGAGCTGTTATACAATGTAAACATAGGGATAACAGATCTGACATGAATATAAACCACTGATAGCAACACTTGTAAGTGTAAAATTATGGAAAAGGCTTTGACGATTTCCATGGTTACTTAATGCAACCCAATAATCAACATTTCCGTTTTCATTTGTTCGCTACTTTTCCAACAAGGATAAAAATAAAATAAAAAGATAATAAAATAATTGGATAGGCTAGGCGATACAAAACATGTTGAAATATGTATATAAACGCGGTCTTAAATTATATGTTAACCAAACTTTTCCGAGTTGATCTATTTTCGTCCAATAACATGATTCCCTAGGGTTGTGTAGCAACGTAAACAAAACTTAAGGGATGCCGTATCTGCAGTAAATAGATCTCCCTAGTTCAACGGGACTCAACTTCACCTTGTTATCCGATATCGACACCTCTACGTTTCGCTTCTACGAAAATGATATACAGCGGCTCGACGCGTGGAATTAGTTCTCTCCTTTTAGTTTAGTTTACATATTATTTGACCTGATGTTTGACATTTTCACCCCTGATAGTTTTGAAATGAGAACCCCTAAAGTTTAGGTGTTTAACAATTCAGCAACATTCAACAAGTTTTGCATAAATTGCTCATTTGAATAGTAGCCTCTTTTCCTGAATATTTAAGGTAAAATTTTACTTATTGTTAGTATTAGCATATTGAATGTAAAAATCAAATGCACAGCTACAGGTCGATTTACGCATCTTTTGATATTTCTCTTTTTTAAATTGAATTAGGAGAAGACAAACCTGAAAAATTAAAATCTAAAGAAAAGAATGCTAAAGAATGATAACAATTTGAATAAATGCTCAATAACCTAAAATTCTAAAATGCACTGAAGTTTAATAGCTAGTGTATCTAGCGTTTAAAAATGAAAGTAGAAAATTCTTAAATAAAATTATTTATTTCACTGTTTAAGAATATTATTTTACCATTAACTAACTAAAAAATTGTATTTCCGCTATAAAAATCATAAAAAACCTTTAGGTTATTAATGTGAAATAGAAAATGTTAGGCAACGCCCAATAGTTTTCCATTGTGAAATAAAATTTCAATTCTTCGCTAATATTGTTTCTGTACGGAATCAAAGAACTAATCGACCTCCTGTATTTGATTGATATCTAGTAGTTATATGATAGTCAAAAAATGAACCTTGATCATTTGCTATATTTTGTAAATTGCGTTATCGTTTACTATTTTATCAATTTTAACTGCAGGATTTCAGACATTCGTTCTTAATAAAGAAACATATGTAAGCTGCGATTGTTTCTCGATTCCAAATCTAGTCAAATCTATCTCGACACCCATCGGACCTAAAGCAAAAAACTTCCTTTACTGTCGGAACCTCTCTGATTAAATACTAAGCTAAGGCGTTCTACGTCAACAAACTCTTATTGAGCAATTCTAACCATAGATGCGAACTTTAATTTTGTGCATTCTAGATCACAATCAACTGAGAAAATAGTCACAGGGCCAAAATTGCAATTATATTAGGAACATCATTTGGGCACACCAAACCACCAGAAACTACTAAAGAACTTAGCCTACAGGTGACTTGATCATTTACCTTCTTTAATCAGCAAAACGTCGAATTGCTGTCAAGTTGTTTTTTAATCACTTTCTTGACGGATGCACAATGCTATCTCACGACGAATTACAACACGCTATACTACTGGAAACTTTGCTTTCTAGTCGAGTAAGCCTAATGATGTTAGTTTCCAAGAAATCTTAATGACACACAATCCTATCTTACGACGACTTGCATCGCACCTTACTGTAGAAAACCTTCTCGGTTAAATCTACACGACTCTGAATAAACTAGTGCGTTTTACGTCAGCAAAGTTGCTTATATTTGGACCTTTATTGGCATTTACAATCTACTCCAGAAAGAATATTAAGTAAATGTGATGTCGAGGGAAAACATCCCCTGGTGTTGTGTCTGATTCAAGTAATGTTAACGGATAGATCCGCAGGCCGATATTTTCAGAGTCACTTGTGCGGATGTCGAGGTTTTAGTGCAGCTTTAAGTTGCTGACGTACCATAGAATATTGGTGATAGCACGAAGAATTCTAAATTGAAACCTCTGTATGATTTTGGGTCAAGTTCGTTTAGCACACTCCCACAATTGAACGCCGTCGGACCAAACGGGTTTTAACATGGTTTTGTAGAGAACTTTATACTTGGTAGTAGGACAAGAATTTCTGCCCGTGAGTCAGTACAGCTGACGTAGATTAAGGTCGAGTTGCATCATCAAAGATAACAGAAGGGCAGTTGCCGGAGTCGATGAAAACGATATGTTTGAATTTGTATTAGTTAACTCGGGAGCGCCATTTCTTCTACCAGTTATGGAGTAGGTCTAAGTAGAGTTGATGTTTTCGAAAGACGTTATAAAGTCTTTGTGGGATGGCAAAACAGCTACGTCGTCAGAAAATGGCGCCATTGTGGTGTGTTCCGTTACAGCTACATCGCTGGTGTATGAGAAGAATAGCAGCGGCCCAAGCACACAACCCTGTGGGACGCCTGATTTGATGGGGTAGCAGGTCGACAGTTTATCAGTGTGCTTGACGGAGTAGCATCAATCAGTGAGGTATGTGATGTTAACAGATGAGGTCTGCAGGCCAACATTTTTGGAGGCGCCTGCGCGGCGGTCCGTTCCTATACAGGTGTTTGATCAGGTCGTTGTCGTAACTTAGCAGACGCATCTGCTAGGTGGTAGAATCTTCCTATTTCATTTTCGATAAGTAGGATGTCGAGGTCTTGGTGCAGAGTTAAATTCCTGACGTACGACGAAGCAATGGTGATAGCACGAAGAATCTTGGATTGAAACCTCTTGTGTGATTTTACATCGTGTTTGTAACTATAGCACACCCCCACAGTTGAACGCCGTAGGCGAAATGGGTCTTAACATGGTTTTGTAGAGGAGAACTTTATTTTTGGCAGGAAAAGAGAATTTCGGCCCTCGAGCTGACGTAGTTTAAAGTCGAGTTGTTCGCGTTTAGCATCATCAAAGCTGACAGGGGGACAGTTGCCGGAGCCAGTGAAAGTGGCACGTTCGATTTTGGATTAGTAATCTCGGAAGCGCCATTTCTTGTACCAGTTATAGGGTAAGTTTAAGTAGAGTTGATGTTTTTCGAAAGACGTCATGAGGTCTTTGGGGGATGACAAAACAACAACGTCGTCGGCAAATGCCGCCTTTGTGGTGTGTTCCGTTATAGGTAGATCGCTGGTGTATAAAAGGAATAGCAGCGACCCAAGCACACTACCCTGTGTACCGTCTGATTTGACGGAGTCAAGTCGAGTCGAGTCAAAACAAGTTATTTCCCCGCCGAAAGCAGGGGACCGTTTTAAGCTTCTTCTGGAGCTTTTTTTAGCCTTTTGGGAAAAAGGAGATTGTGTGAAGTCTATGACTAAAAATCCGGTTTAGCTTGTGCTGGTCATGTGTTTCGTGTAGCAGCAGCAGTAGTGTACGCTTTAAGATGATGAGGCGGCGATTCCTCGGTGTTGTGATGGCGGAGAAGGAGAGGCTGACGCGGCGCGTTTGTATGCGGTTGTGTGTCCGCGAAAATTTCTGTCCCGGCATTTGTTTTGACCACTAGGGGAAACCACTGATGGAATAGTAGGTAGACAGTTTGCCAGTGTGCTTGACAGAGTAGTATCAATCAGTGAGGCATGATTTGAGCAGCAGGTAGTGGTTATTCGTCAGCAGTTTTGAGCTTGTACAGCAGACTAGTGTGACACATCATATCAAAGGCTTACTTGGCATCCAGGAAGACACCATAATATTGTCTTCACTGCTTTTTGAGATGTAGTTAACAGTGCTATGAGTTTGATGTATCGTCGACACGTATTTACGAAAGCCAAACTGGAAGTTCGGCAACATGTCGTCGAGCTGGCGGTCTTCCTGAATTCTGCGAAGGAATTCGGCATATTTTCAGAATAGCGGAAAATAACAAAGGAAGAGCATTCTATTGTAAAATAATGATCATGAAGGCGATGGCTTTTCAAGTAACTTCTTCAGGAGTTTACCGATGATTAAGTTGTATCCAGGGGCTTTATGGCTGTTGAGCCGCTGGATTTCAGAGTAGACTTCGAGGGGCCTATGGGTCGAATTGGTGGAGGCGTCTGACAGGGTATATCTAGTATGTCGTCCCGTGCGTGGCTTGGAGCAGCTGCTACTGGCTGAAAGACGTAACTCAGGTAAATGGCGAAGGGGTCAGCTGTCTTTGGAGGCGTGCTAGCCCATTCGTTGGTGACACTGGAGGTGTTGGTCGATTGAGTTTTGTGGTGGCCTTCCATAGCCATCTATAGATTTTTAATAAAGGTTTGAAAGGTGGCGTTTTGTATTTCTTTTAGTGTTATAGTAAGGTGTCTTCTCAGTCTTCTGTAGTAGTGCAGCTCTTCGGGGTGGCATGAGCGTTGCCATCTGCTTCGAGTTTTCGGATATGTATTGCGGCACAAGTCGATTTATCTATTTGTTTGGTAGTGTTAAGAGTATAGATCACATAGCAATTATTACAAATGTCCTGACAATATGTTTCTAATGGCAGGCTTACCTTAACCTAACCCTATCTTACGGCAAATTAGAAATTGGAAATTTTTCCGTTGAATTCACGCGACTGAAATATCTGAGTTGTCAGTAAAGTTGATTTTGACTTTCCTAGCAAGGTATGTGAATTAGTTAAAGAAAAATACTTTAAAATAGGTCGCCAAAAGCAAACAGACACGAGATCGTAGCTCCACAACAAATTGTCTCGAATTATTAATTTAGGTCCACGCTGGTACATATCCAAAACCACCACTCCCTAGCTTTCAAGGTATTTACTAGCTCAACCGCAAAGAGTTGACCCTAAACTCAAATTATTCTATTTTTAGTCAAATAGGCACAGAATTAAAGATTTTTCTAGCAACACAACGCCGACGGCTTTTGAAAAGTCTTAACAACACGCAACCGTATATCACGACGAATTACAGCACGCTCTGCTGTCGAAAATTTCTCTGGTCTAATTTGCAAGGCTTTGAATGAGCTAACGCTTTTTAAATTAGCAAAGTTGTTTTGGACTTTTTCAACGAGATATACAAACTTTACGTCTGTTTATTTCAGATTGCAATCATCTGAAGAAAAATCTTTTAAGGAAGTTTTCAAAAAGCAAACAGTGACGATATCATAATTCCAGATTACTAAGGAAATTCATTTACCATTATAATATTAGAGATATTATTTGGGCCTGTGCTGGCGTGTAGCAACCAAAACTATCCGAATCTGCAACTTCCTAGCCTTAAGGCGACTTATTCCTTCTATCCTGCAAAGCTTCGATTTTACGCTTGAATCACTTCCTTTCCAGTAGAATAATTCACAGGTGATCGTCGTTTCTGATTACAGCTTTCAGATTATCTTAAAGATCACAATGACTCTGAATAAGCTAATGCGTTTTACTTCAGAGCAAAGTTATTTTAGACTTTTCTAGCTAAGAAAGAAGGTTTTACTTAAGTATCTTCTAAGTTACAATCAGCTAAAGAAAAATTACTTAAGATATCATCAAAAAGTAAAGAGTTGCTGAATAGCAACTCCACAAGTTGCTTAGAATTACTAACAAGATTCATTCTTGAATATTAGCGATGTCATTCAGTGTAGCAACCTAAACTACTGGAAGAAAAAAATTTCCTAGCCTTTAGGCATCTCGCTTTTTCGAGCCCTAAAACGCTCGAATCATTTTCTAAGATTATTGATTTATCAAATGACAACTTCGAAGAGATTCTAATGATCCACAAGCATGTTTTGTGACGAATTATAACATTCTTTGTTGTTGGATTCCATGGCTCTGTTTAAACAAAAAATAATCTCTCTGGAGAATTTTACAGTTTTGTTGTTTGATTTTACTGAAGCGAATTCGTTACATCAGGGCTTAATATCAGGCTTAAATCTAGCTGGAAATGTTTAGATTTCATAGGGTGATTCCACTATGGAATAGATCTGGTAGAAAAATGAAGGAAATAACAAGTAAGGGATAACCATTATTAGAATTCTGATTCTTCTCCAGCTTTGACGTTTTTGAGTAGAAGGTGAACACTCTAAATGGCAGTAGAAGAAAGATAGTATTATAAGATGCAGTCATCTGTTGGTTGTACTTTATTTGTGATCATGTCGTTGTAAAATTGGCGCTAAGAGTGTAAATGTAGTAGCAAGGTTGACTAATTCAAAGAAATGAACTGAGCGATGGTGAAGCTGCAAACCGTTCTGTTTAAGTTCATTACAGAGACTTTTTTCAGAATAATGAAGGAAAGTAGCGTCATAGAGAGTTAAAGAGAAATTTGTAATTGTGCTTTTGGCAAAAGAAAATGAAGCGAATCTGGACAGCCGTACTTTCTTTGTGACCCTGGCGTTTGACATTAACTAGAAGAAAGTGTCGCGGTTAGACAAAAAATGTTAGTGAGGAAGGGGTAGAGAATCTTTTCCAAAGGTCCAAAATGTTAAAGAGCTTTTGACATTAAACACAGCACTTTGAATTAAGACAAAGACACTATACAACAAGCAAACTAGTTCAGCATTACTTCTACTACAGTTTCACCTTCAAATGATCTAGAGCGAACCTTCGTGTGTCCTTCACTTTGATTTATGAACTTTTGTAAATAATAAAGCCACTCAAAGAGGTATGAATATTTTCCAAAGTGATTTGAAGCATTCTGTTAAGAATCAGAAGTGCTCTTAAAATCTCAAACTTGTTTAAAATTGCTTTAAATTAAAAATTAGAACTGCCAAAGGTAATTAATGCTTAAGACCTAACAAATTTTAATTATAAACGCAAAGGATTAACTAACAACTGCTGGAAGTCAAAATAAGAATTTGGAAAGCTCACCAACCTCTCCTGTTTGTCAATACGCTAATTTATTAAAGAACCCTCGAATTGCATCTATCTAACGAGACTCGAGAACTGTTCATGATAATAAAGACTTCAAAATTCAGATTGTGAGAGATCAATACAGTTGAAGCAAAATGTGAAACAAATTATTTCGCTCGGATAAAAAGCTTCCAAAGTGGTTAATTAAGTACTTTTACGGAACATGCCAACTTAAAGAAAACACGCCGTGACTGTAATAACCTTGCCTTGTTAATTAAGAAAGTTTATTTAATCGTTATTGTAAAACAATTTAATTGTTACTTTGTATAGAATTTCTAAAATAAATACACTTGAGAATTCCCCCTTTTTCAGTAAGTAAAGGTTTAGATAAAGCGTAAAGAATCCAGAACGGACTTCAAATAATGTGTTTTTAAGGCTCGACAAGACAAGTGATCCCGTTATAACTGCAGGGAGAACGTCCTTTTCTGCATAAACCGTTCGGTGTCAAATCCCGTGGGGCTGCCATGATCGCTTCACTTCGAACGTGGTGAAATATAACGAAACGGGGGATTGCGTAGGGAAAATTGAAACTTTCAATAACAACTCAGAATATCCGTAACCAAAAACCTCAGGCCTCACGAAAACGTAATCAAAATTTAAATTAATTTTTTAGCAGATTTAAAAGTGGATAAATGGTTATTTAATTTTTATTATTTTTCTTCTTTCCATTCAAAATTTTGTATAGAAAAAGGTCAAAAGGAGTAACTGATACTGCATCGTTTGGCTTTTATAATGAAACTATATTGAAAGCGAGCACGTTTTCATAAAGGAACTACTTGTTATCGTATACTCGGAAAAGAATCTATCGGTTTCAAAGGCTGTCAAAATGTCAATTTGTACAATATACCCAAGGCCCAAGCTGCTATTGATTCAATTTGAACGAGGTATCTTTTTCAGACTGACAAAATAAGATTTAGAACATGATGAAAAGAGTTTCAAATGTTTTCTCTAAAACGTTCCAAACATTAATTTTACTTTAAGGACGTTACCCTGATATAAATACATTTTTCGTTCTCATCATCAAAGCAAAAATTTCCCAAACTTTTCAAGACTTAAACACGTAAACAAACGAACAAGTATTTGCTTTCTACTTTTAATTATATCTTGAATTTTAAGAAGACGTCGCTCTCTAGTTATTAAGTTGTTTTAAAGTAAAATGAGCATTTAAATAATTAAAATCAACTACTCCAAAAGGGGATGATGCCAAAAACAATTTTTTATTCCCCGAAACAAAATCAAGAGATAACGGTTTCAGTATATCTGCGAGTCATTTATAGTGTGAGTATTTATATATAAAAAAAACTTTGCGTAACGCCACTGGTCCAATTTTATGACCCGTAAAATAACTCGGACGTTGTGAAAATGACGTTTTTGAAGTTTCGCTATTCTACGAGACCCTTGTTGTTAAAATATTTAGGGGTTTGGATACTACCAACTGTGGTCCAGAACGGTCCTAAAAAAGCTCCATTTTTTATGTTTATCCTTTTTCAAGTCGAGGACACCGAAGTGACCAAATAGTGACGCCTACATAAAAACAGAAATGGCATTTCTAGGGGGATGCGTAATCAAACAACAGGATATTTGTCATAACCAGCCGAATCGAAGCGTATCGATGTCGGTCGTTCAGATTTATACATATGTAACGTTTTTAATGGGAAATACACGTGATGTATTACACATTTCGATGTTTGATGTCACTTTTATGTTTATCAGGCGATATACCCAATTTCGAGTGAAAGTATGGAGGGTATAAAATTTTTAATATACATAACTTTGCCCATTTTTTTTACTTTGTATGCTAAATAACTTCAACAGATTGAAATTTTTAAAACCAAATTAAGCCATTTCGTCGAAATTATCTTTTTTCCGTTAATTACATTTTGGTGAGGGAAAACTGAATCACATTTGTTTAATTACGTTTTCAACTATAAATCTCTTATAAATTTAAACTTTTAAACTTATTATTTCGACAACATTACCAAATAATTAATTTGAGAAAGAATCAGAAATGTTGCCAATCGCCTCCGCCAAAATTGTCACGAAGCTAAGAGACAACTGATTAAGAAGAATTTAAGAACTTCGGTAGTTCATAATGGTAGGTCAACGGACAATAGTGAAGAACCAAGTAGTGATGACCATGTTTACTGTCTCCAGAATTACTCATCTTGAACAAAAAACGAGACCTATCTGCAGAGCTATTCCTAAGCCTGTTACAGTGACTAATTTTGTAGATAAATTTCCACGTCATCGTCATCAGATCAAAACATATAGGCAAACATGTGGAATGCAAATGGGCTCAATCAAAGAGCCCAAGAACTAGAAATCTATCTGCGAACAAACAATATAGACATAGCTCTCATTTCTGAGACACATTTTTCGAACAAAAATTTTATCAAAATACGTGGCTATGACTCCTACTGGACTACACACC
>VTPC01090752.1:77972-96260 GCA_011009095.1 Ignelater luminosus
AGTATTAACGAAAAGGAGGTGAAGTAGGTGTAAAAAATAGAGAAGGCTGGAGTGCAAATCTTAGGTATTACGGCCAAGGCGCGAAAAAATACACAACGATGGAATCCTTATATACTCTGGGGTGGCAAGGAAGGAAAGGCTCAAACTGATGTTGCTTGTCTCATTCATAATCTTGTGAGAGATTGATCGTTTATAAACGAAAGGATTCTAACTGCCAATTAAAGAAAACCCGAACACGAAATTAACTTACATTGTATCTACTACTACTATACTACTGGCTTTTCACGCAAGAAAAGTTTTATGCTCGGGTGCTATGGGCCAATTCTTCATACAGCCAAAACATCAATTGATTAAAAGAAGACAAAAAGGAAAACTGGGACTGATCAAACGCACAACGAACTGGCACGGACACGAAAGGAACTTTCAAGTATGCAACATGGAATGTTAGGAGTATTAACGGAACGGGGGTGGTGTTGGTGGAAGAAGTGAAGATGGCTGGAGTGCAAATCTTAGACCAAAAAGAAAGGCCAAGGCTGCGAAAGAGGCAAGGAGAGAAAGGACTCAAGTTGGTGTTACTTGTCTCATTAAGAAGGACCAAGCAGATCTTGTAAGAGATTGGTCGTTTATAAGCGAAAGAATTCTGTCACAATTGAAGAAAGACCGAAAACGAAATTAACTTTCATTGTACTATACGATCGTGATGAGGACTCAGCAGCTGAGTTGAAAGAGTTATTCTGTGAACAGCTTCCAAGAGTCTATGAAAGCATTATTGGCGATTTAAATGGAAGGATAGGATGTGATCCTACAGGTTATGGCGGAGTGCTTGGTAGACACGGAGAACCACACAGAAACAACGGGATTTCTATCTGGCGAATGACCTAGTCATTCTGAACTCCATGTTTCCCCACAAGATGATACACTGTACAAGTACAAGTATACTTGCGTGGAACCTGCTAAGAACGAAAACTCGATCATCGACTATATTATAGTACACCGTAGTTCATTCAACCTTTCCAGGGACACTCCAGTAATAAGAGGAGCAGAAATAGAAATAAACCACAATTTTGTTGATTTTACTAGAACTAAAGTCCAAAGTGCTACTGACATTGATAAAATTATAAAAAAGAGGACTCGCTTAAACATGCTGAAGATCTACTCATTAAGCTAGAAATGCCGGAGGTCGCATTGCTTTTTCAGGAGAAGCTGATGGAGATTGCTACCGATTTGGCAGGTTGGAAAGAAGATTTAAATTTGGAAAAGGCGCGGCAAAACTTTAAAACTACCGTCCTGACAGTGGCATCAAATGTGTGCGGAAGCGTCCCTATATGTGGTATGAGGAAAGAAGTGACGCGTTGGTGAAGTGACGAAATTAAAGAGAAAGTGGAAAAGAAAACGGAGTTGTGGAAAATTTATCTGCTAAACAAAACTCTACAATTCTACAATGCTTATAAGAACCAAAGATTGAAGATCAAGCAGGTAGTAAGAGTCTCAAGTCTCAGAATCGAAGCGACTGAGAGGAGTGGCTGGGAAAACTAGAAGAGATCGCATCCGAAACTGAAGGATCAGGACAGATCTCGGAGTGAACAATTTGTTGGACAAGGTGAGGGCGTCCTAGCTGAGATAGTTTGTCTAGGGCATGAAAGACTCTAAGTACCCAAGACAAGCACTCAACGCGAGGGTTAAAGGAAGGAAATCGCGTAGAAGAAGATGGACCACCTGGACTGATAACATCAGTTCTATCCCAAGAGTACGTGATTATACTTGGGGTAAAGTTGTCCAGCTAGCTCAGGACAGTTCGGGCTGGCGAACTTTTTGTCAATCCTCTACACTGCCCGGTAGATGAGAGGCCAGTGCTAACATAAGTAAGTAGTAAGAAAAACAAGCAAGCTTTACTGTGTCACAACGTCAACTATGACCCTTAAGCTCGACTAACGTGGTGACGAACTACTATTACTATTTGCAAACACACCAATGCTCGGAATAATCTCAGGACTTTATCTCTAGGCTACTCTTGTTCTGGGTCACACAAAGATACAAATCTTGGTGTAGTTGCAATTATGCATCTTCTTTTAGGTGCTCATTTAAGTCATTAAGTTGAGAAACCTTAACAAAACCTACAGAAATAAAACAGCGAATTTTTATTGGACAAGGGAGACAATTTAGGATATTTCCAGAGGAACCCCAACTACAAAGACAACAAGAACATTTTGGTGGAGCTTGCATGACTACGTAGGAAGAAACATTTGGGAAAAAGAAATGGAATTTCTGCCTAAGACTGTATATACAGTTGATGGACCATCAGCAAATGCGGCACCTATCTTGCGCAGAGTTTTTGCATTGCCAAATCTTGTGTTAAAATATGGTAAACGCGTTCAGTTGAAACTCAGCAACCTTCAATTTCCTGCCTGGAAGGACCATTTCGTTTATTTTTGTACCATTTTTGTAGCTGTAGCACGTTTTGGGTGTTCACTACTGGAATCGCTCTTCACACTGGCACGGCCACGTTTGAACTCCATAGTTCACTTTGAAATAGTGGAAAATGATGGTGCAGATTTCTTCATCATTTTTTGTAGCCTTTCATGAATTTCCGCCGCAGATAAACCTTTCAAAAGAAAAACACGCAGTCACTAAACAAACTTCTGTTTTCTCCATTTTGACAACACACGTTTGGCGTCCTTTGCGAGCAATCAATTACGTATGAAATAAATTTCCATTCAATGCGTTGACAAACTGAACTGAATGAACAGGAAAACTCTGATAATTTGAAACTTGAGACCGAAACCTAACACAGTTTCTTTGAAAGTTAAAGCATTAATTCGAAATTTGTAATAACAACGAAATTCTGATGGGCAGCTATATACGATACACATTAGTATACGAGGTCTGTTCAAAAAGTATCGCGAATCTTGAATTTCCGCGGGTTACGTATATTCGATTTTCGATTTTTTTGTGGCGTTATGTTGGTACTCATGTCCCTCACTTATGCCAACAAGTTCGGCCATTTTGAATGTTCAGTTAATTTTTGACAGCTGTTTTGCTTGGACGTGTTTTGGCCCGTCTTCGATTTTTGCCTATTCCAAAAAATGGATCAAAGAATCTGTATCAAATTTTGTGTGAAAAACAAAATTAAGTGCGCGGACGCATTCCGAATGTTGACTGTGGCATATGGTGAAGCTACCTTGGACCGAAGCAACGTTTATCGATGCTACAAAATGTTCTCAGAGGGCCGAGAAGATGTGAACGACGAAGAGCGTGCCGAACGCCCGAGCACGTCAACAACAGACGAAAACATTGATGAAGTAAAGAAAATAGTATTGGCCAATCGTCGAATCACCGTTAGAGAAGTTGCTGAGGACCTAAACATATCGATTGGCTCGTGCCATTTGATTGTTACCAATGATTTGGGCATGAGACGGGCGCCGCGAAATTCGTACCAAAATTGCTCAATTTCGACCAAAAACAGCATCGCATTAACATTGCTAAGGAGCTGTTGGACTCTGTCCGCGACGACCCAAATTTGCTCCAGAGGGTCATAACTGGTGACGAATCATGGGTTTATGGTTATGACGTGGAAACCAAAGCTCAATCATCCCAATGGAAGCTGCCGTACGAGCCAAGACCGAAAAAAAGCGCGCCAAGTTCGGTCTAATGTGAAGGTTTTGCTTACAGTTTTCTTCGATTGCAGGGGCGTGGTGCATCATGAGTTCTTGCCACAGGGTAGAACGGTCAATAAGGAATATTACCTGCAAGTTATGCGCAATTTGCGCGAAGCAATCCGCCAGAAACGCCCGGATTTGTGGAAGAACAAAAATTGGCTTTTGCACCATGATAACGCCCCTGCTCACACATCGTCGCTTGTGCGCGAATGTTTGGCCAGAAATAACACACTAATGATGCCGCAGCCACCGTATTCTCCAGACCTGGCCCCCTGTGACTTTTTCTTGTTCCCGAAACTGAAGAGGCTCATGAAAGGACGACGCTACGCTACGATTGGGGAGATAAAGACGGCATCGAAGGAGGAGTTGAACAAGATCACAAAAAATGATTTTTTGAAGTGCTTCGAGGATTGGAAAAAACGTTGGCACAAGTGTATAATATCTGATGGGGATTACTTTGAAGGGGACAAAATAGATATTCATGAATAAATAAATAATTTTTGAAAAAACACAAAATTCGCGATACTTTTTGAACAGACCTCGTATACACATCAAGCTTAACCGATCTGACTAGCTTGCAATGGAAAGGACAGGAATTCAATTTTACAGTCTGACTATTTTCGTTAAGGTTTACTAAAGTTTTCTAAAAATCCTCGTTAACGAAGATCACTAGAGATCCTAAAGCAGCCCATTCCAAATTTTTTGATCTGTAACTCGATGTATTCCTTTACATACAAAGAGCAAGTTAATACTGAAAACCACTGCAGGTAAAATAGCTTTATGGAGAATTCCAATCAAAGTTTTTTAATTTGTATTTACATCGTTATAAAGAGACTGTAATGGTTACATAATTCGAGATTTATATTAAATCTAACGATTTCTATCTGTCTTCCTTTATAAAATCTATAACGGGTTGGAACGCTTCAAATTACCCTTTGAAGTTTAATATAACGTAAAGTAACGTATTTTATGACTAAAACCGGAATAAAGTAAATCAAATCATCAAATCAAATTATTAATTAAAGTTCCAAGGGCATTATCAAAAGGCTACCACCACCACAGATGTTAATGATTAAAGGATTATGAGTTTCACGGAACAGGAGAGAAGAGGCATATGCTCACACACGCACGCAAGCATAGAGAAAGCGCAAAGTGCAAAATCACGAAATTGTATTTCTCATTGCGTAAACCCCGAAATCTTAATTCAGATGAGTAAGTTGCAGTTATTTCCTCAGCCCCTCTTGGAAAATGAAGCAAAACCCTGCTGGTTTTCCAGCTATACGTAATACGTACTAACTTTATTACTAATATTAAGAGGGTGATGGCGTCCATCAGGCCTGTGTTCCTTATATTAGGGTACCTTACATATTAAATTTTAGGAAAATCCAACAGTTACATTAAATAAAGGTCAAGGCGGCTCAGAAGGAAATTTGTTTCGTTTTAAATTAAAAATTTCCTCATAAAACTTACATAAAAGATTTTATATCTCATTAGAATGTGTGTGTAGCGAAATGGAATTTCTGAAGGGACGCAACGGGATGTTATATTAATAAACAAATATGCTGGTTTAATAAATAATAAAAAAAAAACTCTTCTGCAATTCTACTGACTGTCAGTTATTGAATTGTAAAGATATGTCGAATATGTGAGATCTAGAGCAGGGAGACATCTTGGTGGGTCGTTCTAACATGCAATAATATCGAATATCTTCAGTTTACGGTGTAGTTACAAAATCCAAGCAAAATGAAGAATGAGCTGTACTAGATACAATAATGTTTTGTAAAATGATTTGCAGGCTTTTTCTTATGCACTCATTTAAGACAGATACAGAGACTCCTCTTTTCCCTCGTTGGTCTTTGGGTACTCCACTGTAAAAGTGGATAAAATTTCCTAACATTTCCGATCTATTGCCCTTTTTTTGGGTTTCAGTAAGTACGATCAAGTCCATTTTCAAGTTCTCTAAATCTTCTTCAATGAGTTTTCGTTCTTCATTAGATCCTTTCTTTGTTCCGAGGCTTGGTTTCGGCTTTTTAGCAGATGATTTTTTTACATAGGGTAAGAAGCTAGTTCACTGCTATAACCCCTTCTCCTTTACCCGGCTTGGACCGAAAATGGTATTGAAGTCAATATTTGAGCTACTCGATCCACCCATACCGTATCCTCAATACCAAAGGCAAACTTTTTAGTTATGTTTACCATAGTCTCTACCTTTCCGTTTCCCTGAGGATGATGTGGTGCTGATTACGTTTTCTGGAGTTAAGTCTTTTAATTTGTCTAGTCCAAGAAAATTTGAAATGTTAACCAACATCAAGAGAGATACCCCAAAATCGATAACTTGGAATTACGAGTAGATTTCTTCGACAATCTTGATATTTAACACAAATATCGCAATTCTGAATCTTTTCTTTGATTTGTTCATTCATTCCTAGTCAAAAGATGTTTTTTTCTAGCCAATCTCGAATTGTATTTGATTTTATTATGTTTACATTTTATTTCTGTTTTAAATTTGTTGGTATTACAAACCGATCCTTTCGAAATACAATGTTTAAACTGGTAATAAGGTTTGATGTAGTCTGGTGACTTTGTATTATTATGAGACCGACCATTTCTCATGTATTGACACTGCTACGTCGTGTATCGTAACATTGATGAATCACTTGATCTTCTAAAATTCAGCTTCTTCCTGAGTCCATTTTTAGACCGAACTTCATTCTAACATAGAATCTCTCTGAGTTTGTTTGACGTTTGTCCAAGCTTTTCTATATATCGAGCTAAATGAGTGACCATGCGTGCTTTATTCCTTCTTCCAATAAGTTTATTACCATTATTGTTTGAAACTTTTCACAAAGTTTCAATTTTGACTTGTTTAGCTTCAATTGTTTACTCTGAGCTTCTTTAACAAATTTTCTAATTTTTTGTTATCATCTTCAAGTGTTTCCTCATTATCGTCTTTGCATCCATATGGGAAAACGTCATTAATTAACATTTCCATTTCCTCGTGATCATTAAAAATTTCTTGCATCTTCAGTAGGAATATTTATAAGTAAGATGTGATGTCAAAAAGCAGACAGAACCAAAGATATCTTCCAAAAAGTGTCTAAACTACTGCTCTTCTCCGTTGGTCGTATTTGCCAAAATTTTTTCTATTACGTCAAATTTGTGGGTTGGCTTTTTTAAGAGCTTATCGAAGCTTATTTCTTCGTTTTACTATAACAGTGTTACTAATTCATTCTGTATAAGTTTTCTCTTTAACGATAACACTCTTATCTTCTAACTTGTATTTTTCTCTTCAATTTTATCTTAATGCTATGGTTATTTGTCTTCCTTTTTTGCTGACTCTACTTCTCCTGGTAGCTTACCTAAATCAGGACCAACTTCAGGACTTACTGTTCCCTGAGGAAAACTCAACTCTTCGCGTTTTCCAATCCTGTATGAGACAAATTTGACAAATTTTGCTGACTACTTCTCCTAGTAAATTATCTAAACCAGGACCAACTTCAGGACTTACTGCGCCCTGAGAAAAACTCAAATCTTCGCGTTCTTCAATCCTGTATAAGACAAATCTGGGAAGGGGCATTCGTTTTGAGATTTCTAAAGAAGTTTAATAAAGGGCAAAGCCTGATTTTAGAACAAAGGTAGTTCGTTGAGTGGTATAAAGCGATGCTCTTTGAAGAAATCTCAACTCAATCCGTGTTTGCATTTAGTTCTCCCAAGAAGGCTAATGAAAGAGGTCAGTCCGGCTTTGAGCGCCACGCAAAACGGCCGACCCGGATCCAGTCGGTGCGCTAATGCACTAAAGCAGAAAAGTAAGCAGCACTCCAAGAAAATTCAACATCCGGTTGGGGGCCGGGTGGTAGTTTCCAACTTCACCTGCCGAATTTCTGCGTAATGGTCTGGGGCGCAGGGCCGGCAGAGTTCCAGTCCATTTCCCAGCCTCATCCATTATTATTATTATTACTCCAGGACTCCACGGCTGATATTCGCGCCAGAGGCTCCGCGGTATCACCAACTCCAGCTGCTGAAATTCTGCTTCCGTCCGTTACCGCATTGGTGCTCCCCTTCCTCTCCCATCCCATTTCCTCCTAAACCCTCTCACGGCGCAAACCTCATTCCAATTATTGTATTCAACTAATCAATTCCAAATCCATCAATTATCAACCTTACCATACCTACCTTAATCAATCAACTATTTATCCACCAACGTTCCATCAACCCATAACTAACACCAACTCCAACGCCGTTATCGCTCCACCATTTACGATATCTCCACCGTCGCCGTTGTCCACATCAAAACAGAAATCCATCAAATAAGAATTCAATAATCATCTTTATTCCGATAACATCAAGAAATCCGATAAATCAAGACCGCCGATTCCATCCAAGCAACGTCAACTCCAGATCAAAACGAAATCCAGCTTCCCAAGCCGTCTTCACTGCCTTGCCTCCAACGCCGAAAACAAAACCGAATCACCATTAATCCAAGCGACGAGCATTACGATCAGCATCCATCAAATACCACTCCTCGGCCTGAAGAGAGGTCGAACGACCTCTAAAGCCGACATTAGCGATGATTGACATTAACATAATGAAAGACAAAAGCCCAACCTTGAACCATCAAAAGTTCTCTGAATGAGGCTAATGTGTACTGATGTAATGTTGAAGAGCGCAGGCTACTCCGTGTTTGTATTTTGTTTTTCCAAGCCGACTACAGAGGCCAAGGCCCACCTTGGGTCACCCGAAGTGACCAGTTAAGTTTCCGAAAAAGTTAATGTAGTGCGAAGTTTGAACATGTGCCACAGTAGGTAATGTAAGCAAAGTTAAAAAGCGCAACACAAAGCTCTTTCAGATTTAGGTTTTTCAAGACTGTTAACAGTACAGTAAAGTCTAATTTTGTGCCACCGGGCGTAATATTGGAAGGCATTTGTTTAAAATTTTTCCAAGAACATTAATAGAATATAAATCCCACTGGAGTTGATCCATTGAGTGGCATAATCACTCAATGCTCTTCGAGAAGGTTAATGTAGTGCAAAGCTCAATTTTGTGTCTCTACAGGTAATGGAAAGTTGGAGGCCGCAACCCAACTCTTGTTTGTATTTAGTTTTTTCAGAAAGGTTAATGGATGACGAAAAACTTAATGTAGTATGCAATGATGTTTAAGAGTTTGTATTTAGTTTTTCCAAGAAGGTTAGGAAATACGATGTTCTTTGAGGAAGTTAGTGTAGTACAAAACTCAATCTTGTTCCACTGCAGGTGTCCTGCTGAATGCAGTTTAGTTCGTATTTTATTTAGTTTTTCCAACAAGGTTAATGGAGGATTAAGTGCTAACCTTGCACAACTGGAAGTGATCTATTGAATGGCGTAGCTTGACGCTCCTGTAAGAAGCTTATGGCACGTAATGTAATCTTAGTCGCATTTAGTTTTTCCAAGAAGGTTAATGGAGGGTGAACCTTAATCTTGGGTTACCAAAGATGGCTGGGTGAATGACATAACCCGATGCTTTATCTGAGGAAGTTAATGTCATGCAAACCTTGATTTAGAAATAGAAAGATGGAGGGCGCAACCCAACTCTCCTTTGCATTTAGTTTCTTCACAAAGGTTAATGAAGGGCAAAAAGCTTAATGTAGTAGTATGCAGTGATGTTGAAGAGTTTGTATTCAGTTTTTTCAAGAAGGTTAGTGTGGGAAGTCCGACCTAGGACTACTGGAGGTGACCTGCTGATAGGCATAATACGATGTTCTCTGAGGGAGTGTAGTGCAAGCTCAATCTTTTGCCATTACAGGTGACCTGCTAAAAGATGCAGCCCAATTCATGTTTATATTTAGTTTTTACAAGAAGGTTAATGGAGGGTTAGGTGCTGACCTTGCACAACTTGAAGTGGCCTATTGAATGGCGTAGCTTGACGCTCTTGTAAGAACGTTATGGCACGTAATGTAATGTTGGTCATCTTTAGTTTTTCCAAAAAGGCTAATAAAAGGCTAACCTTGATCTTGGGCTACCAAAGGTGCTTGATGCTCTCTCTAAAGAAATTAATGTAGGGCAAAACTAGATCGTATGTCACAGTAGGTGGCCCGTTTTCAAGCGCAGCCGAATTTGCGTTTGTATTTTGTTGCTTCAAGAAGGTTAATAGAGCCCGAACTTGAACCATCAAAGGTGGCACGTTGAATAGGTGATTGATGCTGCCGACAGCTACATCCGAATCTACTCCTACAAGGTTAGAAAAAGAGAACTTTAGAGTAACGATCCATTGATCAAGTTTGGATTTCATTTAGTCTTTCTCAATCTATCGTGTTTGATTGGTCATTTGTATTCTATTTATATTTACTGAAATCTGAACTATTCACTTCATCTCTCTTCATCGATTTTCACGGGTACATAATTTGTGCGCCCTGAGATAGTCGCCTCGCCGGCTAAATATCTGAGGCCGGTTTTGAACTTTAACTTGATGCTTTTATTATTCCTCTGTATTTTCTTTGCACATCAAATTTCTTGGAAAATTGAGTCATTCCTTTTCTGCAAACAAGACTCCATGATTAACTTTTACGTTTTGTAGGCAAATCTTTCATATGTCGTTCTTACATTTATGTTTTACTAACACTTTACCTAAAATTTTCATTTCACTATCATCGAAACCTCTGAGCTCCACTTTCTTTCACTTTATTAATCCAACAAATTTCTGTAGCTTAGAATACTTGACTAGAACTTCGTGCCCAATTCACAATTAGTCCATGTACAGTCTGATTCTTCTTGAATCTAAATTCTAGATGGGCTATTGTTCGATATTTTCTTTTATTTCATTGATAAGTTTCTTCAGAAATCTTTTTAAACAGTGTGTAGTTAAAGTTATGATTGGAAATCCTAAGTTTCATGCATTAAAGCAAACAGATAATTGCACAGTGTTACTAGATATAATAATAAACAATATGACAGCATTGCGATTTAAAAAAGGAAAAAGCAACTGATTTGCTAGGTTACTCACCAGTGTGACTTTTAATTCTACAAATTAGCGACACGATGGTAATTAACGTTGAAAACTTCAACACAATAATTACCACTACAGTACCATCTACATGACTTGTTGGTTAACTTGCTAAATTAGTCACTTTGCCAACTGCATGGCATTCTTGACTAGGAAAAAAAGGAATTTGGATGTTTTTAACAAATTTCAGCCCCGATAAGTTTTTTGGCCTTGTTGTTGTTTTCTCCTGTTGAAACCTCATCAGTCATTAACTAATAATGCTTTTAACGCACTTTAAAGTTATTTTTGTTTGTCTTTTCAAGGCTTTGAAAAACCTTTTGTGTTTAGGGAACTGAAAATGTAATATTTAATGCCTGTAATTTATTTTTTTTATTTGTTACTGTTAGTAGAATTTAAATCTGTATTTCTTGCGTTTGTCCCTGTGGTATATCCTATCAAGTGTTTTACGTTACCTGTCAGTTACTATAATGCGTTTCGTTTACAATTTAGTTTGATTGCTGTTGGCATTTTTTACAAAGCCCAAATTTAACAACGCGAAAAGAAACAGAGAAAACTAATTTAGAATTCTGGTCACCCTTTTTAAACTTAAATTTAATTTTACAAAATTTACTTGTGGTCCCCTTTTTTGTGCGTCGTATAAAACATAGAAAAGAAAGAGCGCGAAATAAAAAACAAGGCACATGCTTATGTTATTTTTGTTAGAAGGGTATCGTCAATTAGATTTTGGCATTCCGCGAGTTTTAGGGTCTCTTCAAGCGACAGCGAGGAAATTTATTTCGAGCCGAGAAGGCTAAGCAGTTTTGTGTACGACTTGAAAAGATAATGAAGAAAAACATTGATAAATCTGAGTCATGAATTTTAAAGAAGCAAATCTTTTTGGGGTCTGAATATTGTAAAGCCACTAATCCGCAATTTCGAAGAGGGTTTATTTTTTTCTTACATTTCCATTTAGATTTAAGGTTTTATATTTTCTTGCCCTTATATTCTTTGGGCATTAAAAATTCCCAGAGCAACTTCAAAGCCAACTACCGGAAAATAGATGCAATATGCCATTATAAAAACGAAACATGTCGAGAGAAACAAGAGGAAACATTTTTACATGCAGGGAATGCTACACAAGCTAAACGTCGACGATCAAAGAAAATGAATTGATTAACATTTTTATTAGATTTGCACAATAATTTCTATCTTATATTCCCGCTTTCTATTTTTATGCTAGGAGCATTTTCCTAGGAACAAAACGATATTTTTCTCTTCTCCTCTTCGAGATCCGAATGTGCATCTTTTCTATATTGCGTATTGTCATGTAAATTGAAATATTTTAGATTTCCAAGTTTGACGTTGTTATTTATAGCCTTCACAACTCCGGAAACCGGAAAGAAACTTTCCTGGTTTCTCAAGTCTATTTTCGAGTTGATTGAAAAGGTCAATTTTTTGCATTATGCAATCTATCAGGAAGGATAATTACTCGAAGGAATTTAGAATTCCTGAAGAATTTCTCTAAACGACAAACAAATGTGTTTTCATTTGTTTTGTTTAAAATCTAATTTTGTAAAATATACAGGGTTATAACTCATACATTTTCCACTGTATTGAAGGCCCATAAAGAGTTTGTTTTACTAAAAACAAAAACTAGAGTTAAAAATTGTAGAGAATTTGTTTTTCTTATTTTGTAGCGGGTGATTAAAAAGATTTGCAGTCAAAAAACAATGTAGAACATTTTTTTAATATTAAGTTATTATTCCATTGAAATATGAGTAAATCCGGGAATTTATCTCGAAATTTCTCAAACGTACGTTGAGTAGAATAAACCCACTTTTCTTCTTCCTTTTTTCATCTTCTAAAATAAGCTTTTACGATAAATGATTTCTGTTCCGCCATAATTTAAAGCTTAGTTTGGCAGATAATAATTTTTTCATAATTTGCCAGTTCAAATTACAACTACGACTCTGTCAAAATTAATTTTCGAGTTTCTGTCTCACCTGATTTGCAATTACTTTTGGGTTCTGCATTTTCTATTGTATGTTTTGCATTTTTATTTGAATTCTAGCAATGAAACCTCCTTAATAGCAATTTGGTTTTCTATTACTGGTTATACTGAAAAATATTCTTTTGTGCAAAAAGTAGAGGAAATCTTTTAAATAGATCGGTCTCAAACCTCAACATCATCAATTTTATAGATATGTAGACTTGAAGTCAGTTTACCATTGCATGGGTTTTGAAAAAACTATTGTTGACTGCTTTAGAGAGGAAATGCGTAGTAATGTGTAAATCAAGTCAAAACGATATTGATATAGTTATCAGACATTCTACTACTTTTTTTAATAATGAGCAAAATTTTCTTAATATCTACTAGATGCACTTTCAACTTCTCTTTCATACCAAAGCAAGCAAGTTAACATTTGTCATGGTTTTAGAACGCTATAGGACTTTGCATTGTTAAAAAAAGGGACCAAAAATCTACTGAATTTGTGCTGACTCAAATCTATCTACATGAACCCAAGCAAAAAAGGGGAAACTCGGCGTAAACAAGTCTCCCCAGATTTATCTCAATATCTACTAAATGAAATTTGCAGATTGTTGTTAATACTGCCATTTCTCTATATTGTCAAGAAACGACCAATGGATTCTAAGGTTCAGTTTCAGTTTAGAAAAAACCAAGAAATCAGTCTAAACTTGTTTATCTCTTATCGTCTGAATCTTTTAATAGTTCAATAGATTTTTTTGCTTTAGCCCGATTATGGTGCTTTGAAATTTTTTATTCTTCGTCTGTCAAAAAATCAGATAAGCAATAACCTAAATAATAACATTTTTTTATAGTTTATGAAGGATTAAAAGCAGTTTTTAAAAAATGAAGTAAAAAATATAAAAGTTGTAGTCTAAAACCGTTCGGTATCCTTTCAGTTTTCTACACTGAATTTCCGAATTTACCTTTTAAGAGTTATCTTCTCAAAATTAAAACTTCTCCGTACAATACGTTATTGCAATCAATCATGGAGTTGTCCACTATTGATTACACTGAAGAAGAATAGATGATTCTCAAAATAATCGATATATACTATAAGGTAACCTTGCGTTACAACAAATTTGATCTTACTCTAGTGTAACTCAAAAGGTCTTAGACCGATTAAACTCAATGGGTAGTCTTGAGGGCAGATAAGGAGGAGTGCTACACTCAATAAAAACACAGCAGAAAACTTGTATATTTTAACTATTTATTCAAACAGAATGCAAGTCCACAAGAGAGGTTGCTAGTAGAGACGAAAAGTCAATAATAAATTTTATAATAACCGAGAGAGAAAATGCAAACAACATTATAGATTCTAGAGTCAAAAGGAGCTATGACATCAGCAGCGACCACTACTTACTGGAAGCGATAATCAAGAAATGGGAAACACAGATAACAAGAGAAACTGTAATGTTGTTTTGAAACATTGCATACCCATCCGGGTTCTGCTTGAAATCTCGTTTGAGCACTTGCATTCCGTATAAATTCATTATTTTATTTTATCTTGAAACGTTGGTTAACTTATTTATTGCCGAGTTTCAGATAACTGGTTTGTGCGTGCTTTATTTTAATTCAGAATTGTCTCACAGACATCTAAACATTTTTTTATAGTTCATCAGTTCGTAGAAATTCTGTTTATGCTTCAGCATTTTTATGTTCAGAAGAATGGCTGATTTATGCTCACCGAATGGGTGTCTGCAATTTTACACGGTTTATAAGTCTGTCGATGTTCATTTTGATAATGTAGTGTATATCCGGCTTCTTTATTACTTTGAATCGTTTCATGTGTTAAAAATTTTTGCGTTGCCCGGGGAATGTCTGCTTAGCTCGCGGCAAACGAGGCCATTTTTGGCCGCGTTGCCGAGTCGCTCCATGTGTCCAAATTCGTTGTTAACATAAAAATTTACCGTGAGTTCGATACTTTAAGTTTTGCGTGTTACGGTTTTTTCGGAGGCTGGTCCTGGAGAGGCAATTACGACATTCTTGTTGGATCAAGCAGTGAATTCACGTGTAAGGTATAAAACTCATAGATTTCTTTGTCGTGCTGTTCAATTCAATGGAAATCGCCTGTTTTGTTTTATGCATTAGCAGCAGTTTTCTTCATTTGCAGTTTAATTGTCATCGGTTCTCCAAGAGAAGAAATTTTGCGTGTGTCGACAGATTATATCATTTAGCGTTACTGTTTTTTGGCGCCCTTTAGTTATTTCTTTTAGGCTTATTAGTTGAAATTTAAGCTTCAGGTTCAGGTAAGAATATAATTACTTGGGTTATTTACTATCTTTGATCTCCGATGTAAAGCTACGGGATTGAACATCTTTCGATTTCTGGCTTATACGAGAATTGGGCCTTTTTTCAGATTTTTTCCGTTACAAAGCAAAGCCTACAGAGATCGAGAAGAAATATATCAACACCTATAAATTAAGAGATGTAAATGTAAGAGAGCAACACCAAAAACTAACTGCACGAGCACCAGAGAGCCAAAGAGAAGAAAGCCAAGATATAAACGAAAGATGGAGGATTTTTAAAGGTGTAATCAAGAAAGCGGCCGAAAAATCTTGTGGGTGCCTAAGAACAGGCAATAATAGAAAGAAAACAGCATGGTGGAATAAAAAAATTCAAAAATTAGTAGAAGAGAAGAAAAAAGAATGGAAACTATACATCGCAAATAAAAACAGTTCAAACTACCAAACGTACAAAGACCAAAAAAAAATTAAGTCAAAAAAGCAGTATTAGAATCTAAACAAAAATCGTGGAAGGAGTTTGGAGACGAAATGGAAAGAAACAGTAGAAAAAATGAGAAAATGTTTTATAGAGTAATAAAATCCTTTAGGAACAAAACCTCAGCTAGTGAAAACACCAGAGGGTAAAATTTTCATTGAAGAGGAAACAACAATTAGGCGATGGAGAGAATATTTTGAAGGGCTCCTGGACGTGAATTGTAACAAATCACAGACTATATAGGAAAGGGTATTAGAAAGACCAGTTGATGAAGAAAGAGCAAAAAAATAGATTTGGTAGAGCTATTAGAAGCAATAGGAAGAGCCCTAGGTGTAGACAAGGTGAACCCCAAAATGATAAAATATATAGATGATAGAGGAGAGGATGAACTCCTAAAAATCCTAAACATACATTGGGAACAAAAAGATATACCAACTGAATGGAAAATAGAATAATATTATCCATATATAAGAAAGGGGACTCTAAGAATTGTAGTAACTGTAGAAAAACTCTTCTCTGCGCAGCATTCAAAATTTATAAAAGAATTTTGGAAAACAAATTAAGGAAAGTAGTGGAAAGACAGCTAACAGAAGTACAAAGCGGATTCAGACCTAATCATAGCGTTCAGAAGCATAAGTTCACAGTACAGCAAGTATTAGAAACGAAATTTGCTTTATAGACTTAAAGAAAGCGTTTGATAGTGTTAGCCGAATTCAAATCGAGACAGTCTGGAAAACAAAAAAGTTAATAGGAAACTAATTAAAAGTGTACGAGGTGTAATAAAAAATAACGGGAAATTTTGAACTTCGAGAAAGTTAAACGTGTTTTAGTGTACTCGGCGATTTTTTACAATTAAAAAAGATGGATCAAAGAATTTGTATACAATTTTGCTTGAAAAATAAAATAAAATGCAGTACTGCATCCGAAATGTTGATTGTGGCTTTTGGTTACTCGACTATTAGTAAAACAAGAGTTTATGAGTGGTACAAACTTTTTGAAGGGGGCCGTGAAGACGTTGAAGATGACGACCGCCCTGGACGCCCTAGCACATCAACAACCAACGACAACGTGGAAAAACTAAAGAAAATGATTCTTGAAAATTGCCGGATAACAATCAGAGAGGTTGCTGATGATGTCAGCATTTCATTTGGCTCGTAACAAGCATTTTTCTCAAATGTTTTGGGCATGAAACGTGTGTCAGCAAAGTTTGTTCCGAAACTGTTGAATTTTGAACAAAAACAAAATCGCGTAGACATCGCTCAGGAGTTGCTAAATGAAGTTCGTAATAGTCCAAAACTACTTAAAATAGTTATAACAGGCGAAGAAACATGGGTATACAAATATGACGTCAAAACCAAGACCCAATCCTCTCAATGGAAGCTGCCTGAAGAGCCAAGACCGAAAAAAAATTCGACAAGTTCGCTCAAATGTGAAGGTTCTTCTCACTGCTTTCTTCGATTTTAATGGCGTAGGGCATCATGAGCTTTTGCCATATGGTCGTACAGTCAATAAGGAATACTACCTGGAAGTTATGCGCTGTTTGCGTGAAAACGCCCAGAATTGTGGCAAAACCACTCGTGGAAATTGCATCACGATAATGCTCCCGCTCACACCTCACTGCTTGTCCCTAATTTTTTGGTAATCAACAAAACCGTTATGTTGCCTCAGCCACCGTCTTCACCGGACATGGCCTCCTGTGACTTTTTTCTACTCCCAAGGCTGAAGAGAACCATGAAAGGACGACGTTTTGCCACCATTGATGAGATAAAAACAAAATCGCTGATGGAGCTGAACGCCATACCAAACAGTGAGCTCCAGAAGTGCTTCCAAGATTGAAAAAAGCGCTGGCACAAGTGTATTATATCTGAGGGGATTACTTTGAAGAGGACAAAATTAATGTTGATTAATAAATAAAGATTTTTCAAAAAAAACGAGAATTCCCGTTATTTTTTGATCGAACCTCGTATATACAGTGACTGAAAACCAAGTACGAACATGTGGTAGAGTATACAAACCTTTTCAAAAACAGAAGGAGTTAGACAAGAAAACGTCATTAGCTTCTTGCTTTTTCTTTGTGCAATTGAAAAATGTCAAAATACGTAGAATGGAAAAGTTTGTACTTGGATACAGTAGAAAGCTGACGACATCATACTATTTGCAAACTCCAAAAAAAGCCTAGAGAAAAACTTCAAAATTTGGACGGAGAAGCTAGACAAGCATAATTGAATCATCAATGCAGAAAAGCCAAATGTGATGGCAATCGGAAACCAAACGGAACTGCCAATAGTTAGAGTTACACTTAACGGTGAAGAAATAGAACAAGTAAAAAGCTATAAATACCTCGGAAATATAATTAATAGTAAAATAAATAATGAAGATAAACTGAATGCTAGGATACAGGCAGCAAATTGGGTTTTCTGGATACTGTATGGGAAATTCCTAAACCACAAGCAAATTACAAAGAAAATGAAAACTTTTATATATAAAACAATATTTGTACCTACACTACTATTTGGAGGTGAGAACTGAGTATTAACGGAACGACAAAAAGGGCGCTTGCAAGAGGTAGAGATGAGATTCTTACGACGAGTGTTGGATGTGAGAAAAACATATCTCGACAACTCACACATTTGATCTTCTTTTCCGTTCCAAAAAAATCGTCTTACTTAATATTTAGGTTCACTGCCAGCTTAACTGGATACTAGAGTAACCACCTTATTATCCAACCATGGAACTCCATCATATCAGTCTCTTTTTCAACACACGAACCCCTTCCTTTGGGTTTAAAGACTTTAAGTTGCAATTAGACAGTCTATTGACTCTAGCTGTACCTACACAATCAATTTCTCTTTTCGATAAATAAGCAACGAACGGTACACTGGTAAAATAAAATCCGTTAATTCCTGAAAGTACCCATAACTTATAGCCTC
>VTPC01090752.1:101260-118034 GCA_011009095.1 Ignelater luminosus
CAAACAAAAAATTATTAAAAATTAAAAGACACCATCACTGTTTTATTTTGTAACATTATAAAAAAATTAAAAAAAAGAGTTAATATTTGTGAACAGTAAATAAATTTCAAGAAAAGATAAAAGTGTTTTCCTTCCAAACAATGCGTAGTTAAAGTTAAAATTAGAAATCTTGAGTTTCATGCATTAAAGCAGTTTATGAAATCTATTTTAGAATTGAAACTAATTACTAAATTCAATTCCAGTATTAAACGTTTAGAATTTATAAAGTTTTACTAATAGCAGAATTGTTTTTATATTGCATTCTATATTTTATCTAAATATTCAAAGAATTATCAATAAGTGTGTTTGTAAAAACCAATAAAAAGATTTCTCCAGTCTATTTAAAAGAAGAATATATTTAGCAATTTGATTTGATTTTTATTTAGACTGCGATGAACTAGTTTTTCTGAATCGTTATATTCAATTATTTCTACTCTCGTGCATTTCAATTAAATTACTTTACAAAGATAGGCAAACTGCCTCAAATTCTACTTTATTTATAAAAAAACTACCCAATTACTCGTATCCAAAAAGAAAAATTCTGTTGTTAAGAATAAGAATGAAACTAGTTTAGTTAGCGTGTATTCAACTAGTTTTTTCTTTAAAGAACATGAATATTAAAAGCATTTACATTGAATTAAGTTTCTCGATTTTAGTAGAACCGTAATCTCGTAACAATTATCCCTCTCAAGTAACTGTTAACGAAGTGAGGTTCGAACAAAAACTTTGATGAGGTCACTATAATCCTTTTCTCTCTTTGTATCCCATTACGGTTTCCATTACTAAGTATGAATGTGTAATGATGTTCTCATAGCAAGATTACATTAAGATTAAATTTTCAAATGTTGTTTTGTGAATTAAATTTATCTCTAGTGATGTTTGTAACTCTATTTTTATTTTCTTCAGGTAAATTCCTCTTTACTTCCTTTCTCGCTTGGATTTATACAAACTGTGCTGGAAGATTTCAAAACGAAGAGCAAAAGGAAAGGACGAAAAGGTTAGTAGCTTGTATTTAGTTTTCAGAACTTTTTTTAAAAAATATTTGTATGCTACATTTCTAGTTTGTTTGCAAGCCTTTTTGTACATTTACACAACTAGAAAATTACTTACAAGCTGGGTGGTCATTCCAACTGAAATATTTATAATGAGTTCTCGTAACGTACTGGCTTTAATGAGTTTCGTCCATTTTATATAGGGCGAAATCGCCTACATTAACAGAGTTATTATATAATCTGATTTTATTATATTTAAATTAAATTACTATACTATACTAACCACCCACGAAAGCGTAGTTTTTTTATTTGGAGATTCTTTCTATATTTCCCTACTCTTTCACTAGATAAGTTTTACAAACCACTCAACAGTGTAGTATCTCAAAACTTGTTTTCCCAACTAGCTTGCATTTATGTACAGATAACAATCTCATGTGTCAAAATGTCCTAATGAGGAATTTTGTACGAAATGGAAACTTACAGGGTTAAACCATGAGATTATTATGAACATTTAGGAATGTTCTTCCAAAGATTTAGTTTTCTCAGGAAGGATATCTTTTGGGTTAAAGCTTCATATTTGAAGATTCTTCTATTTTCTCTTCTTTATTGTCTATTACGGATCTCCTCTAAGAATTACATGTAATGCTGATTGAAAGAATAAGTAAATCCGCTTGATTTTAAAATCATTGGCTTAATTTGAAAATGAACCATGCTGGCGATTCTAAAGGTTTTGAAGTGATTGAATACAAGTGATTATTGTTGGTTTGTTAGCTTCTTCCATCATGCCCAGCTCAATTTTTTGACGGTTTCTAGTGGTGGTTAATAATTACCAGACTGTTTCGTAGCTGCTCTTGAAAAATGATAAGTTTCGAATTGATTGCATAAATGAACAGCTTGAGGGTAGTTTGGCCAATTTCTTCTTGTTTTTGCTTCTTTCCCCTAACTGATAGATTTGAGTGTGATGGTTAGAATCTTCAATGAAGATTTGGAACATCTTGACTGTTATCCATTCAGTAATTGAAGCCTTGAGAGCCTACGTAAAGGGACGTAAATTCTTCACCAAACTACTTAGGTTCGACTGCAGCAAATTGCGTCATTGTGTAGACGTGCGTATTCTCAATCTAGTCTTTGAGGTGTGTTCGATCTTTTTTATCTTCTTATGTCCTTGTCGGGCCTATATTTGTCGAACTAGTATATCACGCAATGAGCCCTAATGACGGATTCCTGGTGGCATTGTTGTGTCCTTCAGGAGGATTAGTATATTGTGTACTAATCCTTCTTGTCGAGGCAATAAGTGAGTTCTTAATTTATTTACTGTGGCATTAGATGGATGTTTTTAGTAAGTAGTTCAATTTAGAAGCGGTTGTTTGCAGAGGGGGATAAATCCTCAGCTTCACTGAAGTTTAAATTCTTATACAGCTGCGAGAGGGCACGAGATTGCTAGATAGTGTTTAACCCGCAAGCTACCATCTTGAATTGGTGTGAATAAAGATTGAACTGCACTTGCATTTACTTTTTTGTGTTAATTGAACTAATGAACTGATAAGAAAGTAAATGAGCTAGTATCTTTTATTTTCTTTGGCTGAAGTAAACTTCTTTGTTAATGGGTTAGTGATTAGAAGCACTGTCATCCCACGAAGTGTGATGACGGAATGATGGTGGGTATGGTCCTGTTGACAGCTTGAAGGAACATGCCTCTATACGTATGTAGAGAGTCAGGACGGTTTGCTTTGATTTCGAGGATTTTGTAATTAGTCAAGGTACTGGCTGTCAAGTTCACAGATATTGATTTCTCATTGAAAAACCATGACGGGCTAGTTTCTTGAGGGAATGGCTTGAAGGACTATAAACTCTGGACAGATGGAAATGATAAAGTACATCTGTCTAAATACTGCGATGTTGCAGCAAGAAATTAGTCTCAATCTTTTTTTAAACCAAAACAAATAATATCAAGATTAGAAAATCCAAGTAGTCAAGTTGGAGGGTTACTGCAGACTGTCAGTGTCCAATTCTTATAGAAATGATTGCAACACTGTTTTACTCTTTTAGTTTAGGGATACCAGATACTTCTGCAGGACTAGTAAATTTGTTTCTGATCTTCATTTAGCAAGCGCATATAATCATAACCAAAAACTTTAAAAGCTATGAGACACAAAAAGACAGCAACTTCAGCAAATGATAAAAAAAAGATAGGAAATGTGGTGGAGGAAAAAGATAAGATAATGAGAAGATGGAAAGAGTATTTGAAGAAATTACTGAAATATTTAGATTTAGGTTTGAGTAGAAGAAGTAGGAGATATAACACAAAAAGATGAAATAAGTTTGAAAAAATAAGAGATGCAACGGGTAAACTGAGAAAAGGAAAAGCCACAGGACAAGACACAATAACAGCTGATATGATAAAAGCCCTATCAGAAAATCTGCTTTACAAGGACTTAAATGGATAATGAACAAAGCCTTGAGAAGAAAATCACCAGAAGAATGGCAAACAAAAATTATAACTCCTGTACGCAAAAAAGAAGATAGCAAAGAATGCCAAAACAAAGTTTGGCTTCCAACCCAATAAGACGCAGTATTTACATTGAAACAATTAATAGAGAAAGCAATTAAAGAAGGAAGAAACATATATGTATGCTTTATAGATCTAACTAGATAAGGCCTTCGACAGAATTAACAGACAAGATATACGGAAAACAATACGAAACAAAGGAGTATCAGAAACACTAATAAGATCCACACAAGGTTTATACAAAAAGACTACTAATTATGCAAGAACAAGACAGGAAAAACCAGATACTTTTGAAACAACTTCGGGATGCATTGCTATTCTCTCTAGATGAGAAAACTCTAAACAAGAATATAGAAATATTTAAGAAATTCTTAGAAAAAACTCTACTTGAGAATAAGAATAGGAAGGAAGAAGATAATGAATATTGGCAGAACCTATTGCACAAACATAACGATATTAGAGCAAACTCAAAGATTCAAATACCTCGAGGCAATAACAGCAGAAGATTAAAGAACAGAAAAAGAGATGAAAGGGAGGCAAACTGTTTAACAGCATTAAACGTACTTTCATTGGAAAGAACGAAATACCTAAAGAAACGATACAAGTATTGGAACAGGTAGCAACTTCAATACTCATACGGTTGAGTGGAAGAGCAGACAAGGACATTGTTCGAGTCTGAACTCCGCCTTTAGGAAAATCAACTAGATATGTTTGCATAAATTCATGTAATGCAGTTTTATTATTATTATTAATATTATTATTATTATTTTGTAGAAGATATATAAACACTGATAGCAAGCATGAGAAAGAAAATGACAGCCTTGGAAATGAGATTTGTAAGAAAAGTAGAAAACAAGACCAGAATGAACAAATACAGAAAAAAATTTAAAGATAAAGGCATTAGAAGAAAAATAAAGCGCGTGAAAAGAATGAGAGACGACAATATAGTCAGACAGGTGTTTCAAGTCAAAATAACAAAAAAAAAAGATTAATTAAGGGCAAACTAAGAAAGACATGGCTCGAAGACGTAAGGAGAGCAACGAAAGTCTTGGGAACAACTTCAGCAAGCCACACAGGACAGGACTAGATGGAAGGGGATATGGAGGAGAACAACTAAAGAAGCCCAACTTCCTAATCATGTGTGCATATTAAAAGTAGAAGAGAGAGAGAGCAAATCCCGACTGTGAGCCACCTCAGACAAATGACAAAATTCGACCGAAGACCAGAGAGGTAGTCTGTCGAAGAGTAAAGCCCAATTTTATAATGATTTAGAAAATTAATCAACTGTAAATTACGACAGATTGTCCGTTCGAGAACGAAGTCTGACTCATGTCATGGCCAATGGAGAACCGTGAGTTACAACAGATGGTCTATTGGAAAGACCTTTTTAATACCTATTCTTTTAGAAGGTTAATAGAAGACGGAACTTAACCGTAGGCCACGGAGACTAGCATATCAAAAGACGAAACTCGATTCATATTATGCCTATAGTTAGTTCACTTGAGAAGGTAAATAAATTGCGGGTCATAGCAGGTGGCTCGTTAGATGCCGAAGCCGACCAGGTTTACACTTGCAGCTTTTTTGAGAAAACTAACAAAGGGCAAGAAGACCAATAACGGGTTCAGCTGTCCAACTAACAACAAAATTGTAAAAACGTAAAACTGTTTTTGATTGTAAGTTACAGTTAAATATGGGAAGCAACTCTACTCCCAGAAAAAGCTTCAGATTGCTTTGACAAAATCTGTATTTATATTCATTTCAAAGCCTGGACAATTATATATAGACGTTCTGTACTTTGACCGTAATAAATAAACTCGCGGTTTCTTCTATAAATAGGATTTTAAGAAAAGGAAGTTTGATTGTTGGCCGCCGCAGGCGGACACATTAATGTTTCCTCTAAGAAACTAACCTTAAAATTATATTTGTTTTCTGCAGACGCTTACAGCAACTAACAACTCACTGCCACTACTCAACTTTGATAATCTCTGACTTATCCTGGACGCAACCAATGACTCACAAGGTCGTCGATACTCGTAGCAATTCGTGGTTAGACTGCTCTCCTAATTTACAGATATCATTTAGGGTCGATTGCACTGATTTACTTATGAGTGTTTAATCATTAATCAATTTTGATGACAGCCAAATCATGATGCAATCGGCCCTTAAGGCTACATTCCTGGAACGTTAACAAGGGTGTAGCTTTGGTTGTAACAATCATGACTCACAGATAAAATTATTTAAGTACTTCTGCTGCACCCAATTCTTGCGTTTGTAAAATTATAGATTATCCTACCTACATGCACTTGTAGAATAATCAGAAGGGTATAGAAACGATTATCTTACAGTTAGGGGTAGATCAATAACATTACTGTATGTAAAAGCTGTTTGCCTTAGTACTGGAAGATTTTTTTTGTTCAAGTTTACAAAATTGATTGTTTTGGCTAGACAGCGCATCAACAGCTTTAACAATAAAAGATTGACCCCAGGTTGCATAAAGCGCTCTTAACTGTGTTGTCAAATTAAGAACATCATTAACAGATCAGAAGTGGTAGAATTAAATGTCAACTTAGAATTCCGCAATCAGATCCCATCCGCTCACTTTTCACCGTCAAAAGTGTGTCTCTGTCAATTACAAGATCGACACGACCTGATGTCCGGTGTTGTTTTCGGTAGTTTTACTCAGAGCAATAGCAAAGAAGTTTCCAGTTTCTTTAAAGTCCAAGACGGCGGCAGCCAGCTCAAAGATCAAAAAGCAAACATTTCCCACTTTATCAGCTGCTTTGGGAAAAAAGGCTGCAAAATTGAAGAAGACTCTATTGAAAAAGAAGAAAATCGCTGAGGTATCCATGAAGAAGCCGGAAACGTCAAAGCCCAAAGAGACAAAAGAGCAACTAGAATTTACAGATTTCACAGATTTGCTGGAAAATGACTCTTTTGTGCTCAGATGTAACTTACAGAAGTCAGTTTAAAGTTGCTGTGGAATTTCATGACATCCACCAATAAATTTTCTAAACAATAGCTACTGAAGGAAAGAGAACAACCAGCAATTTGGGGTACAACAACGTAAATTACATAGTGAATCTCAGAAAGTTTTTTACGGGCTGTGAGTTAGGATGAGGATGCTACTGTTCTGCTACTACTGCTATGTCTTGCTTTCTATTTTGGTTTGGTATATCTCATTTCCTGCTCATCCTTAGTTTCAGATTTGTCTGAAGAAGAGACAAGTTCCCCTGGCCGGAATTTCATTGCTTTCGATTTTTGTGACAATGTTCTGTAATCTGGTGTGTTCAATAAGGTATTCGATTTTCCATTTCATTGCATTTTAGTTGGTACGCCTCCATTCTTGTCTCCACATCCATGATAGTATTAACAGAAGGCAAGACCGAAAAACAGTCGGACTTTCAGTCCAAATAAACAACTCTAGCAATGTATTCACTCGGCAATTTTCAGAATAGGCTCTTATTCTATAAATCTTATTGCAGCTAGCTCAGCACTACACCGAACTTGCACTTTACCGTGTAATTTTATTGTCCGTTGCCTTAAAGCTAACTTTGCTTGTATTCTTTCTTTTCTTAGTTTGCACTGCTTTTGCAACTTTTCAATTTAAATCGTATCATCTTTTTATTTTGAATCGTTACTTTAAGCAAACAGCTACAAATAAAATTTATTTATTTTGAAGTTGCTCAGTAAATATTTACATGCGTACTTGTCTAATTGAGATTGCCTAAGCTTTTACAATTTTGTCTTACCTAGAATGACGTAAAGTCATATAACAGCTGCATAAAATTAAGGTTAATGATAGTCACTTAACATACAATTGAAGTTGCTATTAAAATAATTACAGTACGCTTTTAATGTTATTCTTTAGATAAAATTATTTTGTATTGTGTACCTTAGAAATGTTTCTAACCCAAAATAAATTAAGAATAGTTTTGTTAACGAGACAACAATTCTTGTAAAGGTCTTCCAGAACTTCTGAAACTTCAGAAAACTAAATTGTGGAATTTGCTCGAAGGGATAGTCGAAGAAGAAGTTTAAGAATAAAAAAAGGCAGTACAAAAGTTTCAAACTGGTGTATAATTAATCTCTGATATTTTGCGTTCAAAAGTTTTCTTTTTTGTAGTTGGCTCTTGCTCGAGTTACTTGGCGTTCAACAATTCTCTGTAACTCAGGAAATTTTCTCATAATCTCTTAGTAAGTTTTAAGTCGCTTTCTTTCCTCCTGTTGTTATTATTTGTAGGAAGCGTTCCCTGGTGAATATATGGAATTTTCTTCCTGAATATTTTATTTTTAATAAATCTTCTCGCTTCATTATCAAATGGTTTTATTGAACAAAAATTGAGTGAAAGATGAGTCTAAAAGTGGAATAAGAAACTCTAAACGCCGTTGTAATTACAGAGATGTAAAATAATTGTCAGCTGTAACAGTAAAATCCCTTCATGGTCTCTATTTTACAGCTCGGAAATTTCAGAATAGAGGTGGGTGCGGGCAATATTCGACAATTAAGCGTGTAATGTAGAAATATTAAATTGCGAAAAAGGAGGAGGAACCAGCAACCAAAGGAAGCGTAAAGGATGGGCATGCAGTTGAATTAATATCAGGACTCGTCCTAAACGCTTGGAGGTCGTGAAATTTCATTTACCCTTAGGGAGAATACGAACCCTTTGTGGTAAATTGGGCACGACTTGCCCTTTTTACAAAATAAATTCTTTCTTTTCATTTTTCCCCAATTAATATAAATAAGGTAAACGTAATTGTTGCGGATGGAAATATCCTTTTCTCCTTTTAATTTTTCAAAAGGCATTCGCGTTTAAGATTCTTTTCTTTTCAGTGAGAAAAAGGAGTTTCTGTAGGTTAGTAATCAAGGGTCGACTGAGAAATATTAGAAGCTCGCGAGGGTTGAAAACTAACGAGAGCTATTTGCGCCCTGCACTGTTTGAATTTGAACATCGTGGGTGGTTGAGTTTAACTCCTTTATATGCTGCCCTTATAATCTTCTTTTTGTGGTTATTGACTTTTCTATTAAAGGTGGAATTTTGAATTCTTTTTTTTAAATTACGAAAGGATTTTCTTAATGATTATAAATTGTTTTAATGAACTTGTCAGAAATTGTTTCATTTAAGAAGGAAATTTATTTTAATTAATAAATTTTTTCTTTGCGGGGGAAGGACAATGAAATATTTCCAAAAGAATGACTGCCCGTTGAACAATTATCCTTCTAAAGGAAAGAAAGTTATTTAGGGAATTTTAATTTTAAAATAATAAAATTTTACGAAATTATCAACGTTCTAAAAATAAATAAATGAAAGTTTTTGTTATTTTTAATAAATTTCCACAGAGAAAATATTATTTTATAGAGTGGGTAGTTTGAGGTTTTCTTTAGGAAATTTTAGGAAAACGTTCGATAAGCAGACAATATATGAAGCAAAATTAATAACGGAAATAAAACGGAAATTGTTGTAGTATGTATAGAGAAAATGGAAGAAAAAAACAGGCCAAAAGAGACGAAACGGCGAGGGTGGCAGCAATCGATTGTGCTCTGCGCCCGGGCTGGATGCCAGGCATCAGATACCCGTATCACTAAATACCGTTAACTAGCAGCGTGTTGCTACGTGTCTTACCGTTTGACGCTTCCCTTCCGCTTATTTCATTACTTCCTTTTTGTTTTCGCATTGTAGTTTTTTTTTCTTTCGAATCCTCTCTCTTTTACCAGTCTGTAATACTCGAAGAAAAATTCATGCTAAAACTATTTATCGGTGACTATGTCACTGAACTTGGTAAAAAAAGAACTTTCAGGACAAAAGTTGCGTTTAACTAAGATACAAAGTGAAAATTGAATTGGGAAAAAGTTTTCAAAACAATATTGATAAATTCATTGAGATATATATTGCAAAGCCTATTAATTAGGATACTAGAGCTAGGTAAACACAGAATTGGGTATAGAACTGTCATTATTTCCTCTTGTTAATTATAACTGCCTGTCATTGTTGCTTCTTGCTATTTAAGACCATTGCTAATACCGATTTAAGGTGCTTCGGGGCTTAAGAGTTATCCCTATTTTAAATGTCACTTTCAGTTTTTGAGATTCCTCGCTACTTTCAAGGCCCAAAATTAGGATTTTCTTTGATTGTTAGTTTCTAAAATCGGATTCAAATTTTCAGTAAAAATACAAAAAAGATATTCGATAACTTTGAAAGTCAGAATATTTTAGTCAAAAGACGGCTTACAAAAAGACAAGACCTAGTGGAGACTGGATTTCGATTCATGAATAGTTGAACCTGTACATACGAATCCAAAGCGGATTTCATTTAGTAGTGACTACGAACCTTGTCGAAAATGCCGACGAAGAGAAACGAGAGTTCTATTTTGCGTTACAAAATTACAATACACTTTGATAAAATAAAAATGGCAAAGATAATATGAAATGGAAGAGCGAAAATAACAAAAGGACGGGACAGCGACTAGACAGAAAGATAGAGAAAAAAATTGTCGGACATAAAACATGAAAAAGATTAAAATAATGACCTTACAGTTAACACAGCTTCTCTTTGCTTTACTGTATTACTTATACCTATATACAGAAATACAAAGAAAAATTGTCAAAGAAGAAAATATGACGCTAGAGCTATGGGAAGTCTGCTCCGCTTCAGCATGTTACCTCTAGGCCTTCCCTGCAAGACAAACACTATATTGAAAATACAGAAAAAAATCGTTGGACAGGTAAAAGCCCATAAAAGGCATAAGAGCATGGAGAGGATCAAAATAAGATAGTGAAGCTGTCACTGTTGCCTTTTAGCGCTCTTTATAAGACAGTACTAAATAGAAAATCATAGAGAAAAATTGTCGGACTGCTGGAAACCCATAAGAAGCCTGAAGAAAATTAAAATATAATTCTCTACGTCGGCATGCCCAAAAAGATGCCTCTATCCGAGAATCTTGAAAAATATTTAGCTGATGAAATGATAAAATTGGAGTTATCTCCAGAAGCTAAAAGATAAACAGGAGCAAGTAGACTAACCTCAAATTCATGCAATGTCCAATACACTATTTTGAGAAAATGCAGAAATTTTCTTCGAAAAAGGTTTCTGGCAAACCCTTTATTACAATAGCTCCTATAATAGGACTTTTCTCTGAATGCTTCGTATAGAGACATTTGATCTCAGCGATGCTTCTGTTAAGGTAAAGTTTGCTACTGGAAATCTCGCTGATTAAACAAGCGTTGTGAGCTGGTTTAAAACTATGGCATTGTAGCCTAGTGGCTTATTTTACTAAACTTCACATTTGATCTTAAGTAAACAAGTTAATTATCTCCGGTTACCCCTATCTGGTTTAGTAGCCTGTTCACCAAACCTTTCCTAATGAACATATCTTGGGAGTTTAGTTCTCCCAGAACATTAATTCTTCATTGAATCGGGAATTTTAGGTTTGAACGTGGAATTAATTATTGTAAAGCTGGAAACTTTTGCAGTGACCCTATTTGGTGTTGTTAGCAACATGCTAAACGTCCCCCATTTCTAGAATTCCAGGCGTTTGTATATATTTAAAATCAATGTAATCATGCCCTGGAATTGATATTACGAAGGAACGGTTGGGCCTAAAATGCTCGAATGAAACTATAACTCTGAGCATTTAACAACTTGAACATTTAAAAAATCCAAAACTACATAAAAACAACTCAAAATACTGCAGTTTGAGCAATCAAAGTTTATGATACGTAAGAGTCTGGCAGTTAATAGAACAGCTTGATCTTCTGTGCTCGCACTTAACACCACACAAGAAATCAGATTCAATAGGCTCTCTCGAGCTGGTAATCGAATAATGGGAATGGGACCCAGAAACTTTAGGCGCGATTTCCAGTCTCAATATTTTGGATTGAGCTTGAACCTGTATAAAGACAGATCTACATTAAAGTCGAGCATTGAAAGCCTTTTGAGTGACATAAGAGACGTCTTAATGTTTCAACATGGAAACACCTCCCGAAGAAATGTCTGAAGGGCGTCTAGGCTGTTTTGCTATTGCTTAAATATATCGGACAACTTGTAGATAGTCCAAGCTGTTCTTCTCACTAGAACTATAAAGGTCCACAGTAAACTTTTTCCCATTGTGGCAATATTTCTCTTCGTAGATATTCAGTTCGCAGGGCCGGCTGAAGCGCCGGGTTTGCGGGGCAACTGCCCAGAGCCCCGCGGTTGCTAGAGCCCTGCGCCTTAAGAGAAAAAACAATTAATTCTTTGTATCGATATGTACAGAACAAATAAAATTTCTAATTTTTTTCTAAATATTTAAAATAAACAAATTAGACTATGTCTGAAAAAGCAGTGTTTCTTTTTTTTTTATTTTAAGGGCCTTGCAGAATTTTGTTGCCCTGGGCCCCGCAAAACTGTCAGTTTATAAAGATCTCATAGACACTTTGCAGGTCAAGCTTCTTTTTGAGAAGTTTGTAGACGTTTCAGAGCTGTGTGGTATCGCGTTCGATAATAGCATAAAAGAAGAAAACGCAGTTGTTCAAAAATTCACTTGAAGTGGTAATTGCAGGACTTAGAATCTGTATGAAGGACAAAAATATCGATGCCCGAACAACTAACGTAACTTGCTGTACAGGCACATTCATATCTAGTGCTATACTGACAATCAGGAAGTCTACAGCCTGTAAGATTGTGATTTGAGCAACAGACAGTTCTTGCTTTCTGGATGATTCAAGAAGTCTACAGGAAAGTGTTGTATCAAACACTACATCTATAAACATTCTTGATTCTTGATGGACTCATTGAATCTGACGTGCGAGCCGAATCGCTTGTAAACATGCTTGACGTATACCTTGGCTTTTGTCCGAAAGTGATCGTCTAGCACTATGTGATCAGTTTGGGCATCAAAATCGTTCTCAAGAGCAGCACCAAAGAAAAACATTTGGCTGTTTTCTGCATCGAAGACTTGCCGAAGAGAGGTGTTCGGCTGCGCTCGCCTTATCGAGCGTCACGCTCGAACGTTAGTGGGGTAGTAACCCTTGAGGACAGGCTACAGAACAGGAGTCTCAATATAGAACACCACGAAACACAGTCGCGGGCTAGAACACGAGGCCAGATCATTAAATCAATAAACAATCATTAAAACTTAAAGTGAGTTTTATTATCAGCTTGAGTTAAAAGCACACATCAAGAGGGCAGAGCTAAGATTTTGTATTTTATGACAACAAAACGATTTTGCAAGTGGCAAGTGATTTGACCAAAAAGAACTTAGTCGTGTTGTTGACGGCTGCTTCACAAGCAACCTCGGGAGAGTCGTAGTTTGTATTGCTATTGTCCGTAATTCGATATGCAGGCAAGCGTAAATGGTCTGATTTTGTGAACCACGAAGAGTGATCTTGCAGCCATGCCATTCTAAATATGATTATACACCTTCTAGATTAAGAAAGCAACAACGAAGTGTGCAAGTACACTTTCAGTGATACCACGTTGGCGTATAAGGCTACCTTGTAATTTGAACTGACGCATGAGGTCTTGTTCAATAGAAATATTAGTTTGCACTCCAATCTATAGGTCAGGTGTATGATATGCAATAAAAAAGCGACTTTCTGTAGTGTTCGAATCTTGCAGTAAGGGCCTTCCGTTGCAAGTCTTTTATTTGCTGGGCGTACAGTTAGACTGACTGTCCGTAATGGAGGTGAGCTCCCACTCTTCAATTCGGTCTGTACGCATAATTGCTTGCTTGTACAACTCTGCTGAAACAAAATATCAAATGTTTTCTTGAAGACTTTCCTGGACAGCTCCAGTACAGGATGAATGATCTCCGTAGATGATTGCTTTGTCAAAACATATTTCTGGGGAGCAGTTCTGCAAATCGTCTTTGTGCACTCCTTTCTCAATCATGTCTATTAAGGCTAATTCCAAAACGTTATCAGTCAAGACTATCATGTGAGAAACCACTGATTTCACATAAACGTCCGACCAGAGTTTTTGTAAGCCGTCTATGCATCGCAGTTAAGACAAGAAGATGCAAACCATCACTAAGTTTATTGGCGACAATGTCCAATTCTCCCGGTGGTGCAGCTGACATACTTTCTGGTGCCTTTGCGGGAAAAATTATTTTAGCTACCATTCAGGGGTTATTGTCAGATCGCCGATAGCTTCGCTGTCAATATAATTTAAGTACTCCATTAGAAAAAGCCACTCGTTGTCGTTAGTCATTGTCATGAGCTTTTGGAAGCAGTTCAGATCTAATTGGTAGCTTGCTAGTGATTTATGCCAATCTGGTTGACAGTTAAAATGCGTGTTTTTCTGCTTTGATAATTTTTCTCAAGATTCTAACGAAGCCCAGACAATTTCACTCGACTGATGATGATTTTGACCGATCTTTTTATTTCAGTCAACCTGGATGTTATAGGATGTATGGAACTTCTGTCTTGTAGGTATAACATCACTATTTATCTCAAATAGTGAGTTTGTTACGATGTTTTATATCTTTGCGTGTCCGTAAACAGATCCGGTTTGGCAATTTTTGTTACAGTTTAGTCTGTATACCTGTTATAATGCTTCTAATAGAATTTCCATGGCTGCTGTTAGCGCAGCTCTTGTGACACATGGTCTTCTGGCAGATCTTATACTTTATCTAAAATTCTTGTCTGAAGGATCTGATAATTGTTTGAATAAACAAAACATAATTAGAAGGGTTAGAACCACTAGGAGGTATCTGCAGAACAGCAAACTTTTGATATTGCTGATTTAAGTAGTCGTATCGATACAGTTCTTCATAATTCAATTCAACACGTTAAAGGTCATCTACGAGAGCGGTTCAATATGTATCCGTGTTAGAAATGAAGACACAATTTTTTTCAAAAATTTTTTTTTATTTTTCAACATAGTCTTCTTTTAGAAATATACACTTCTCCCAACGTTCCTGCCATTTTTTAACCCCTCCAAAAAATAGGATTTGTCGAACTCTCCAAAATACGCCTCTATCTCGGCGATGACTTCCTCGTTTGAGCTAAATTTTTTTCCCGCGAGCCATTTCTTCATGTTAGGAAACAAGAAAAAGTCGCAGGGAGCCAGATCGGGTGAATACGGGGGGTGCGGCAGCAATTCATAACGCAATTCATGCAGTTTGGCGGCGACAACTCCGGATGAATGTGCTGGTGCGTTATCGTGGTGAAACAGCATCTTCTTTTTCGCCAAATGCGGCCGTGTCTCCTTCAATTTTTTGTCGAAGCTGTCTAATAACTCACTGTAGTATTGTCCAGTGATCGTTCTTCCTTTTTCTAAAAACTTCATGAGGATGACGCCGTTCGCATCCCAAAAAATCGTCGCCATGACCTTTCCGGCCGATGGAACCATCTTCGCCTTCTTTGGAGCAGATTCACCGGGAGAAATCCATTGTTTTGATTGTTGCTTAGTTTCTGGTGAGTAATGATGAATCCAGGTTTCATCAACGGTGACAACTCGACGCAAAAACTCCTTCGGATTTCGCTTAAATTGCTCCAAACACTGCTTCAAAGTTAACAGCTGCATCCGCTTGTTGTCCACCGTTAGCAATCGCGGCACCCATCGCGCCAACAATTTTTTCATCGCCAACTTATCATGTAAAATATTAATTGCCGTTCACGCACTTTCGTTCGTCGATCAGCGAGAATCATGTCGTGGACTTTTTGAATGATTTCCTCGGTAACCACGTCTGCCGGGCGTCCTGGTCGCTCCTCATCAAAAACGGATGTTCGCCCACGTTTAAATTCGTTGAACCAATATCTAACTGTGGTCATAGATGGCGAAGTGTCCCCATAAACAGCATCCAACTTTGCTTTTATCTCCTCGCATTTTTTCCCATCCAAAAACAGAAAGCGAATTACCGAACGATACTGCTCTTTTTCCATCTTAGCTAGAATCACGAAACACGTCTTACTCAAATGGCTGTCAAATCCAAACTAAGCTATCAATCAGTCTGCAATTTGTCGTCGTTTGATAGATGGCAGCACACGATGATAACACCAACTTCCCGCAGGAACGCCTTCTGTCGTCAAACACGGGTACTTACTGAACCGCCCTCGTAGATGCTACAATTTTGAAAAAACTATTTGTCAGATCATTTTAATCTTTTTAAATCAAATAAAAATTAAGAATTTTCTTTACAGATTAAGTCATTTTATTTAATAATTTCTAAAGGCACGGAAATAAAATAAAACTGAAACAAACTGTGCTGCGGATTCTGAACCTGTAACTCTTACATTAACAACGGATTAAGTGAGGACGTAAACAGCATTTTATCAAGTTGATGCATTGCTAGCAGCTAGTCAAGATTTAATTTTCACATTTTGTTTGTATTTATTATGGGTAAAAAGTGTTTTCGCTATATTACGAGTATTACGGCTAGAGCCAAACTTTGTTGCTGTACTGTGTTTATGTTCTTATACACGCCTGCGTTATTGGGCTTTCAACTTTTTAAAAACAGATTGTAAAAGTTTTAAATCTTGCTGCCAATTTTTAAACAGAGTAGACGCCAAACAGGATAATGGTAGCAAATTAAGAAAAGCGCACCTTATTTATTATGGTCTTTTAGATTTCAAAAATAGTAATCAATAAAACATAAATTGTTGTATTGAACCCTCTTCAGTTGCATTATATTTGTGCCTTAAGCGCTCAGATGTAAAACAGATTTGAAAATAAGAGACAAATTTGGATGTTTCCTTATTATTTTCTGTTTTCGTAGTTGCCTATTATTCTAGCTTCCTAGATAAAACAAAAGGATAATATTTTAAAGGAAGTCTTTCACGCTTTGGTACCTTGGGTCTGTCGCTCTCTTTTCATTTCAACTAAATTGATTTTTCTCTTCTACTACTTTCTACGCAGATACTTTTTTGATAGTTTCTATGTATTTTCTTGTTGCTGCATAATTTGGTCAGCACTAAGCGCTTTTTATTTCTAAGAATATTTTTTTTTGTTTTCTTTAGATCAAACCTTTAAAAGTGACCTACTTGAAATACGCCTTCATCATTGCCTATAATTTTCAGAACATTTGATGGGACATGAGACATGGCGAGGTGATTTACTGCGCATTCAGTTACTGTATCGTTTAATATTATACCCTATGCCATGTACAGCTTTTTTCAAAAAAATTGAGAATATATTAGGTCGGTAAACGTACGTTGGGTTGCCTAAAAACTCATTAAAGGTTAGCGCGTGACAAACGAGAAAACTTGTATTTCTTTGAGGAAACAACTACTTTCATAAACACACCCCGGTAAGGTGCG
>VTPC01090752.1:122937-159561 GCA_011009095.1 Ignelater luminosus
CGCACCTTACCGGGGTGTGTTTATGAAAGTAGTTGTTTCCTCAAAGAAATACAAGTTTTCTCGTTTGTCACGCGCTAACCTTTAATGAGTTTTTAGGCAACCCAACGTATGTTTACCGACCTAATATATTCTCAATTTTTTTGAAAAAGGCTGTACGTATGCTGAACAGTTCACTGTGGTAAGCAGAATTATGCAGATGTCAATTGTGATTTCTCCATGTTCCTTTTTTTTACGCCAAAGGTCCTGCCTCTTGGTCGATTTTTTTGATCTCAGGTTTCCCACTCTCCACTCCACTTTGCCTTTGCCATGCAAATAGTGATTATACCAAAAGTTTCTTCAATAAACATTTTTTGCCAGACTAAAAGGAAGAAAGGCCAGCATTTGTTCATTTGATCATTATCATTCACTGAAATATTTCAAGACTAATAGATACTTTAATTCATCTTCTTCTACCTCATCTGTTGAAGATACTGCATAGAAAAATTAAATTATCTTATGATTAGCTTGATTCAAAATTTAGAACCAGCTGTGTACTTCGTTTTTGTAGAGTCAGACTGCACGGAGGGTTATGCATTTAAACAAAAATTCCACATTGATTTTTGAAGAATTACCTCAATTTCATTGTTCAAGTTGAACACCAAATCTTCCTTTACAAAAAGGTAATATTCATTAATAAACAAGTACTAACATAACCTTTTTTGCTCACCGGTTGAAGATTTTCTCCAGTCATCTGATAGCACAATATCTTCTTCCCTGTAGGCTTCTATTTGAACGAACGAACGAACCTTCTCATTATAAATAAGAGTGCTCATCCGCTATTATGCACATCAATTTTACTTGAATGGAGAATGTGTCATTTATGTTTCTTAGAATGCTATTTGCCAAATCGTAAGGTTCTGATAACAAAGTAGTAAGAGACAGCAAATATCCACATCATTTTCAATATTGATCTCGTTTTGCTTTAATTCTGACTGTTTTGCTGTTTGCATAGATGGTATCCTTTCAATTTTACAAATCATCATGTTGGTCAAGTCCTGAAACACAATCGCAAAACTTTATTGATTTTTTTTCTTCTAAATTGTAGATTTTAGCGATTTATTTGGTATTGCGACTGTTTGGTTCTAGTTTATAAAATAGTCTCCTACAACATGAGCAGACATATGTTGTTGCATCTCGTATTCTTTGATTTTTCTTTTTCTGATTTCTTCTTTCTATTTTGGCTGCTGATTTTCATATTTAGTAGTTTAAAATCCTGGCTTTGGCTTTTCTGTCCCGTATTATCTCTGAGATACAAACATCTTCTTCTTAATCTCTCTGATCGCTTCCTCTCCGGATCTTGAGCAATTTGAACTTCAAGATTGTTCCTTCCTTTGCAGTGTATTTTGAGCTCGTTACAAGACTTTGAATTTTGGAGGTTTTCTCTTTTATTTTATTTGAGTTGATCAGTTTTGCAACGAATTTTTCCCGTTTGGCTTTCTTTTTCTTTAGAGGCACTATTGATACAAAAAAGTGAAGTTAATGAAAAATCAAACTTGAGTTTCTATAAAAATGAGTTGTCCTGTAGTTCTTACATAGCAGTAATGCCAAACAGTCAGTAAATTTATCGTTTGTAAAATAAGAAGAATTTGGCGATTGAAACAAAGCATCCAGACGTTTGGAATATAGCGAGTACTATGCCAAAGTCTTAGCACTTGTTAGATGTCAAGATCGATGTAATTTAGGTGGTTCTTCTTGTAACCATCTAAACTGCTGTAAAAGAAAATTATTTCAATTTAAAAAAATTGTTTTGTTTTCTAATGTCTCGAAGAATTTACGTCCCAAGTTCGCAACGAATGAACAAACGCACCGACAGCCATACAATTACCAAAACATACAATAGCTGGCTGCTATTTAAAAAGCAATAAGATTCCACTAGAAAAATACAAGAATCCCAAGGAAATCTAAACAAAATGATGTAACAAAATGAAAAGGGAAATGACAGAGTTGATGTAGAAATAAAAGGGGAAAGGACAAAACATCTAAACTTGAGGCTTATGAATCAACAAATGGAGAAAATGAAGGCATCAGGTAGGAATTAAGCAACTTGATAGTTAGCATCAAAGGTCTAAAAAAGAAAAAAAGAGAGAGAACTTATTAGTAATAGAATTGCAAACAGATACTTATTCCTTGTAGAAGTTCTTTCATGCTGTTCTGTTTCTCGCTGTCCTTTTAGCTTTGGCCCATATGGCATCTTTTGACTGAAGCAGCTTACCTATTGCTGTGTTCCATGTTGTCCTGGATCTGCCTCTTCGTCTCTTCTTATTTGAAATTGACTCCCAAATCGCTCTTACTAAATTGTTCTCTTTCATTCGCACCAAATGTCCAAACCACCCTAACGGTCTTTTCTCTATAATTTTAACTAATGGTGTCACTTTTAGCTATTCTCGTATGTCACTCTTTCTGATTTCGTTACCCCTGTACCCCTGATTTTAGTTTCTCGTTCAGAACCCAGGATTCATTCCCATACACTAAAATTGGCAGTGACACTGTCTTGTATATCTTGACTTTTGTGGCTTTGTTCACTTCTTTCTTCTTAAAAAAAGATTGATCTCAGCGCATAGAACATTTTAGCTGCATTTTTCAGTCTGCTGTCTATATCGCACTCGACATCTCCTTTGCACTCAAACAGGATCCCAAATATTTCAATAAACTTGTCTGCTTTGCCTTTTGCCTGTTAATGTGTATGTTTAGACTCTCGTATTCTTTTGAGATCACCATAACTTTCGTTTTTGTTGCGCTTATTTTTATACCGTACTCCTCCATAACAGCACTCTATTTGAAATGCCTTCTGAAGCTCATTGGCACTTGACGCAAAATGCGTATAAAAATTCTTTTATGGTTATAGTATGATGTAGCTTTCTCAAGCCCACCCGAAAACCCTTATTATGTTTGTTTGTCTTCCTTGGCATTTGGTCCAAGACCATTATGAAGAGTAGTGGGCTCAAGATTCTACCTTACATGACTCTGCTTTTAGTAAAAAACTTCTTGGTCTTTCCTGCTCTTGTCCTAACCATATTTGTCGTGTTTCTATGATGTTGGATAGCTTTCTGTAATCTTGTTGTAACACTATAGTTTTTCATGCAACTAAAATTTGCTCTCTGGACAACGTATCAAAACCTTTTTTCATGTCGATTGAACACATCTTCTCCTATCATCGCTCTCCCGCTTATCTATCGCATACAGAATATCCAGCTTGATTTTCTCGGATCTTTGATTCTGTTTGCAGTGTTGGTCTGTTTTCAAGAATTCTCTCATATATTTTGCCAATTACATTTAGTAGGGAAATGCCGCTGTGGTTGCTCCATGTCTTGCTCTCACTTTTGCTTGGTATTGGTACAATTACTGCAAGTTTGCAATCACTGGGTGTATTCTTCTTTTTCCAAACCTTCACTATTGATTCGTGTAGTCGCCTAGTTCCTTCCTGTCCCACATGTTTAAGCATCTCGGATCTAATCCCATTTTCTCTAGCGGATTTGCCATTTTTCAGACACTTCAGTGCTTTTGTCACTTCCTCATACGTGATATTTTCATCTTCCTCTGGAGTAGTTCATATTGTTCTGCCCACTTATGTTCTCTTGCCCTTCCAGAAATTCACTGAAGTATTCAAACCATCTCTCTTTGATGTTTTCCTGGATTGTTAATAGTTTGCCATCCTTATCCTTGATGAAATTGTGTCCATATTTGCTGTCTTGATTTTCCTTGGGCTCTTCGGTATTCTGTATAGCATTTTTGAGCTTTTCTGTCCTTGAATTTCCATCGTATTTCCAAACTCAGCTTTTCCGCCTGGCCTCCATCACTTTTTCTTTTACTCTCATTTTGTTTACTTTCACTACAATTTTGTTGTCTGTTTACTTTACCATGATCAAAAGTTTCCAACTAGAGCTTAATTTGGCTTTAGTTTTTTAGAGCTTGAAGGACGATTTTTAGAATGTTTAGTGGGATTGTTTATCAAAAGAATTTTTGAATCAATCACAATATTTTTTAACAATCGTACAATAAAACAGCTTTATTGTGTTTTTCGCTGATAAATAAATTTTTTCTAAATATCATTGAGTTTAATTCAATATATGGTTTAGAATTAAATAATTTATTGTGAAAACGTTTTCAGGGAATTTCCAGAAATACCCAATTCATTTGTATGTAAAATGTGTAATTTGATTTGTGTCAGTATACAAAGAGGATTTTAATATAAAACAGAAGTTAATTCCACACATCACGCTCATTTGCAAAATTTTTGATCAGATCGTGGAATTAATACGTCTACCTATACAACTTAAACGAAAAACAAAAAACTAAAAAAAAGAGAAATTTATACCAAACGGATCAATATGATCTGTAATGCATCATCGCAAAACCTTAACAAAGTTAACTTTGATGTTTGAAAATTCGCATTAAAATTCTGAGTGGTTATATCTGTTTGATGTTGTTTTGAATTGCGGAGAATGCCTGTTCCTATACATAATAATTTTTTTTTGTTTTCTCTGCGCTTTTTACGAGAGGCTCCCCATCATTGTTATTATTTTCAATTATAAATATTGCGAACTCAGGGCTTCATTAGCGATATATACAAATTGTTGGATAAAAGGTAATCCCAACAAAGTTGAAATTGGAAAACTTTTCAACTAGATTTAGTTGAGTGAGCGAGCCATAACATGGCATAACTTTTAGTGGTTTTGCAAACTACTATATCCAGTCTAGTCTGCTCTTTATACCTTGTTACAAATTAAGACAAAAAGTAATGTTTGGAAATTAAAGCTAACAGCAAACGAGACGAGTTTGCTGATTTTTTTCTATTTTAAAAAAAAACTTGAAACGTGCATGCAATTTTTAATTCAAATAGCAAAAGCTTTCAGAAATTGTTTAAAAATAAAAGTCAGGATCCTTTACCGGTTTACGGTCACGCGATAGCGATAACTATAACAGATGATTTATCGAGTTTAACTTTAAATCAATTCACAGGTGCGCACAGATTGTTCGGGTGTTGAAAATTATCTCTTTTATCATTTTTGTTAGTATTTTTGTGAATTCTTTTAGTCGAAGTTTAACAGTGCCGGTCTGCGCGTCGCGTAATTTAATATGTTGCGTTATTAATAAATATACGTATATAGACTTTTACTTTAATTATGTGCTGTTAATTGTACGTGTTTAATGTTATTGTTTTGATACAAAATGATTTAGAAAGGAAACGCAAAAAACCAAAAGAAACTCTCGAAGCGGTCAACTTCTTTCTTAAAAATTTGTTTCCTTTCTGACATACATATGTGAGTAAGTAGTTTTTGCATTATTTGTTTCTTTTTATTGCTGTTTAGGCCCAATGGAGTGTTAAACTGTTTCTTTAATTTCTCTATCACATTATAAATTGCACCACCTTGATATATTCCATCTAAGGAACATTCCGTTTATTTTTTATCATTTTTTGCTGGTTAATACAATCTATAAAAGTAGTATAAAGCAAAAGTAAAAACTATATGGTACCACTCGTGGGACCATATGGAAACTAAAAGGCTAGTTATAGGCTAATTAAGTGCCCCATATCCGAATTTTAGGACTTTCGATTTTTTTTAAATTAAAGATTCCACTAGCTTTAGAAATAATTAGCGGAACTTACGATACGGACTTAAGAAATTTGTTGGTGAATAATCAAAGGCTAATTAAAGCCTTCACGATGACATCGCAAATCCTCATATCCGACAATATGTTAAGTACTGCTTTAGAAAACGAATCATACCAGGGTGTTGGAGTTCACGTAGGGGAAAATAATATAAAGGAAACTTAATTTTTAAAAACAATACCGAGAGCCTTTCATTAGCCTTTAATTATCAATAAATAACATCTTCAAAATGAGTGCCGTCGTGTAAATATTTGCACCCCGACCCAAAACAGCTAACATAGACCGAAATTATTTTGAGAAAACTAAACATAAGTCATCTTTTCTAGCTTATTCTTGAAGGCTTTATATAGCCGTTAACTATTTCAAAATTAGGTTAGAAATTCAAAATTAGAAAATATCAAAATTAGAGCGTTCTGTATAAGTTATGTAAAATTCAAATTTTAATAAACAAATAAACATTCTTTCTTAATTCACTGTAGATGTTAGTTGTCAGGGGCCGGAGAGCAAACACTCACTTACGACCCTGATTTCGAAAATCTGGCTTGTAATTAATTAAAGGCTAATTAAAGGCTTCAACAATTTGCTAGAAAAGATGACTTATGTTTGATTTTCTTATAATAATTTCGGTCTAAGTTAGTTATCGACGGCCGGGGTGCAAGTACTCCCACGTACGACCTTAATTTTAAAAACATCGTTTGTAAATAATTAAAGATTCATTAAAAGCTTCAAAAATTAGCTAAAAAAGATAAGGATTGTACAGTTTTCTCAAGATAATCTTTGTCTATTAGTTGCCGAGGACCAGGGTGCAAGTACATCACCACGACCATGATTGTGAAAAACTTGCTTGTAAATAATTAAAGGCCAATTAAAGGCTTCAAGAGTTTGCTAGAAAAGATGAATTATGTTTGATTTTCTCAACATAATTTCACCCTAAGTTAGTTGTCGACGGTCGGGGTGCAAGTATACTCACTTACGACCCTGGTCTTGAAGATTTTGCTTGTAAGTAATTAAAGGCTATTTAAAGGCTCCAAGAATTAGCTGGAAAAGATGAGGATTGTACAGTTTTCTTAAAATAATCTTTGTCTAAAATGCAAACACTCACTTACAACCCTGATTTCGAGAATCTTGCTGTAAGTAATTAAAGACTAATTTAAGGCTTCAAGAATTAGCTAGAAATAATGAGGATTGTACAGATTTCTTAAAATAATCTTTGTCTATTAGTTGTCTAAGGCTAGAATGCAAACACTCACTTACAACCCTGATTTCGAGAATCTTGTTGTAGGTAATTAAAGGCTAATTAAAGGCTTCAAGAATTAGCTAGAAATGATGAGGATTGTACAGATTTCTTAAAATAATCTTTGTCTATTAGTTGTCAAGGGCCGGGATGCAAGTACACCTACTTACGACCCTTATTTCGAGAATTTTGCTTGTAAGTAATTAAAGGCTATTTAAAGGCTCCAAGAATTAGTTAGAAAAGATGAGGATTGTACAGTTTTCTTAAAATAATCTTTGTCTATTAGTTGTCTAAGGCTAGAATGCAAATACTCACAACCCTGTTTTCGAGAATCTTGCTGTAAGTAATTAAAGACTAATTAAAGGCTTCAAGAATTAGCTAGAAAAGATGAGGATTGTACAGATTTCTTAAAATAATCTTTGTCTATTAGTTGTCAGGGGCCGGGATGCAAGTACACTCACTTACAACCCTGATTTCGAGAATCTTGCTGTAAGTAATTAAAGGCTAGTTAAAGGCTTCAAGAATTAGGTAGAAAAGATGGGGATTGTACAGATTTCTTAAAATAATCTTTGTCTATTGGTTGTCAAGGGCCGGGATGGAAGTACACCCACTTACGACCCTTATTTCGAGAATTTTGCTTGTAAGTAATTAAAGACTAATTAAAGGCTTCAAGAATTAGCTAGAAAAGATGGGGATTGTACAGTTTGTTCCAAAAAATGTTTTGTCTATTAGCTACCGAGGGCCGGGATGCAAGTACATTCACTTACGACTCTAATTTCGATAATTTTGCTTGTAGATATTTAAAGGCTAATTAAAGGCTTCAACCATTTTCTAAAAACTATGGCTTATGTTTGATTTTCTCACGATCATTGCTGTCTAAGTTAGTTATCAAGGGGCGCGGTGCAAGTACTCACAGCGGCGGCATTGTAATTTTAATAAACAAATAAAAATTCTTTCTTAATTCGCTGTCGATATTAGTTGTCGAGGGCCGTGGTGCAAACACTCACTTACGACTCTGATCTTGAAACTTTTGCTTGTAAGTAATTAAAAGCTAATTAAAGGTTCCAAGAATTATCTAGAAAAGATGAGGATTCTACAGTTTTCTCAAAATAACCTTTGTCTATTAGTTGTCGAGGGTCGAGATGCAAGTACACTTACGACTCTGATTTCGAGAATTTTGCTTGTAAATAATTAAAGGCTTCAAGAATTTGCTAGAAAAGATGACTTGTATTTTATTTTTTTAAAATAACTTTGGTCTAAGTTAGTTGTCGACGATCGGCGTGCAAATACTCACACGTACGACCGTGATCTTGAAACTTTTGCTTGTAGATAATTAAAGGCTAATCAAAGGCTTCAAGAATTTACTAGAAAAGGTGATTTACGTTTGAGTTTCTCAAAATATTTGCCGTCTAAGTTAGTTGTCGAGGGCCGGGGTGCAAGTACTCACACGTACGACCCAGATTTCGAAAACCTTGCTTTTAAATAATTAAAGGCTGCAAGAATATGCTAGAAAAGATGACTTATGTTTAGTAGTTAACCGTAGCGATCTTTCTTTTCAAAAGAAGGCTGTTCAACGGAGTTCATAGTTTTGGGCGTGGCTCAGCAAATACAGCACCTTTGAGTTGAAGTGGTGTCATTCAATGTATTGTAAACTTTCTCGTCTACCATGGTCAACAGCAAAGTGTGTTTAATTTTAATCTTTTGGTTTGCTACAGTTACTATTAATCGTTTCAGCTTAGAGATCTATTCTATTCTATTAGTTGGCTGACATAATCGAGTGGATGCCGCAGGGACGTTCTTCCAAGTATAATTTCGTGGTAGCCCTTTCGGAATAATGTAATTGGTACGAAAGAAAAAAGAAACAAGAATTCACCATCAGCATCCCCTTCTTTAAACTTTTGTTTGAATCTGCTGTGGCTAGAACTTCTGTCACAGCCCCATTTGCTTATTAGGATGTAGGTAAAATGTCTTTAATCAGTCAACCTTTTTAAAACGGGTTCTTGGGCAATGCAGAACCTTTTCGCGGTCAAATCCAATAGTTGGTGTAGTGATAGTTCGACTCTGGTTTTAGTAATGCTTGTAAATTCAGGGTAGCAATCCTTTTTTGTCTTTTATAAACTATAGTAAAATGGATAAAGACTGTGGCCAGCGTCAACTGCTCTGTTCTTCAAAACATTATAACAAAACTTAGTCAATATGCAGGCAACAAACAGCGCTAGTGCTTGTTCAGGAATCTTCTAGTGCGTTTGTTTCTTTGATTTGTTGCCATCCAAAACAAGCCTCATATTATTTATCGTACGCATCTGAAATAGTTTTCACTATTTGTGTAGCGTCGCGTCTTCATGAAGATGGCAGTCATTAGCTCTTTACAGCTTTCACTGAGCAGATGCTGAACTTTTCTGCTCTTAGTTCTAACACTGCTTTCAGAAAACGTTTTTGTAGGTCGTCCTGGCCCTGGCTGCATCGAAGGTTTAATTTCCTTTAACAATACAAATTCCAAAGCCTCTGCATCCAGCCACTTTTGATACTTTTCTAAAAACATTGCCTTTTTTCGTTGGCTGTGTTTAAAAAGGTGGTTCGGAAACCGAAAAATGGGCAAAAATCTTTTTAGATTTTTTATAACTTTATAACTACATGCGATTATTAATGGGAGAATAAACTAAAATTCTTCAAAATTGTCAACGTTATGAATTTTTTTCCGCGATTCTATTTATTTACATTGCGAAGGTCAGGTTAGGTACTATTTCACAGTCTATCAGCTACCCTAGGACTGACTTTCCAGCTCCCTGAAATTCGATTCTTATCCTTTATATTTTAGAAAGATGCCTTATAGGTTGATTTGTTTAAACGTTAAGGTTTACTTAAAGCTAACTCAACTAATACAAGGCAATGACGGAAATTTGCAATGCAATACAAAATTTCTTTGTTTAATGCTAATACTCAACAAATACTTTAATACGATTCGCGCACAATTGTTTTAAATGCTGGATTGTTGAAAGATTTGTAAACGAGTTCGCTGATCGGGCTGTTCAAAATCTTGACTGAATGAATAAATAAACTAATGGGTTACCTCCAGAACCTTCTTCTTTTCTTCTTTATCCAGCTTCTTCCTGCGTCCACTGTTCTGTCCTTTGCCAGTTGCATCCAATTGTATCTAACTCTCCTCACATCGTTTGCCCATATCGTTTGGTCTGTCTCGGTTCCTCTTGTTTTCGCGGGGTCTCCATTCCAGTAATCTTTTGGTCCATCTGTCATGGATGAGTCGTACTACATGGCCTGCACATCGCCATTTCAGTTTTGTTATTTTTTCTATCACATCTTCCATCCCTTTCTGTGAATTTAATGCTTAGTATTGATCTCTCCATTTTCCTTTGCAATATTCTTAGTTTCTTTGCATCTGTTTTAGTTAGCGTTAGCGTTATAACTGGGAGTATACACTGATTGTATATTTTTTTCTTAAGGCTCATAGGAATTTCGCTGTTGAACACATCCTTCAGTTTGCTGCCCAGCCCAGACCAATTCTTCTTTGTATCTTTTGTGTCTGGGTATCCCTAGTGATCGTTACGTCATGACCAAGGTATCTATACCGTTTAACTTTTTCTATGTTGTTGTTTTCTAGTTTTATTGTTCCTCCGAAGACCAAGTTTGTCATAAAATTTGTTTCGCTTTTATTTATTTGTAGCCTTCTTTAATTGCTTGTGCTAGTTCGTTGAGGATCATTTCGGTTTTGTCGTCGGCAATAAGAACAATTTTATCGGAGAACCAAAGCATTTTTCTGTCAATATTTATCTCTGGTTTACTCCAGTTGAGTTTTTAAAGGCGTACTCAACTGTTGTTATAAAAAAAGCTTCGGTGATAGTCTGACACCTTTTTCTAATGGGAACGTCTTTATTTCTTGATAGAATTGCACACTTGCTGTTGAGTTTTTGTGAATGTTATGAATTAAGGGGATGCATCTATAATCCACTCGACATGGCGTTAGAGCTTTGACTATTCCGTTACATTCTATAGTGTCAAAGGCCTTCTGGAAGTCCACGAATACAAGCACTAATGGCCGGTGGTATTCCATGGTTTTTTATCAGAGTTTTTAGCGATAAAAGGTGGCTCTTTATACCAAAATCTGAACTAAAGCCAAGGCGTTCTATTGGTTGATAAAAGTTTAGTTTATTTTCCAATCTAAGAGTGATATCTTTGTAAAAAGCTTATACAGGCGAGTGAGTAGGCTTCTGGGTCTGTAGTTTTGGATATCTGTAGTGTGCCCTTTTTTACGGATTAGTCACCAATACGTTGTTCTATTCTTTTGGGATTATGCTGTTAGACAGACACAAGTTGAATAGTTTTTGTATTTTCTCAAGAAAAAGCTTTCCTCCCATTTTGACAGCCTTAGTCACTATTCCATCTTTTCCGAATGCTTTCCCATTTTGCATCTTTTTGGGTGCATTTTTAATTTCACCCTTGACAATCTTTGGCATGTCCTCTGACTCTTGGTTGATTACTGCTCTTTTTTTCCCTGTCTCTTTAAGTCTATCCTGTATCTCTTGCTGGCTTCTATTCAGCTCTCTGTAACACTGTTTGACTATTCTGAGAATTTATTTGTTGTTTCATCTTTTTTGTTTTTTAGTTTTCACAGAATACTGTAACAGTAATTTTCATCTCCTTTAGAAACTTTTCTATGACGTCTGTGATTCGATGAACTTGGTCTAAGGTGGAATGGAATTTCATGTGATGGTTTTTATGCTTTAGGTGTCATTATCACCTCTGGTACTTTCCATTAATGAGGTTTGAGGTTAGTTAATTTTACAATTTATTTTCTTGGGAATCGTTTTAGTATGGTATCAGCTCTTTTTGGCGCTAATGTTTTTTTGATTACTACCTGGACGTCTTTCGAATTTTTCTAAATCTTCTTCTAATTGATGGTACATCGTCTGTTGATTTGCACTTCTACAATAAACGGCATGCTGTAGAGCTTTTCTTCTTCAGAAAAATTTCTCCAATGTTACAGAAAAATATTAATTTCAGAAGTAATTTTTACTGATCTGTTTACCTTCTATAATATTTTTATTTTCATCTCACTTTATATTTAAAACAATGATAAAATTTCAAAATTGTTTTCTTGAAACTTCCAATGTGATGCAAGATGCGTAGCCAAAACAAACAGACTAAAATAGTTTAGGCCAAATGTATGCATTCAATTTACAGAAATTGCTATAAAACTATGGATTTGCTTAAGGGAATAAGAATTCATACAGAAAATACTACGGGAAATTCAATAACAGTAACGCAGACAAGATCTCCAGAAAAGCCAATATAATTCTTCTATATTTATGTTATTGTTTCAAAATCAATAAAGTAAAATTTTCTTGGAGTAGAAAAAAGTGACCTTTTAGCTAGTGAAAGAAAGAGGAGTTTAGTTTATTTTCAAGACAAAATCATTAACACTAACTGCACTATAATTTAGAATTTATCAGATTGGCGCATGTCCATTGTATTAAATAATATAATAGCGCGGCAACATTAAATTTAACTAAAAATCGAAAGCTACTATCTCCATTCAAAGTGTATATCCGTCTTTTTGTAGTTAACTCGAATAGGAAGGAGTTATACCTACCTTGTGAACAGAGAATGGGAACAAGGTATACACATTATATGCCGTATACATAATGGGCGCTTATCAGTGATGAATCTTATTAAATAGAGGCTTAAAGTGCAGATTCTTGTATAGCGAACGAGCTTGAAGCACATACCAAGTGAATCGCGAGTTTACGAGACAATAGTTATGTGTTGTTTACTAATTATATCCATTTTAATCGATGTTTATGGTTTTTGTATTATCTTTCTTTAGTGTAATTACAAGTTTTATGGAAACACGTTTTCTGGGTTGTAACATAAATCTAAAGCAATGACTTAATCATTTTAAACGATCTTATTAACTTACTTAATTATTAGGCCTGTATAGCATATTTTTATAATTTTTTGTTTATAATCTTTCTTGATGATTTAATATTTAATTACAAAAATGCAAAAAAAGTAATTTGCTAATAATAAAAATAGTTTTACGGCTTATGTCTTTAACTTTTCAAGTCCCGAGTATTTAATTTTCAGACATTGCAACAAGTTATCACGTTCATTACAAGATGGATTGAGAAACCAAGCTCGATAAGAGTTTAACTCGTTAAAGCAAAACATTACGTCTTGGCAATTAAAATGAATTAAGAGAATGTAAGATTAAGTAAGTAAGCAACTTACTTACTGTCATTCGCTTCGATGAGATCTCGATGAGCGCAGCCTTCCCTTAAGTCTGGGCAGATCAGTAAGTACTCAGCGTCTTGTGTTTCTCCACACCTACATCTATATTCTTGCATGACGAAGTGTTGGTTCTGAGCTTGTTGACGGCTCTCCAAGTAGGATGTGGTAACTGACTGCCTGCAACCTCTCTCGGTTCCGAGGTCTTTCCATTACTTAAGAGGTGATTTGTGAGGTCGCTACTAAGATTTTTCAGGAGTTGTCATATCTATCTCTCCCAGAAGCTTGCTCGACCTTTCGGTTCTAGACTTGGATATTGCTTTCATTAACTGTTCTTCAAGTTTGACTGTCCCATCAAAGAAAGGATCGCTATCATGTAGTTTCTAGTACCTCTCGAGCAGGGTCTTCAATTCTTCATTGGGTCCTAAAACATATTCTGTTTTATATTCTCTTGGTATTTTTTTATCACGTCACCAAAGTTTCATATCTATCATAGTTACCTCATCATCTAATCTTTAGTAAAAACCTCTCACTTTGCCTTTTTAAAGTTGAGACGTCTCTTGAGGGGACTATTTCTGGGTTTACGGCGGCTAATACCTTACAAACTATTGGTCTACTTGGTGTTTTTAGAATTGAGCCCATAACGAATTTTTGTGTGAGGTCAGCTAGCCTTCTGCTCGCGAAAATGTTATCGGGATTGTACTTTCTGGTGTGGATAGCTTTGGATCATGAATCAATCTTAGGTCTTTTTGTTCAGCTCATGTCTCTAAGTCCTCCCCATTTTTGTCTGTTTCGCTGTACTTCCGCGCAATGCTATGGCAGTTGAAATTTCCCATTAGGATCTGATATTTCTCGTTGAGGAAGTTTCTGAAAGTTTCCAGAGAACGTCCGATTGCTCTCAGCTTCTGAGACGATATATAGTGTTTAATTCTTTGAACGCAATCTTTGCGAAGGCTCCTTCCGTGTCCCCCAGCTGAAATTCTGTTTTTGAATATTTATAAACTCATAAATGGTTAAACAGTAGATTTTTAATGTTTAAAAGTTTTATTATTCTCCATCTTATTTACAAACTGGAAGATTACAAGGATGGTTAATTCAATAGCAAGTAAATAATTTTGATATTATTTTATAACAGGTGGGCATGCTTGGAATTTTATTCAAATGAGCTTTTGTTATGATTACATTCTATCTTCTAGGATTATTGTATAAAACAACATTTACGAAATTTTCGAATGGATGTTATCAGCTTAATATAAGATTAATAAGATTAAAATTATAATTTCATATACCTGAATAGATTTTGTTTGTAAACTAATTATGTAGAGTAACAAAACACAACAGTTGTTTTAGTAAGTTTATCTACTGTACTGTATGTATTCATAACAATAACTTTATTAGTCTTGAAATGGAGATTATTCATTAAATTGCTTTTGTGTTAACAATTTAGAAAAATTTATTTGTTCAAAGTAAAACAATACTGGTCTAACAAGAGTGAATTTATCTAGTGCGTCAACGATAAGATTTTATATAGTCCTGAAAGAGTCAAATCCTTTTTTAGTTTTAACTTAATTCTTCTGATAAAAATATATCTGATTAATAAATCTTCTGGGATAAATATGGAATAAGTAATTTTGTTCATCTTTATAAAGTGATGGTTTCGAAAAGTATAATTACAGTTTAAAATATCAAAAAGAGATGACATCTACCAGGTGCACCCGTGCAGGTTACAAATTTTGGTGGTGAAATTGTTCCTACCTCAGTCACTCTATAAACAACCAAATACTCTCCTGAAACGAAGGTCAATTTGGCACAAACAAGGCCAACAAGATCCTTTTAATAACACGTGTAGTATGTAGTTTAAGAAAAAACGAACAATGTTTCTGACTGAGTTTTAATTAAGGTACACAGCTATCTGATTAAATTATAATTTTTCCAATTTTAATCTTTACTAAAGTATTAAGTAAGTAGAGTTTCTAAGCAAGCAATTCTCGAGGTTAGCTTTCCACTGAAGGTAGGTGGTTGGTTCTGATCTCTTTTGATTGTAATATTGCTACGTGCCAAAATGAATTTGAAGACGCAGACTTATAATTAGTGATTAAAAGCCATGAAGAACTAAGTTGGCTGATACCAGTCTTACTTACCACTAAACTAACTCAAAATCGGTACCAATTGAAGGCACCACTATGGATTCAGCCAGATAACAAGATTCAAAAGGACCAAAGTCTCTCTTAAATCGGCAACAGCTTTACAAATACCTACTTAAGCTTTCTGAAACACAAAACTTACTCAAGGTGTTAAACCACCCTATACAGGGGTATTTCCAAATCACCCTGTATATATGTTTCTCCAACAAAATTTGGAAAATTTAAAGCAAATCATTAAATTCTAGATCACTCAGTATATCGAAGTTTCTTGAGTCACCCGGTATATTCTTGACTTGTTAAATTTCGTATCACAGAATCAAAATAATAAAGTGTTTGGGTGACTTCAATATTTCCACTTCAACCAGTGCATACAAGTACAACAAAAGGGCTCTCTTTTTAAACAACAAACTTATTATGAAATAAAAAAAATTAAATAAACGTTACATACAAAACAAAAAAGGAAAACAAAGCAAATAAACAGATGATTACACAAAATACATAAAGCTTTAAGAAACGAATGTCAATGATCTAATTAAATTTTACCGCGCAGAATTCTGGCCAGCGACACTCGAGGGAATTTAGAATATCTGATTTTATTTCACAAAACTCGACAGGAACTTCGTTCGTACGTACAGATTAAAAACAAGCAAAATAGTTACGATTAAAATAAAACTTGTCGGCATTACAAATTTCACTTTTGACTACTGAATTATAAATTCATTGCTCGTGAGACAAATGATGAACTGAAACGAATACAAAAGCACAGTGATTACGAGGTGTGGCAATTAAGTTCTGGGAATTTAGTCATAACTCGGGAACTGACAACAATGCGTCGTTCGTCAACATCTGTCTAGAGAAGGGGACTCTTTCTTCAGTTTCAATCCAAGGTTGAAGTCGACAGCACGTTTGGTTTGTGTTTTGTGCGTATTTTTTGAAAGAAACTTTCGTAGTGGCGTCGTGAAAATGAGCGACTCATATTACAAGCAACGTGTTGTGATTCAATTTTTAGTGAAATCTGGCGAAAAACACTCGGAAATCCTCCGAAAATTGCAGGTGGTGTATGGAGACAAGTGCATGTCGAAAACACGCGTGTTTGAATGGGCGAAGCGGTTCAAGGAGGGGCGTAAATCGGTCGAAGACGATCCACGTGAAGGAGCTCCCTTAACCTCTCGTACCGACGCGAATGTCGACCACATCTGACCGGCGCATTCGCGCGTTGTCTGACGAGTTAAATATCAACAATGAAACCGTCCGCAAGATGTTACACGAGGATTTGAACATGCGAAAGGTTTGCGCAAAGATGGTACCTATGAACAAAAACATGCGAAAATCGATCTGCGAGGATTTGTTGTCCCGCATGCAGAGCGACGGCAGAGACTGGATGAGTCGGGTAATCACTGGAGATGAGACCTGGATATTTAAGTATGACCCCGAGACCCGTAAACAAAGTCAGCAGTGGGTAGAAAAGGGTGGGGAGCGTCCAATAAAAGCGAGGATGTCCAAGTCGCGACTGAAGGCAATGTTGATCGTTTTTTTCCTGCCGGCCAAACAGTGACTGAACAGTTCTATGTTAGCGTCCTGGAGTGTTTTTCGTGTGCGACCCGAACTCGCCAAGAACGGCTGGATCTTGCACCACGACAACGCGCCGGCCCATTCGTCGTTGATTGTGCAAGAGTTTCTGGCGAAAAAAGGAATTCCAACAATGCCGCACCCACCCTACAGCCCCGATTTTGCCCCCTGCAACTTTTTCTAATTCCCCAAGATGAAGTCACACCTCAACATCATGGTGGCGTAGAGGAGGTCAAAAAAGCTGTTACCGTGGTGCTGAACGGGTTAACTTCAGAGGATTACCAAGGGTGTGCTTTGAATCGTGGGAGCAACGTTGGAATCGTTGTGCAGAGTTAATGGGAGACTATTGTGAAGGTCGATAATAAAATTTTGCTAGAAACTTGATTTGCTTGTTTTTTTATTGACAGATTCCCGGAACTTAATTGCCACACCTCGTTATAAGTTTACATTGATACCAAGGGAAATTTTATTGTTTTCCACTCAGCAAGCTTTGAATGCACTTTGTTTATTCAGGCCAAATAAACGCAAACACTACTATAATTGGTGTTTAGTAACTAACCTTAAAATAGCTGTAGGCTGTAGTAATCCAAACTTTTATTCAAATGGACGACTGCATATTCATTTACTTAAAACATCGAGGAGATCAAATTCCACTATAAATTCCGCTTAAAAGCGAAGGAAACTTCCAGCTTCCAAACGATGTGTTCAAAAAGGTGGCCTCTTTTCGAGATCCAGCTCTACATTGATATACTTAAAATGTACTCCAAGAAAATGATAAACTTAATAGACGACCAACACCAAATTCCATGGAAAACGCCTCACATCCTTTACAACTCTCTTACTTAATGCCCAGAATCTTACTGCCTTACTTGCCCTGATCTGCACATCGTGCTCGCAACTACGACTTATCCAATAACTAAATTATGCAGATTGTTACTCCGCTACTCTCCACAAGCATATTCCTTAATAGAGGTCACCACGAAACCCATCTTGAAGTAATTATAGTGAGAACGTTGTAAATATGAAGATCTTAACATTTTCGATGAGGATAACATTCTTCTATCGACAGTAAAATCAGAAAATAACAAATATGATGATGGGTAGTAGTGGTGGTATCGGCGTGGAGATGGAAGTAGTACGTCAATTGGAATGTCTTGTCTTGACGGTCGTGATTGCTGACGGAGATGTTGAGTGTCGGCTATGTGAACTGAGAGTAGAGAAGCTGGGAAATTGATTGCTCGGTCTTGCCATTTTTTTGCTGGTATATGGACAGCTGGCTGACGTGCAGATTCTGCAGCTGTCCACAGTTGGATTAAAGGTTCCCATGTGTTGAACAACAGGGGCAATACATATGGTTGGATGAAGAAGTGGAGACGTTCGGAGAAGGCAAAGTTCTACTTGTGACGACCGGTGGCAATGCCAAGGAAGGAACTTCTGGGCCGCAAACCTACGATCGCCGCCGTCAAGATGCGTTTGGTAAGCGGACACTCAGAAGAAAAGAAATTTGCGCCCCTCGCCCGAGAGTCTACACCATCTCAAACATCGGGCGTTAGTCGGTGAACCCAGGACAACACTAGCCAAGGAACCTTAAAATTAATTTAGTTCTAACTATTTTTCCTAAAAGTACAAATCTTCAATCAGTATTGCTCGCAACCCTTATTTTAGTAACTTCTAGTGAGAATCAAAAACCACTAAAAAAATATTTTCTTTATATTATCAGGTATCTTTGGAAAAACCGAATTTAGTAGCAGTTAGCGATTCGGTCTGCTGCAAAAATTCAAGGGTGCTATTTAAAAAATGTTTGATGACGTCATTCCTTATAGACTACGCATTTTGTCGAATTTACTTTAAATTAGTTTTCAAAAAAAATTACTAAGTTATTACAAAATAAAAAATTTAAAATCACCAAATACGTTTACGTCATAAAATTCCTATAGACGACGTAAACACATTTAATATTAAAAAATTCCCTAGCACATGAAAAACTTGTAATATTAATATAACAAAATAAAGAATGCGGGATTTCTTCCATTTAAAAGTAATTTTATGCAAAGAAATTCCTTTTTAGTAGACAAAAATGTTGTCGAGAATTTTCGTTAGAAAAACTATTCGTATACAATTACTGTGCTAATGTTGTTTGAGAAATTTCCTAAAAGTAGGGTAAATACCGAAAAGGAAAAGAAAAATAGCTTACGGTAATAAAGTAAAGCAGTTTTTCTCGTAGTTATGATGTTTTGCTATTACATTGATGCAGGAGGAAAACAGAGTTAAATATTGTAAATCATAATTTACGTGTAATCTTGAGAGACGATCAGGAAAAACTTGTACGTTAAAAAGAGAGCGCCACCGCCAAGCTTTAGGGATTCGGATAACCAGGTAGTAGGAGAAAATACGGCAGTAAAAAATAAAAATATGCCCATGGGCTTTTAGCTTAAGATAACAGCAAAATAGCTCATAAAGAAAAACTTCTTACAAGAATCGTTTGCTATGATATAAAAGCAAATATCTCTGAGTAATCCCCATTTCAGTTGAGTCGATAACGGCGAACGTTTAAAACCCGCAAAGCCGAGCTTGAAGTGTTATGTAGTAGAAAATGGGGAACCAATAGGCTGTAAGATTTGGATCGATCCCAAACAATTTAAAACAATAGGCTCCAATTCCTGAGTCACAGACAGAATCAGATTACAAATTGCGATTGTTGCCTACTGAGACTCAGCAAGTGCTTAAAATTGACATTTTGATGTATGGGATAATTATTTCTCCCTTGATAAACTACCTCCAGGTGTTTGAGCGAACTTGCTCCATTATTCCAATATCAGCGACATAACCTGACTTGAGGTACAACGGGAATTCCTTCGACCTTATCATTTCATTGTCTCTTCAACAAAACACCACAGGAATCCCGCAAATACCGATTTTATTGGGTGGAAATTAATTGCAATTTTCAAACTAAAACGAAAAAATGGATAAAAAGATAAACGTTCGTGTTTGTAGGTAAATAATAAATGCGCTATAAATTCAAAATGATATATGAACGTACGAAAACATCTGCAGTATAGTAAATGCATTATACAGGGAATCTCGAGAAGAGCGAAAACTTAATGCAACTTGAAAGAAGACTATGCATGATGTATCATAATATACTTCCGTTTGGCGTTGCTAGAAACAGTCTTGTCTCTCGTTTTGTTATTTTGTATGGGAAGGACGAAAACGGGACGGTATGTTAACGTGTATTTCATTTTAGAAAATAAAGTAAAATGCATGGAATGCGCATTTATATTAAAACTTTTCATATCTCAAATACAACAATAGAGGCCAATTCAAAGCTGAATTTATTCCTTCCATTCTTGCAAGGAATAAGCAACAGCAAGAGTATATATTTTAAGTATACATCCGCGGATATGATAAATTCCCTAATACAATGGGGTGGGAAACGTCAGTTGGGAAAGGAATCGTCTGAAATAAGAAGAAAACAAGGAAGAAATAATTCATAAAAAATCAATTATAATTTCCTGTAGCGGACCTTTTTAAAGAGTTCACTCTCAACAAGAGCTATTCGTATATAAACACAGCTTTTTTGAACTTTCATAAATTGGTTCCTCTTTAGATTGTTCGATATTTATAAAGCGGAAGACGGAGGAGATCATGCTTGGCTGCAACAAAATTTATTATCTAGGTTTTATCTTACAGGTATCCGAGTAAAGAGTGGAAAATAAGGGGGAGTCGAAATGAAGTCAACCCGGAAAATTTTGAATGCTATCATATACATTAATCTAAACGTATGCTGACAAGAATTGCAGGAAAACAAGCGAAAATAGAGGCCCTGTCAGGAAAACGCAAATTGAAATGATTTCATTTCATGGAACTCCTCTCCCATAATAGTGCTAAATTTTACTTAAATACGTGTATCGGCTTCAATGCACCCTGCATACAAATTACCTTTTAAACTGAAATAGGAACACCTGCATAAAGCGTACGTATACACAGCTACAGTTTCGATTCCTATCTTTCCAGTTAATTTTCGGTCTGATTTTCAGAAATGAAGTCGTCAAAATCGTATACTTTGTTTAATTTCCATAACAAGAGTAATTATTTCGCCCCTAAAATAATTGCAAACCAAGCGAGTATGATTGTGCGGATTTAAGATTGTTTGTGCTAACTACGTCGAGCGTTTTAGAAAGGATTTGTTTTATTTAATTCATTAATTGAATTTCAAGATTACAAGTTACACTTTTTGCTTGTTTCCATTTTACACCAAACGAATCAGTAAAGCAAGGCTCTATAATTCAAATTTTTTTCTTTAAAATTGTTGTTTTCACAAATCATTCAATAAAATCAAAATATAGCGTAAAATGCTCCGAACTAGTCATTTGGCGGCCTTAGTCTGTGAATGAGACTTGTATAGACAAACAGATTCACTTCAACAGTTATAAAAATCTAACAATAACTTTTTTCATTATTATCAATTACTGAACAACTTTGTTGATCCCTTAATGAAAGCTTTCTGTTTCAAAGTACTGAAAATAACTTCATCATCATAAAATCATCCCATACCTCACTTTCAAAACCTTGTAAGTGTCTTCAGTACAATTTTATAGAAGCGACAAGAAACTGTTTTATGACAATTACAAGTACTGTTTCTTGATTATAGGAGAGTCTAACCCAAACTGACATGCGTAAAAATCCTCAATTACTGTAAAATGTCATAGACATAGAGGTTATAAGCTTGGCAATGAATCGTTAGGAACTGGCACTATTGATTCATTTATGCGTTTAATCATCTTCTGTATGGTTCAACTTTATGTAGATCTCGTTCGTCGAGCTGTACTTAATGGCCTTTAAATCACTAACAGTTGGACCTTTTCCTCAAATACCTGGTGTAATCGAGTTAAAGTATTTAACGTTAGAATACTTTTTTTGAAAAATGTATGCCTGAGGTATTGGACGCTGTATGGTTTTGGATATTTTTGAGCCTTTAGACAGTGGACAGCATACTCTGCAAGAATGTAAAGAAACTGATCCCCGTGGCAAAGTTAACAAAAGGAAGGTGCCATTAATGTCATTTTATCAGACAAACAATGTAGTTTAGTAATTTTAATGGTGACACCCTCACAGGTGTTGCGTATGGCTGAATGACGTCATCCGAGATGACCACCATGGCAAAACAAACAAACTGCTTTAGCTCTCTTAAGTGCAAGTATAAAGGAACCCCTAGTGGGAGGTAACTTATGTCCAAGGGTTTGCTTGTCTGTGAACATTGACCACCGTAATTCTGCAAATGATGTTGTTGAGATGTGTGGCTGATAAACCCGACATATAAACGCTTTCAACTGAGATACTGTATCATCAGGTACTGAGTCACTGGTACCAAGCCTTTTTTATTTAATTTTCTCTACCGGTTTCGTTGATGATGTTCCTACAGCAAAACCGATAGAAAAAATTAAATAAAAATCAAAAACTTAAGGAAGTACCTTTATTAACCTAATAAGTTTTTCGTCACTCGCCAAATTAAATGATTTCCAGTATGATAACTTTCCCTTTCCAAACAAACTTCCCGTGGAGTGGCAACCTGATAACGCGTGAAATCCGGATTATGCTGAAGCTCTGAGTGCTCAGAGAAATGATGGTACAAAAAATGTGAGTTCTGGAAGTCTTGGATAGCGTCTCACTAGCAAAGCAAAAATATCTGTGTCTTGAGCAAACACTAATAGTCTATCTGAACTTCTATCTTTGGCGTTAATGGCATGCAGTAAGATTTTTGTATCGGCGTCTTCTTGACTACTCTTTAAACAATCCAAAGTTAGTACGCCATGAAGCAACGCGTTTTTTTTGCTGATTTCTTGCCGTGACATTTTGTCTGCAAAGTAGGTGGTTAATGACAGTGACAGTAGCTGTTTCATATTTATATTTGAAATGTCAGTGGTATCACATATTTTGTACTGTGTTGATACACCTTCAAACAATGCCAGTATTTCCTTTGAACCTTTTGGGTGAACCCATGAGCAAGATCTGCTCAAATTTCCACTTCGATGGTTTTATTAAGAGCCTGCAATTCTCCCATGCCGTCCACGATAGGAATCCAGCTGTTTCGTTGGTGATTCAGAACAGATGATAAGGAGTAATTTGTGGTGGGTTTCACAACAGACTTCAAGATATGAATTAGTTTACTTTTAGCTGAGCACTGATGCACTGATCTAGGCACAACCGACATTTTGTACTTCCCTAAGGTTGTGAGTAGGTCTACTTCTCGTTGAAATCGAGCGACAATCAGAATTCGTGCAAAAAGGGAACGATCCGCATTCAATTCTGTAACGGATCCAGCAATCTTTACTTTTACTTGTTGGTTGGTGGTAGAACGTAGTTGTAGTTTGTTATTTTTGATAGGTGCCCAGAGACTGACTGATCCATTAAGAAGTCTGGCAGACGGAATGCTTCATACAATTCTCTTCCTAATGATTCAATTCGGTTAACATTTTGATGCTTGCTGAATACAACCTTCTTCCTATGTTCGTGAACTTCTCTAATCTAAAAGGATTTCCAATCGCTCCAGTTCACCATATAGAATTGAAATGGCTTTATCTTGGGCTTTAGCAGATGTTTCATTATTTTTATGGTGCTTTCTACCTTCCTAGTTGAGTGAACTATTACACATATTCAGTGTTTCTTGTGATACCCTTTGGAGCTCAGGTCTGTTAAAAAAAGCGAGCGAAAGCACTGGGTTGCTGTGTTATTCCAACTAGTCTTCCAACAACTTTCACTGCTTTGTTTTTATGTTCTAGTGCCTTATCACAAGCAAGAGCGCAAAATGATATGTTAGACGTATTTACTACCCTAACTCATACCAAATGTATCGATCTGATTCTTTCAAACTGCTCATTTCAGCAAGATACCAAGCGGTCATTCGAAAATAGTTTGTCAAATTTAAAGCAAAGAAGTATTTAACAAAATCTTCTAGTGAGGAAAGATGCAGATCTCAATTACCAGTTCTGACAGATCTCATGAACAGTAACAAGCAATCAACCATTCTCATGTATTGTAACATTCGGAATGTTGGTTTTAGTTCTTCCCATTGCTCGTCAAATCTTTTCATCTTGTTTAAGAAATTGCGCGTTGCTAAGAAAAGTGTAGCAATCAACATAGCATTTTGCATCGTTTTCATTGTAATTTGCTCGTAATAGGAGGCATTATTGGTATTATCTAATCTTCTCTCAATGCATGCTGTCCATCTCCATCTGCTTGTGCCCTTTCTTTAAATATTTTTGTATGGTGCTTGTTTTTTTTGTACAGCTAAATTTAGAAGGGCATTGGATAAGGTAATATTTTTATTTTGATAACTGCAATTATCACTGTAAAGGATCAGGTCTTCTCCCTCTTCTATATTCTGATTTAGGATGAAATTGGAAATAATGCTTGAGAAATCATTTGCAGTTATATCGGCTTTTCCCTCATGCCACACTTCACACAGTCCTTCATAATTCTTCATATTATAAATTGTAAAATTGTGAACACTTTTGTAAATCCATGCAATAAACATATTTACCACCTGCTTTATCTTTTTCTTTTTTTTTTTGCCTCCTCCATGCTTTGTTGGTATTCTAAATAGTTTTCTTCAGTGAGGTTTTTTGCTTCGAATTCTTGCAGAAATCGCATTATTGGTCTGTTTGGGGTTGAAACAAACTGAGATGTAATTCCTTAAATATTACTGCAAACGTCTTTATCGAAACGATGCCAATCTTTGGATTATCTTGCTTAGAAAATTTTTTATACTCTTGAAAATTGGATCGCCAGATAGGCTCGAGGTACAGTTTATTGCTTCTAGATCTACAATAGTGTGATTCCAGTTTGGTAAGGCATCAAAAAATTTAATCAACTGTTCTTTTGCTTTGGTGATTGCTCTTGCTCTGATTTAACCCAATTAAGCAACGGCCATTGAAACATTTTCTTGCAGACTCTGTAAGATATTTTATCTTTCTTCAATTTCAAAAGAAAAGTAGATTTCCGTCTCACAGCATCCTCAGATTTTCTTTTAAGTGTATCAAACCCCTTATGTATTGCTTACGTTCTTGCCAATTTAATTTATCCTAGAACTCTTTAAAAATTTCTTGACGGTTTTATGGTGAAAAGTCTTTGCACTTCAAAGATTTGCTTTTCAGACCCTGTCTACAGTTGCATGGTGGTAGCATCCTACGAGCCGATCTAGATTTGCTAAACACACCATTACCATATTCAGATTTCTCTCTTGCTACATACTCCAGACCTTTCATCCTTTTATATTTATTTTTATTATAATCCCACGTTTCTTTGTTACTTCTTTTGCGCTGTCGTTTTATTTTTTCTTTGTATTTTTAGTTTCATCATTATCGCTGCTGAGAATTTCTTCATTTGGAATATTGTGATCTTCAGCTTCGTTCTCAGATTTATTTTCAGTTTCTCCCAAATTGTTCTTGATCATGCGCTGTTTGTACCATTTGTAGATTTATTTCCACATTTTTTGAAATAATTTTGACATCATTACCAGGCAATATCTTATGCTTGGTGATCTTTGTGAGACTACCCCATTGCGCATACTAGAAAGTACAAACAATAATCTGACTCTGACCTGAAGAAAGTTCTACCAATGTATTTGATTGATTCTGAAAATACTGTTGGAAGCAGAATTGCGATTTGATAAAGCTTCCTGTACTGGCATAAAACAATATAACTAAAATAAAGTAAACTTGAATATTTACAAATTCTATTGACTTACCCTGAATATTTCGAGGTTCTTTTCCTAGGTATTTATGTCCTGTAACATTGTGTAGATTCTTGAAAGTCTTGTATGTGTGAAATATGATACTAATATACTTGATAGATTATTTCGTCATATTCCTCATTTAATTCACAATTGAATCTTGAAAGAATTTGCTGTAGTTTGTTATCAGATACAGCAGCCACGAAGTAAGTGCTCTAGAAATTTTTCCTGTGCGAATTTTTATTTGTAGGTGACTGTTCTTACATCGTACTTAGAGACATAACTGAAATTTCAATTCACCGTTTGTGAATCAGAAGAAATTTCTATTTTGACTGAAATTGGTCATCGCGCAAGTATCTTGGTTTAGCGTCGAGATGAGGAGTGAAGACGTGTTTGTAGGGTGCCTCCACTACTTCTTCATCTGACATCCTGACCGGAATCGAACGACCTCTGATCGCTTTAAGCGAGAGGCTGCTTGCACTCTTCAAGTTCCGCAATGAAATATCGAGAAATGAGATACAACCGCTTGGAACTAGCGTGATCTTCAATATTATAACATCCGGCCAGAATTACTATTACAAATTAACAAGCTTCTTTCTGCAAGTAAGTATATTGAGAGCTGACTTAGTGTCATGTGTTGTGCAGAAGGATGAGAACGTTAGCTGGCGCTCCACCTCCTGGCAGTTTGCCATCTACTTTCAACGCCCACCCTGAATTAGAACTGCCTTTTAGGGACTTCTAATGCATTTTCCAGAAAAGTATTTGCAATAAATTTGTATTGTTGCAATGAAAATTAAATTCAGTTGCAGTGCATGCAATTTTTCTAAATGAAATATTTTAAGATTATATTAACTAAATTTGGCAAAAATATAATTACATAGGTCTTGTTACAGAACAAATTGGTCGCTGAGTACTGCAGTTTCTTCATCATATAAGAGAATAACTTCGCCAAAGTCAATCTATGCTTAAAATATATACTAAAATGTTTAAAACTTACTCTCCCAGAGATAAAAAGGTACAAGAATGTGCGCCAAATGTATTCTTTGGCTTTACGACGTTAGATAATCTCTCAACAGGCATAGCAGCAAGCGACATTTAAAAGTGATTTGTGATGCATCACAAACGTGCGGCAAAACCGGGCTAAATAGTTAAATTTGATTGATGTAATTAAGGCATTAATGTATTCTGCAGACCATTCTCAAAGCTAAATCCATACTGAAAGTGAGATTTAAAAGTTTTTTAATAAGCGATGGAATCGTCAATGAGTGTCTTTTTTTTAATAAAAAGCAGCAATTAATACGCTTCTTTCCTATTGGTTAATAATAAAAATAGAAAAACCTTAATTGATCTTTTGCTGCGAAGGCAAGGAAGCTTAAAGATTTTGGTTTTTTCCAAGCTCTAAAACAGCTTTCATTGATTTTAATTAATTCCCAAGAAATTACCAAAACGGATCGCTACGGTATCACTATCAGTATGAAGAATCTAGCTTTATTTAAAATAATTAATTTTAAAATTTAAGTGAATCACACATTAGTAATAAATTTATATTGCGAGCCTGCATCTAAGAAAACTCGACTAGTGGTTAATATCTCTCACGGTAATTAAGTAAATGCATAACCATCGCGAAACCTGTTGATTTGTTTGTCATACTGGATAGAGCAAAGGTGAGCTTTTTGCTTTCGTTTAGTTTTAATTCTACGTAAATAGAAGCCTGCATTGAGCCAAAAAACCAGTCTATGTGTAGAAATATATTTTGTGCAAACAAATAGTAATGAAACGGGTTTTACAAGTTCTCTCTAAAACCTTACATTTCCGTACAAATTTAATTATGAAACATAGAAGTAAATCTGCAAGCGGCTTGTTTACCTAAAGCTACAAATTAAAACGCAAGTAAATACGACAAATAGTAATTGAGAATTTCTCTACATTACAAGCTTCCCAAATTAATTTTCATTATTTAAAATACGTGAGCTCGTTATGAATTATCTGGAATTTCAAGAAGGGCGAAAATATAATTGCACCAGGTACTTTTGTGTTATCACTATCAGCGGGTTCAGCAACGGCTTGGAAAAACAAGAACATCCATCTACCCACAAAGTCAATAATTTCGTAAACTAAAAAATTTACTAGTGAAGAATGAACGTTGGCAAATAGCAGTTTAAACATGTTTAATAAAATATCACCCCTTCACACACATCCCCCATCTTTGTTTGTCCTGTTCTAGTATTATACGATCCCATGTCACCTTCACAGAGACGAACCGGGAAACCGCTTACAGCTATGTGGGGCAATGAATTTTCCAGCAGTACACCGTAAGTCAATTTTTATTAGGGCGGTATGCGGCAATGTGAGTTATTTATGGAGGATCTGCAACCTGCGGGGTTAAAGATAAATACCTCTGGAAACTATGCGAAAGGTTGCGTTGGCGTTGTCATACGCTACTAACGTTCACATTTTTGACTTGCCGAAATGCGTGTTCACTGGAATTTTTAGCAGTCAAGTGTAGCTGTTTTTATAAAACATTCTTTAAAATGTCATTAAAAAAAAAGATAAAAAAGAAAAATAATGACGCGGGAAACACATTTTGTAGTTTCCATTATGTAATAACCTTTTATGGCGTGTAACCTTTCATTCTAAACTATTCATTTACGCATTTTTATTAATTATCGTTTTCTCTTCTTTGTGTATTCGTTTTACTCGCTAGATGGTGTTATGTATCCTAGTTAAGTGAAAAGATTTATTTTCATTTTGTAATTACTGTATTTTAATCAAGATTTAATAATTTTATGAACTAAAACAATTAATAACGAGTAGTTTATGGTAAATTATCGCTAATAACCCTAACGAAACCTTTAGTTAAAGTTAAGCAACCGGGCCTTAATTGAAATAAGTTTGCAAGTAACTGCAACGTCCACCAAATAAAACATAGGAAATTTGAATTGACTTAGCTGAACGCCTCAGACCGTTTTACAAAAGAAATTTCAACTCTAATAAATCTGATCTAAGCCATTGCTCATCGAGTCAAACTATTAGAAGTTGGTTTCAAAAGGTCAGAAGAAACAACAAATAGTGAAAGTCAAACAAAAAAATTGCTCAGCAACTTTTTTAGAAGATGCGAATGCTACGTGGCTGACTTTACATAAATATCTAGTTAAGAATTAACATTTATGTCAGAATGCTTATAAAAGAGATTGCTCTTGTCAGTATTCTTTTGGCCGAAATGATACTATTGGCCTAAAAAGGCAGGTTAAGTTTTGGCTGGCAGATACAGAAAGTATCTTTAAATCATCAATAGTTGCATCATTAGTAAGTAACTGAAATCTGTTTCCTAAACCAGATTCGCTAATCTAAGAGAAAAAAGTTAATATCTAAAGAGGAAATCAGTCCTGTCTGCAGCATTCAGATACAAAATCTATCAAACCACCATCAACACGTTGTTACAGGCAAAACTGGTTAAAGTGACCTTATGCCCGTACAGACTACAAGGGTTGTGCTTGCAGTATAAATGAATGAATTTAAGTAAAGACTCTAGCTTTAAATTCAATCTAACCCATTGCTGTAAAATCTAAGTACACAGCTATTAACATAACTAACTTCATTATACAGAACAAAAAATGACAAATAAGGCTAATAGTTTAAAAGAATTCCTTATAAATAACAACCGGTAGATACCCAATTTTGGCAGAAACCTTTACGAGGCCTAGACTCAATATAACACGATTCTTTCCTCAGTTTACTTGACTCAAACGGCTGGCGGGATGGTCGATGACCCTCACGTACTTTCATTCATGAACTAACGAAGAATCTTACTTATGATGTTCCTTTTCTTTTAGTGTTCAGGATTTAGCGCCATATAACACTGTTGAGAAGATATAGCATTCAGTTATGCTCACCCTCAGGTCAATGCTCAGGGATTTATCTAACTAAAAGAATTTTTCATTTTAACAAATGCTGATCGAGCTATCTCTATTCTTCTATTTATTTCGGCTGTATCATCATTCTCTTTATTTGCCATTGTTGCTAAATAATAATACTTGTTAACTCTTTCAATTGCTGTGTTATTAGCCATCAATTGTCTGTGTATAAGTTTTGGTCTCTTACGGATCACCATGTATTTGGTCTTTTTGAGGTGGTTTTTCAGGCCGCTTTCTTCACTATATGTCTTGATTCGCTTTAGCATCATCATCTCATTCTATTTGTAGCTATCATTACTGTATCGTCGGCATATCTACAGTTATTTATCGTTTTCCCATTTATTATTACTCCAGTTGCTATAGTATCCAAGGCTTGGCGAAATATCGCTCCTGAGCATACATGGGCGACAAGATACATCTTTGTCGAACCATTCTGCAAATCTTTTTAGATTCTCCATTCTCTATACTGATTCCAGTACAGATTTTCAATTATATTTACGATTCGAGGCTCGACTTTCTTCTTTTTGAAAAGCTTTATAAGCTCTCCATGCCGTACTTTGTCGAAGGCTTTTTCATAATCAATGAAGTACGTTTACGTTCATATCTCTACATCTGTGTATCTCTCTTGTGCCCATGCCATTTCGAAATCCAAATTGTGTTTTGCTGATATCTTCTTTAAGTGTTAATATATTCTGTGATGAATTATTTTTAAAAATAGTTTTAGGGTTTGGCTCATCAGACTTATAGTTTGATATTCCAAGCATTCTCTAGCATTTACACTCTTTGGCAAAACTACAAAAGCTGATCTCAGCTACTCTTCTGGTACGACGCTTCTTCTGTATATAGTATTGAATAAGAAAGCAAGTATTTAAATTTGATCTCCCTCAATTAATTATGAATTTGGTCTGGGCCCACTGCCTTGTTTACTTTCACGTCTCTAATTGCGAACTTTATTTCTTGGTTGCTTATTCTGAGTTCGTCTGCCATTTCAGTTGCATTAATCTTGTCGCTCTTAGCTCTGACATCATCAAATAGTTCCCTTATGTATTTTTCCCATCGTTCTAATTTAGCTGGAAGGTCCATTATTATGTTGCCATCTTTATCCTTAATTATGGCTTGCTGTCTTTGCAAACCTTCCCAAACCTGTCATTTCCTTGACCCTTTTGTGGAAATTGAAGTTGTCATAGCGCGCAGCTAAATCTTTGATGTCTCTCCAATTTTGCTCTTTATATCTCTCCTTTGCCTCCCCTACCTTCCTCTCTATGGCTTTATTGATTTCTCTATATTTTGGAATGTTGTGTCCTTTTTGTTGTCTTTTTTCCGATGAGGAAGAATCTCATTGGTCATCCATTTTTTAGGAGTTTGCTTATCGTTTTTCAGTTTGTCTTGAGTTGAAGCCAAAAGAGAAGATTTAATATTTTCCCATTTTTTATATACATCTCTTTCTTGTTTATTGAGTTCGGTGGCTTTTTTAATATTTCCTCTAAAGTCTTTCTTCACTCTATCTTTAATTGCTTCCTCTTTCAGCCTTCTTATATTCAACTTTTGATCTCTTACTTTTGGTTTGATCTTTTTTAACTTTATTCTTAACTTCGCATTAAGGGGGTTATGATCTGAATTCACATCCGCTTTCGAATATGCTCTGATGAAGAGAATAGAGTTTTTATATCTGTGGTTTATTAAGATATAGTCGATCTGGTTCCTTAAAGTTGACAGAATTCGATTATTCTTTGTCTTCTTTCATTTTGGTTTCCCAAGCCATAGTTTCCTACTGGATGATCTACTGCACTATCATTGACTTTCACGTTTAAATCACCTAAGATCAATGTCACATCTTTGTTGTCGATATTTCGGAGAGCTTCTTCTAGTTGGTGATAGAAGTCTTCTATCTCGTCCTGACATTTGTTTCCTGTAGGCGCATAGATTTGAAATAAATTGGTGTTCTTCCTTTGAGCCCTGAGTTGTAGAAGAAGTATTCGTTCTGAGAGTTGTACTACATTTGGTACTTTGGTTTTGATTTTTTTTATTATGAACGCTACTCCATATTTACATTTCCCATTCTCAGCGCAGGAGTAATAAATATGTCCGTTGGTTGTCTGGAGGTCGCCGTGTCCTTTCCACTCAACATCAGCGATACCTAAGATATCAATATCCATACGCTCCGTTTCTTTGATCGCATGATGTAGTTTTCCAAGTTGGTATAAGCTTCTCCTATTCGATGTTCTGACTCTGATTTGAGCGCTTTTCTTGTTTTTTTTTTGACTTCGTTTAAAATCCGATTGGGGGACTAGAGACTCCGAAATATTTTTTGCCTTGAACTAAGCCATCATGATTTATACTACGAATATCATTGTGGTAGTTTTCCAGTGCTTCCTGCATCTCTATGCAGTTCATTTTAAAATGATATTACAACGTGGTATCGTTTTGCAAAGGCTTTTATACAGAACGTCTCTTTGTGTCGAAAAAAAAGTTGTTATGGTCTGCGCTGATATTAGTAGCTCACAGACTCAATTAAGTATTAAGTTGTGACGCAATCACTTCTAAAGCTGACATTAGGTTTGTTTTCAAGTATGTGTTATTAGATTATCTTATCCAAATATAGTCCTTTATAAACAATTTCAACAGGTATAACCATAGACTGATTTATGCACACACACTGGAGGATATAGAACAGAGTATGCTGATACCGTTGACGATTGACGTTTCGATTGACTTAATCTAAGTTTGTCTCATCAAAGCTACTTTCTTAATGACGAGTAAAATAGATGAGACAGCCTGAATTCCAAAAAAATTCTTTTTGCATAGTGAGCTACTTATTTCGGTGTTGGCGGCTTTTTGGCATAACTCGTCTACCAATTCAAACAGCAACTCAATAAATTGTTGCTGGGAAACATGTAAGGAACTGAAAATTTCTGCGAAGGGCATTAGTGCTTTGGTATAGCTTCATGTGACTGTGCAAAAACTTAAGATTAAATACAAATCATCAAAATCATCAGACGGACTTTTAAGTATGATGATCTACCAGTATCGTCTGTTTAGAAAAAGTCAGGTATAGTCCTAGTCCAATCGGCCCGAAGTCACAAATGTGAATAAAACCATCTGACAAACATCCCTAACCTTTCTTCATTTTTCTTCGTCTTTCTTCACAAAAATATCTGCCAATAAGATGATCTGGTCATCTGGAAACGCCTGATAGTCTTCAGAAACAGTCAGAAAGTTATAAAACTGTCACATCCCTAGATCTATTGGCAGCTGTAGCAATATAACTGTTGTTTATTTGTTTTTCCGCCACATTTACAATACTTAGCATCATCTATTGGTCTAGGATTATTGCCAATAAAACGGTAGAACAAGTAAGTAGTGTTGCGGCGTTGTCAAGATGTGCAACTTTTCGATCTACTAATCTAGATTCCTCTTAATTTTTTTATTTCTAGGAAATTTCTTTCTCAGATTATATGCCTTCTCTTTCTTCACTCTTGATCTTGTTCTCTTGGGTTCACGAGATTATATTTTAATTTACTTTTTCAAGATTTGCAGTTTCTTTTGGTATTTCTTTATTTTTAAATTTGAAGGTTATTTCCTCTATTTCATTTTGCTAAGTGATTGCTTCCGTTCTTCATGGTTTATATTGTTAAATCTTACAATATTCTCTTTCGTTTTTTATCTACGCCTGTATCTTTATTTTGTACTGGAGAAAGTAGTCTTTCTCTCTCTCGCTCTGTCAGTAATGTCATTGTTATCGATTTTTATAAATTAATTAATATATAAACAAAAACCTTTTGCTGAAAGACTTTGGTTGTTTAAGTATAATGAAAGCCTAGAGTGTCAACTTTCTATATATAAAAGTCAAATTGTGCTACTGCATTTACTTATCTAATCTTGAGTATCCTTCTTTGTGCTTGAAACCTTGAACAAACGTGTAAAAAACAAGAATAGTCATTTAGAGTTACAATTCTATTTTTAATTCAGGGTTCAATCTTTCAAGACTTTACTCTTTTGTATATTTGACGAATAAATCTATGATACACAAAATGTGACTTTAGACTATCAAACACAGAATTTCTTATGTACATTTATAGATTGTCGATCCGTTGGGTGACCTCTAGGAGTAACGACTGTTTGAAAACATTTGCTACCAAATTGCCTTCCAAAGCTAATTACAAAATCGAATCTATAGTAGTCTATACTTTAACTAAAATTCTAAAACGGATTCTTAAAATTTTTGTGACCTGCACATAGCGAAAGCGTGGTCATTACACCATAGCTCTTACGTTTTAGACCGAAGATGCATCGCAGCTCGCGATCATGGTCGCAATTGCAGTGGAGTACATACCAGAAATGTTAGCAAAAAAGTTCAGCAATTGAGTTTGACTTGGGATACCAGCATTGATTTCTTTTAATTCTAAATTTGTAGTAAATCGAGAACCATGCAGAACTCAAGCGACAGAGAAGATAGCGATTTCATGTCTTTGAGCACAAAGTGATAGCTTCTTTCAATGCATAAAAAAAGCAAGAGTTAGATGAATACCATGATCTGTTCCAAGAAGTAAAACAGCATCCATACACATAAATGATTTTAGATACATTTCAGTACATTTTAGATCAAATTAAATAAAAGACTGAGCCATGCAACTACAATAATTATCACAAAGACTTAATTTGGGCCTAAGAAGGACTAGTTCTTACTGTAAGCTAAGAACAATTTGCGCAACCTATCTTGAAGTAAGAATCTTGCTTTTTTAGATGATGCGGTATTTTTATCTGCCAGTGTTAGTGAGTTAATTCTGTTTAGAGTCTATGAAGTGCTTTAAAATCGTCTCAGAGAATTTTATTTTTTTTCTATTCTTCTTGCTTGCTTTCCAAATCGTTTCCTCTACGTTTCTCATACTATTCTGTTCCTTCCTTTCCTCTTTTTCACGCAGTCATTATCCTTTTTCTCATTTCCCTTTTATTTTCTCCAATCAGAGTTTCTCAATTTTTCTTTTCTTCACACTGAACTGAGCCGCTCACCTTGTCTTCCTCCCGCAATAAAATGTAATGACGCTAAATACTTGTGGGGTACAAGAAGTACTCCACACAGTTCAACATAGTCACCAGAAGATTTAAACAATACTTGTCAACATAAGGGTAACTCTATATAAACCGAGATAAAGTCTGAGCATGATTTGGATTGACAAAACCTACTAGATTTTTTAAGTAATCTTTGAGCAAGTTAGAGTTTTTCTAATTGACTTTGATCTGTAGGTCAAATGACATAAAATCTTTTAAAATTCTCTAAGAGATATTTTACTATGGTATGTTCAGATGCGATCACTTGATAGTTACATTCAAAGTTTAAGATCAAACTGGATTGGGTTTTACTTTAAAAAAGCTTCAAGTTTAGACTTATCGTAGTTTTCACATGAACTGAACTCCAATTATGTAAAGACTAAAATGTCATAAAAAGTTCCATCATCAAGATTTAATATTTTTGTTAATTGTTGTTACATGGTTCAGGAAAAATCTTTTTCTAAGCATTACAAGCGTGTTCTTACTTATCCAATAACTTACTAGAAGCTAAGTTTTGAGATTCTTCAAATAAAGCAGATTTGATTAAAAGCCAAATGCAAAACGTTGATTGAGGTTTTTTGAAGGTGGTTAAGAATTTTTTTCTTCTCAGATGAACACCCTGTATTGCGGAACAGTGACATGCTAATAATTTAGTTTCTGATTTCTGTTTCGCCGTGCATTTCATTCATGTAAATGTAATTAACTGAATTTAATGAACGTTAAATTCGAGGTTGTGTGGAAATAATTTTTTTTATGCAAACAAGGTAAGCTGAGAAAATTTCCCTTACCGCAAAGATTTAAAAAAAAACTGAGTAACTCCCAAGTTAATTTAGAATTTATAGAGGATTCCAGCAGCATCCAAAAGGATCTAGAATGTTGTTTTTAGAAGATATACTACACACTAAATTTTAATCAGAAGTTGAAATGGATTCTGTTGGTGTTTTTTCACTTTACAGGCTATAAAAGTAGGAATGTTATTCAAAAATATTCTGAGTTATGTCCCTAGACGAAGTTATAAAAAAGTATAAAACCCTTTAAGGAACTAGAAAAGTAGGAACAGAAAGATTGATAAGAGTGAAAGAAAACTGAAACAATTTTTCATTCGAAGAAGTAAAAGATTTAGAAAGTGTCGTTCCACGTCAAAAAATGTGTAGTGATAAAAATGTATTGTGAGAAAATAACCTCTTTAAAGTCCTTATCTTTATCGCACTTAAACTTGTTTAAAGAAGACAGTTTTTAGACAGGAAGGCCCTTTATCATTTTGTCAGGATTCTTGAATATAAAACAAGTGCGTTATTTATTGTAAGCTGCTGAAAATATATTCACAGCTTTTGTATATTTCAGTTTTACTCCTTTTCGGTATAGTTTATTTTGAAGAAATTTATTCATTTCAACCTTACACCCCGCCACGCTCTCCTTATAACGGCGTTAAAAGTTTTACTAACAGGAAAAGCTGGTGGTAATGCGAAAGAAAAGCAGGAAAAATTTGAAATACAGGAAACGTCGCTTTTCTAAAAAATGTAGATAGATATACCACGCAAAGCTCACGTGGCTTTGGAAAAGTTCAATTTTGTATATTTCCTGCTGCAGTAACAGGGAATTCCAAGAAGGTAAATATTCCCACAGCGTTCAAGACACACGTTTTTATAAATTGTCTCCGCGTGTTTTTTCTTATATGTTTCAAAAAAAATTCTGGATTTATATTTGAAGTGCGTTGCTTCTATCCTCGCAGGAATTTACGACTGGAATGGAATACATACAAAGCGGATATGAAAATACATACCGTAAAGTGGGCAAATATGTACGTATCCACCTCGCCTTTCAGGGGAGAAAACGCAAAAGGTGCTACTTCTTCAGCATCACTCTGTTAGTGACATGACAAACGACTCAACGTACTTTGGAAGAAAGGAAAAAGTCACAAGGAACAAAACTTTTCGTTTAGTAAAGAAACTTTCAGTTAAACATAAAAAAGAATTACAAATTATGGGGAGCTTATATCCGATATTTTAATAAACAGTCGTGAATGTATGACTATGACATACCAATTTCCTTTTGCCGAAGAATATTATTAAACTTTTGCTATATCTCCT
>VTPC01090752.1:172017-213457 GCA_011009095.1 Ignelater luminosus
TTTTTTGGGAACACACGGGACTACATCTCAAATCGAATAATCCGTGACAAGGTACAAAGTTGACGTGTAACACACAAGCTCTGCTGTTTTGCCATCCCGTGACTGAACAAAAAATTATAGCAGCTAAGCATATTTTCAGCGGACAAAAATAAGTATCAAGAAATATTTGAATCGTAGTGAAGTAACCAGCGAATTTTGCAATCAACAAGTACGTTTTTGTGTATTGGCTAATTTGCAAGCACTACAAATTACCAAAATATTCAGCGACTAAAAGGATGTAGATTGTTATGGCGTCGTTATGACGTCGACGTCTGATTTCTAATTTTAATACAAGACGCTATTACATATCCTTACTTTTTTATTTCTTACTGCATTTAAAGCGAGGAAATTAGCAAAAACTAACTTAAAAGGAGTGCGTTATGTAATTAAGAAACTGTCAGGGCTGTTAGATGAACATAACTCTTAGCGTTACATGTTACTTTTTCTTACCGAGATTATTTATAGTTTTAAATACAAATTTACCGTTTAATCCGCAGCCATGATCAAAAACAGCAATGTTGCAGGTAGAAGGATTGATACCAGAAACCTTTTTGTTTACTTTTTCTGCCGGGTAGCCAATTGGATTTCGTGTTACTTTCCGTAACATCTCTTTATACCAGCCTTCTACCATTTTCACTACAGTAATTTGGGTCTAGGTGTTAGGACTGAACCTTCCTGTGGTGTCTTGCGTTTCTGTAACCAGAATAACGAATAGAAACTGATGATAGTAGTAAAGTGTACTCGTAATTCATGTTGTATATGAGTGGTGGACGCAACATACCGCCCACCAAAATGGAACATTTTCGAATTGAGCATGAATATGGGTATGAAAAATTATATACAACATGAAACGAGAACGGACAAAACTGAGTTGGCAACTAAGATTTAAGACAAGGATGAGTTTGGCAGAGCACACTGGCCGTTTGACAAGATTATTAGCGTTTTTTATTGTGACTCCACGGATGATCTTGTCAGCACCGGCGTGGACCTCCATGACTCGTCCTAGAGACTACCTAAGAGGGGGTAAACTGTTGTCTTTTACAAGAACTAAAGTGCCAAATTCTATTGAAATTAAAGGATTTGTCCATTTGCCTCTCTGGAAAAGCGTATGCAAATACTCTTTATGCCATCACTTCCAAAAGTCTTGTTGCAACCTCTGAACGAGTTGTCATCAAGAAAGACGTCCTAACTTAAAATCACTCAAATTCTAATCAGGCAAAGTGTTTAGTGGTTTTAGGGTCAAAACATGACCAGGGGTGAGAACACAAAGGTCATTAGGGTCAGAGCTCAGAGGGAAAAGTGGTCTAGAATTAAGGAGGGCTTAAAATTCTTCATAAGTGAGGATCTGATTACCCACTACCCGATACAAATTGGTTTTGACTGATTTAATGCCAACAAATTCCTTCCGATTCCGCAGATAAACTTGATTATGTCAAGCTGTCGAAAAGCTCCAACGAAATTTGTACCGCAATCGCTGTAAATATCTAAGCAGCGACCGCGTCGAGCTATAAAACGACGCAAGGCAGCAGTAAATGCATCTGAAGACAGATCTGAGACTAACTCTAAATAAAAAGCCTTCGTGGCCATGCACACAAACAGGCACACATATTCCTTGAGAATCTTTGCATTTCAGATTTTAGCGTGGGAGATTTTAAAAGGGCCATCATAATCCACGCCCACATGGAAAAATGGTTTAACTTGGGAAACCCTGACAGGAGATAAATCACCCATAAGGGGTTGAACTGAAGGAGAGTTGACCCTAAAACAACGATGTACCCGTCAAATAGCACGCTTAGGTGATAAATAACAATATTGTTGATTTAAAAAATATTTTAAGGTTTGGAGACCTGGATGCGGATACTTATTATGAGCGGATTCAATAATTAAGTGAGACGATGAATGCTGGGCACAATCATCGGATGCTTTTGCTTAAAGAAAAGTCTTGAACGAGCAAGGCAGAAAAGGGGTAAGTTTACGTAGATATTTAGAGGGCAGAGAATGTTTCTTTAGGAGGGCAATATTGCAACTGAATGCTTAAGATTGTACATATTTAATCATAAATGTATGATTTGTCGATTTTGACATGAGTGACATCTCATACAATGCAAGAACTACCAGGAGGAATGAAGCATTTGAGATTATGCGCAAAAAAAATCGTTGAAGAAATGAATCAATGAGACTTTGTTCAATAATAGCTGCGCATGTGGTCTTTTTAAATTCTTCTTCAGTATCAGGAAATCTCGATAAACCATGAGACCACAAATGACAGGGGAGGGACAACCATGAAAGCCCCGCCCACCATAATGAATTTGAAAGAAGTTCAAGTGGCAGTAACCCGCGCGATGCAGGGTAAGCTGGATTGTCGATAAAAGAGACGTGGTTGCAGCAACTAGGTGGGACATTTTCCTGAATTTTAGTAAGGCGATTAGATACTCGGCCAGTATCAATTTTCCCCGCATAAACCTTTTTCACCAATGCTATCAGATCAGACAACAGCAAGGCAGAGCAAAGTTCAAGCCTAGGAATGGATATCCTTTTGAGAGGAGCTACCTTTGCCTTAGCGCATAGTAAACGAGTAAATATTTTGTCCTCAGCTTCTATGGTTCGTAAATAAATAACTGCAGCGTAGGCCTTTTTCAGACGCATCGCAGAATGCGTGGATTGAGCATGATCAATAATGAGTAGAGAGGACATGACGAGGAATAGACAACTGATTTAGCTTATGAATCTCTGATTTAAATTGGGACCGAGATTGAGAGATATGCTCAGGCGGAGGGGAATCCCAGTCAGTACCTAAAGTCCATAATGTTAGGATGAGAAGCTTTAAAGTAACAGTTAAAGGTACGATAAAACCCAAGGGATCGAACACTTGAGCTAACTCGGAGAGCAAGGTACGCTTAGTACAAGGTTTATTGAAGGGAGCGACATTACAACAGAAGATATCCCTGGAAGGATTTCAAAGAAGCCCTAAGATTCTAAGAATGAAGTTACTATCATCCAAATCCAAAGAAGATGAACTAGATTGCAAGAAGAAGGAGGGGAGATGAGACAATAAAGAAGCCCATTTGTGAAGTTCAAATCCACCCTTTTCAAGAAGTTCTCTTAAATCATGTTGAAGTTTGAACGGTTCTGAAAGAGTATCACTGCAAGTCACTATATCATCCACATACATGTCTGATTCTAGAACTTTGGGGGCTTAGGGGTATTGTTTAGCGTAAGCCTGAACTGGAAAAAGGACGCCACGAATAGCTAACAAGGGCGAAGAACTGACACCATTAAGTTACAGTGTTGCAAAACTATGGGTTGACAATGGTGAGGAATATAATACGAAGACGAGATCATACTATTTACAAGAGCGAGTTCCATGTGACCTGCGTCGAGGTAATCTTGCATAAAGTCGCGATATTGAGAATATAAGGTTGGGTTTCGAATAAGTCGAGTTTCCAAAGAGAAAGATCTCTTGAGAGCGATATCCCGCGGATTTTCAAATGTAGGTTGTGAACATTGGAAAAGCAGTGAGAATCAGTTCCTTGAACAAAACTTTGAAAACCTTCTTCCGCTAATGTATCTTCAGGGGAAATAGAACAAGACGTAGGTATTTGGTTAAGTTCCCAAAGGCTTTGGATAGAGTTCTCTAGAGAAAATCTTACAACTAATAAGTAAACATCAGAGACACTAAGACTGGAACTCACTCTTCTCATTATGATCCATCCAAATATAGCATCTAGAGCGACTGGTTCGTCCAAAGAACTGGAATGACAGGTGCCTTTTAAAATCTGTGTAAATACTTCTGCACCCAGAAGCATATCCACTGACCAATAAACGTTGAATTGGTCATCAGTTAATTTTAAATTGGAGAGCTTAATAAATTTGTCAATAGGCATAGTAGTACAGGGTATGTTTGTACAGATTTGAGGTAGTACAACCAGATCTAAATTGAGAATTAGTTCTAAAGAATCTCGAAGAACATTCAAGTCCCAATTTTTTGCAGGATCTGGCTGTAATAGAATGATACTGACTAGCACTATCTAACAATACGCGAACAGGTTGATAGATGCCTTGGGCATCCAAGACATCAACAATGGCTGTGCCTTTAACTTTTGCCAACAAGTTTACTGAAGAACACCCAATAACAGGTTGAATCTCTGTCTTCATAGATAAAGTCAATAAGGGTGAAGATTGGTTCGATGTAGAAAGAGTATGGGGAACTGAACCTTGAGCACTAGGGTTCGTTGTATCAGAAAAAAGTTTTGCAGTAGAGACTGAGAGGCCAGAGCAAAAGCGAGTGGTGTTTGGGTGAGCACTTCTTGCAGGTACCACAAGAAGAACAATTATGGGCAGCATGTTTTGATCCCAAACAATCAAACTATACCTATCGTCGCCTAGAAATTTTGGACAACTGTATATCAGATGATCTTCATGACATATTTGGCGAATCATCTTGGAATTGTAGATCGAATTAACAAGAAGAGATGAACTTGTTTTCCATTTATTTCGTTGAGAACATGATGGCGAAACCTTTTGTTTGAAGACCTCAGGCTTTTTAGAGTTGCCAGTAGAAAATGCAACAGTGTCTAATGCAATGCACTGTTTGTTTAAAAACTCTTCAAGGGCTCATAGTATTTATCCAAATTTAATTGATCTGAACATTCAAATTCTTAGTGATTTTCGAGAAGTTGCTAACTGCCTGTCTGACCGCCTGTCCTTGCCGGATCTTTTTGGCTGACTCTAGATTTAGGATGACATTTTATAGTCATGATCCTCTAGTTTGTAGCAGAACGGTTTTTCGTCGTTTACACCTGTAACCACAATCAAAAGATCTGAACACTTTTTCTTTTTCATCCGTAGATACTTATACTAAAATCGACTTTTACTGTTCACCATTAGGAAAAATCAAAAACTTTAAAGTTACTCCTTACATTAAAACAAAATTTGAAAATTATTTAAGTTAAAGTAAAATTCTCATTAAGCACAGTTGCTTTCTTTATATTCTGATTAAGGCACACTTCTTACTTCCGAATAGCCTCAATAATTATTATCAACAAAATAAATTTTATCCTGAACTGGGGTTGGATATTAAAGGAAACCTTAATATTTTTTACAAGATCACTTATTTTCTACTTAAAATAACTTAAGACGTAGTATACCAACATCATCTTCGTTATTTCACTATCAGGCTCACTCGAAAAACCTTTTTTTTCTTCCTAAGCGGCTTGCTACTCACGTTGGAGAGTTTCAACAGTAATCTGGAGATTCTATAATAGAATCCCATTCACGGAATTTTGGGGCTCTTGTAAGAAAAAGAGTTTTTTGGGTAGAATTTATAGAATAACTTCTAAGAACGATAATTATATCAACCGCGAAACAATCGCTATCGATTACATGGAAGAAAGAGAGAAATAAAGAAATCCCCTTTTTTATTTTTATAAAGTTCTGGCTTAAACCACACCAAGAGTATGTTGATGAATAATTCAGAAATTCTAAACTTCTATTCAAGTTTATGTTGATGTCATGAAATTCTGTCTAACAAAGTCTTGATACTCATTTCAAACCAACAAGCTATTCGGTAAATGAACTGGGTATTTCGAGGTTCATGTGTTAAAGAGGGCACGCAAATTTATAGATAAATGTAAATGACTTCATTGTCGTAGTGGAAACGATTTTTCGAGTCCATTTAATTATTTCGATATCCGTTTTGTTTGAACGATGTCCTCCGCAGTGACGTTTGTTGTAAGAGCATTAATAATTTCGCCCAGCCCGCTCGAGTTTATATTTCATAAGCAGGGTTAGAAGTTTACAGAAAACCGACCCGAAATCCATCTCCACCACTGCAAAATTACACATGCAAAGTAAATAAAACACAGCAAATACGGGGAAAGACAAGAAACGGGGGTACTTATAAACAATATCAGCGAACAAACGGGAGCAATTCACCCTCAATTTATTTAATTACTAGATTCATATAGGGGGCGCTTCACCAGTAAATTGCCCGTGCTCTCTACCATTATTTACTCTAACAAACTTTAAAGACTGAAGTTAAATATCTTTTCTCTATGCTCCTAATTTACTTGAAAGATAGATACTCGTTATTTCCTTGTTTGCCCTCATTTATTTCTCTTTTCTCAAATTAAGGATTTCAGGATTATTGTCAACGCATTATTCTACTCGCGAAATTAACGAAGCACACGCTTATTCACGGTTCACGTAAATTCACAAAAAAAATTTTTCGGTTCAAAGACGACTTTAAATTGGAAGATAACTGCGTTTCGATTATGTTATTTCCAAAAACAGGGATTCGTCGGATTTTACAAAGCGGCTTACGAGAAGAAAACACTAAAAAGTTATGTAATTCATAAAAATCATAAATGAGGTTATATTTTTTTCGGTTCACTGGGCTAATCATAAAATCAATATTACATGTACAGCAGGGGATAAGATGGAAAAAAAAGAGAATATATATCATCTGGCTAAGCAATTGGAAAATAACATGCCATATTTTTTAGTTGCTTCTTAAGTTCTTAACTATGAGATATCGCTTAACTGAACTCCCTATTATTTTGTCAAATCTAATTTTCCGTATTCTCCTTCTGACATTACATTCTATGTAAGACGATTTTTCTATTAGTATTACTGCGGTAAAAAGAGTTCGCGATTTAAAATTGATCCACCTTGTTTTGTTCTAAAACTTCTGATTCAGCAAAATGTAAGCTAGCAATAAAATCATCCTAAAGTTAATTTTAAGAATTTACATTTGAGATACTTTTATAAAAATGACTTTAAACGAAATAAATTAAAGGAGATAGTGGTCGGCATTGATTTCAACTGTGCTTCAAAATCTACATCGTTCAGGTTCACTTTACTGCCACCAACAAAAAACCGTGAAACTTTGATTCTTATGCAAACTACCCAAGGCTTATCTTGTTGCGTACACGATATGAAGGCTGTTATCTGTCTCGTCATAAAGTACCAATATAACGTGTTACGCGAAAGACGGATGCAATGACTTACCATCAAAATAATACTAGTGTGCCACTTGGCTAGCCCGGAGGGTCGGAGACGGGTAGGTTCGACGGTATAGTTAGAGCTGCCAACTTAGTCTCAAAAGAAGAAATAGGAAAATGGGCCAAATTAATGAACCCCAATGTCGATGATCTTCACAAACAATTGGAGAACCTGTAACTGAATCGAGCAAGGAACAACCAAACAAAATATTGACCAATCAAATTAATAGCATAGTACATTACAAAAAACGAAGCTTTAATTGTGCAACCCAAATAAATTCTATAATTGCGTGATTCAGTTCACAAAGTATGCTAAATATCTATATTCTGACATTTAGTTGATTAAACATAGCATGACGAAAGGCTTACTATAAATAAAATTAAGAAAAGAAGCTGTATATCATTATTTCAGGCCTTTTATGGGTAGATCGTTCTTGTACGTGACAACGAACGATAGTTCCAACTCAATCTTTCCAATATAAATGATATAAGTGTAGGGATGGCCTTGATAGGTATTCTATCGTCTCAACAGCTGACTAACGATCCAAATAACCTGATTACATTCATTTTGCTTTTGAAGCTGCTGCCTCTGTCCATTATACGAGGGTGGTCTGAAAAGTTTCCGACCTCAACGTGAAGATGGCAGCACTCGTAAATAAAAGCTACTGAATTTCGTTGTTCATCTGTTGACAGTTACTCACCAAAGTTTCAGCCATTTTGGACGCGCAGTTTTTGTGTAACAGTCGTTTGAGTGAGTTGATGTGAGTTTTTTTGTGAAAATGGACAAAATCGAGTATCGAGCTGTCATTAAATATTTGTTTTTGAAAGGCAATACGCCTTCGCAAATAAAAGATGAGTTGGATTCTGTGTATGGGGACTCTGCACCATCATTTACCACAGTGAAATTTTGGGCTGCTGAATTTAAACGTGGCCGTAAGAGCTTGGGAGACGATGAACGTTCGGGACGTCCAAAAACTGCAACTACCGACGAAAACATCGCCGAAGTTCACCAAATGGTGCTAGACGACCGCCGAATTAAAGTGAGAGAGATAGCAGAGGTTATGAACATGTCAAAAGAACGTGTTTGTCACATATTAAATCAACATTTAGGCATGAGAAAGCTGTCCGCGCGTTGGGTGCCGCGTTTGCTCACGTTAGACCAAAAACGTGTTCGAATGAATATTTCCAACGCTCTTTTGGCGCAGTTTAGGCGAAATAAATCCGAGTTTTGGCGCCGATTAATTACTGTAGATGAAACTTGGATACACCATTATACGCCCGAAACAAAAATACAGTCCAAACAGTGGACTGCAAAGGGGGAACCGGCTCCAAAAAAAGCAAAAACTGTTTTTTCCGCTGGGAAAGTGATGGCGACTGTTTTTTGGGATAGTCATGGAGTTAATTTTAATCGATTATCTTCAAAAAGGAAAACCCATTACAGGAGCATACTATGCATCATTACTTGACAACCTGAAGGCAGAACTTGCGAAAAAACGGCCACATTTGCAGAAAAAGAAAATCCTGTTTCACCAAGACAACGCACCGTCTCACACCTCAGCGGTTGCCATGACGAAAATCCACGAATTGCGGTTTGAACTGCTTCACCATCCGCCTTACTCACCAGATCTAGCCCCAAGCGACTTCTTTTTGTTCCCTCATCTAAAAATTGCGCTCGGAGGACAAAGATTTTCGTCAAATGAAGAGGCAATCACCTTCGTGAACAATTATTTTGCAGAGAAAAATGCCGAGTACTATTTGGACGGGTTACAGAGATGGGAGCATCGCTGGGAGAAGTGTGTAGAGTTACAAGGAGACTATGTTGAAAAATAAAAAAAAATTTCAGAAAAAATGTCTTGTATCTTTGTTAGGTCGGAAACTTTTCAGACCACCTTCGTAGACTAGACATTTGTATATCCAATTCTCCGGATCGTTGTGAATTAATCATCACGCCGCTGACCATCGCAAGCGTTAGTGGTGCTCTAAGCTTTCTGTCATGGTCTCGGACTGATTTGTTCTAGATGCTCTTTCCTTTCTGTTTGATTCTTGATTTTCTACAGCTCCAATTTCTTCCTCAGCCTGATAGTTAAGCGAGACATTCCGGCTATAACTTGGGCAGTTTTTGCTGAGGTGGTCTGTAAAAGTTGTGTAGGATTCTTAGATGATTCGAAGCAATTCCATATCGTTTTATTCTAGGTGACGCTGAAATATGCTTGCCTCCTGCAGGGAACTAGTAAGTATCAATCTAACCTAGAAAGAATCGCGAGTTTGTTATAAGATCCAACCCATAATGATTTTGTAGCTTTGTAAAATCTGGGAAAGGACCACTGCAGGTGATAAATCGAAGGACGCAGCCTGTCCTGTTTCCGTTTACTTAGGACTACTGTGAGGAAGTTAGAAACGGTCACCAATAACATGTTTCCATCTATAGTTCTTTTAAAGAAAATAAAAGAAAGACAGCTCGACCACACGCCACTGATTGAAAGGCAAACCCGACCTGATTCCATTAATCGATGTTCTGAAGGAGTTACTTCAAGAAAACAAAACTTGATCACTGTCTTAAGGTGACTAAAGAAAGGTGCAGACCGACCACAGGGCGCCGAAGAAAAATGTTAAAAACAGTTCGACTTGGTTTTATTTTTTGATATTAAAGCAGAGCAAAGTCTACAGGTGGCCTTTTCCAGGGTGAAGCCTGATAAGACGAGTCTTAACTTAAAAAGGTTAAGGTAAGATAAACGTCGACTATTAGTTACCTCAAGAAAGCAACGACCTGTCTTCAATCTGAAAGTCTTGGGAATCATTTAAGGAGAATAAAAAAGAGCCGCAGTTAGATAATAAAGTCTAATCTGACAAAAGTGTTAACTTGGAAAGGTAAAGGGAAGGCAGAGCTTTTACTATCAACTACATCAAGAGGGCAAAGCCCAACGTGTTTTTGGTTATTGATATCTCGAGTAAGCTAAAGGAAAGCGCTGGCTGTCGCAGGTGAAGACAAAACCTGACTTGACGACGGTATTACCTCGAGAAGGTTAAGACATGACAAAACGATTATCAGATCTTTCAGTATTTCAATATTTAATTATGGCTGCTTTACGAATCTTGCTCTTTATGAAATGAGATTTGACTAAATAAAAGAACTTAGGCTAACAAGAGTATATTTATTGTTTTTCAAAGTATTTTTTATTAAGGTCAATAAATATTTGCATTCGTTCAAATCACTCTGTAAAACAGTAATTCCACTCTGAAGTTGGTGTAGTCAAAATGGCTTTGTAAGCTTTAACTGCTTCTTCTGGCGACTGAAAGCGCTTTCCACCCAACTTGTTCTTGATTTTTGGGAACGTGAAGGAATCATTGGGGCTTAAGTCTTAAGTCAGGAGAATACGGTGGGTGATTTAGAATCTCGACATTCTCTGCCTTCAAAAATTCAATTGTGCAAAGGGCGGTCATGATGAAGGAGAATGCGGTGATTTGCATTATTTTTTCGCAGTTCAGTGATATCCTGCGGTAAACAAACAGTTGTATACCAATCTGCATTAACACATCGTCGATCTTCAAGAGGAATGGTGACGACATGTGCAGATTTAGCCACAAAACTAGCGACCATTTTCTTGGAAACGCTTCAAGAACAAATCACTTTCGTTGGCTTCGTTTCACTTTGAAACACCCACACAGCTGATTGAGTTTTGCTTTCGGGTTCAAAGCTATACATCCAAGATTCGTCACCACCTATGATGCCATATACGTGATTTGAAGCTCCTCCGTTAAATCGTCGCAATGTTCTACAGCACCAATCGACACGAGCTGCTTTTTGTTCGTTAGTGAGAAGATCTTTTGTACTACAGTCCTTGAGATGCCTAATGTTGCCTGAATCTTTTGATATGTAACATGTCTATCTTCCATGATTAGCTTACGTACGACATCAATATTTTCTGGAATGAGTGCTGTTTTTGATGGACCTCCGCCATATTGCTTACCAAGACCAATACGTCCGCGCTAAAACTCTGCACCCAGCGATGAGACAATTTTCTTTTAAAGTTGTAGAAAACTATGGCACGATAATTTTCTTGGGTCAATTCCATTTATTTTCAGACTTGGTCACTTCAAACTTTGACAGAACTCGAGTCGATTATAGCATTGTGTTGAAACAAACAACATAACCTAACAAATATTTTGTTAAATGGCACTGTAAAAGTTTGACTGATATGCCCCCTTTCGATAAATCTTACTTCATAAAAGGCAAGCCTCGTAATAGTACTAGAACAGGAGGACAAAACCCGACTTGTTCTCATTTATGCATGTTTTCAAAGTTACAGGACTACAGTCACTGATCACGGCATCTGAATTTAAAATTTTGGCTAAAATTAGAATGACAAATGGGGCCCTTGGAAACTGAAAATGCGGTGTTAGAGGTGCAAAGGGAAACTGTTGATGGCTATGAGAAATTGTTGGAAATTCGGATAACCAGGAGCTTATGAAGAAATTCCAGTTAACAGATTATGTGGAAATGCCAGTGTTGAAAGGAAATAGCAGGTTTAAAATGGATCTACCTGCTTGGACACCAGATTGAATTAATGGGAGCAATGAGGAGTTTTTTAGAAGTTGCCATAGTTTTTTGGGAAGTACAGAAACGAGTAGAACCTGAGGTGGTTATTAGAAATGCCTATTAAAAGCAGGTAAAAAACTTCCCTCATAAAAGAGTATCCCAACTCAAGGCTGACTTTTTGCTGGTGGAGATGACAGTCGTCATTTGTTCTCCTGTATGGGTTAAAGAATGGTGTTGTGGAAAAACGGCAATACAAGACGACATGTTTCCGTTGGAGCAAATACGAACGAGTATATCACCGAACCTCTGGTTACTCAGAATTTGATCCACTTTGTTTAAGAGGTCGGCGAAGAGTCAAGATTGCATTTGTATGTCAGACATGACTTGCTCGTTGTGACGTACATGTGCATTTATGGTACCTGCTGAATCTCCGCATTCAATCATTTCTGTTCTTGGGTGCCGTGTTTAGATACCAAGCATATTTTCCCTTTGCAGTATTCAGTCATTCTTTCACTTTTTCCCAGTCTGATATTTTCTTCTGGTATACATCTCTAAGCCCGTCTACAAAGTTTCTTTCTGTTGTAACAAAACTACAACGTTTTGATTTTTCTGATGACATCACCCATGATATCTGAAGGATTTAAATTGTTTAACGATCAGTCTAGGAACAGGGCAAAACAAGTTTGACCAACTCAATTCAAGATCTTCTACTTTCTTAGCTGTTTTTGGAACTTCGTTTCCTTTCTATGTTTTCATTGTTTCGGATTATTCTGGCTTTAATTATCTTACAACATTAATTAGTAATCGTCACGAGCCAAATTCAAATTAAAGGCCCTACTTAAATCTTCACCCGTAATGAAAATAACGATATTTCCTAATGGTTTGCTCAAAACTAAAAACAGGGTAGCTCGAACGAGATATCATTGGTTTGTTTCTGATCTGACCAAATAGAATTTTCTTCTACTGGTTCAAAACTAAAACATTTAATAGAAAGTCACAGCAGAAAAGTACCAGTGACTACTTAGAGGCACTCAAAAGGTCAGTAACGAACCAGACCATAAAAACGAGGTTTTCCAAACCATATGACTGAAAAGCATTTCCAGACTATTTAACATAACAAACTTTTTACAGACAGTTTCCAAAATGGTCTATTAACCATCAAATAGAAGTAAATCGTCGTATCGAAGTCCCGTTTAACTTACCTTAGGCCACGTCTTATCTTTAATTATCTTAACATTTTTATAGGGCAAAATACCAGGGCACACAAATGCCACATTTTTGATAGTCTGGGCTTCTAAACATGTTACTTGGATAAGAAATCATTCAAGATAGTTTCAATTTTTTTTGTTTCTTTTTCAAATCGGGTTACCACTGAGCCGCTATGAAATAGTTTTCAAGCAAAGTTTATTGGTAATCATACTTACCATGTATGATATTGTGATTTCATCAGTATACAGAAAAGTTTGTACACTACTGCAGTTGCTTTGTCAATGGAAACAATAAATTTAGCACAAATATTTTTTAACTTTCAGTAAACGTATTATTTTGATTTGCAAAAAGGTAAAAAGCATTCGATGCATAATGCTATTTCACAGAAGCTACATAGCACTGTTGACCTCTTCGGATGTTTTGCATTGCTACAATACGTTCAACGTCTAGACGTTTTGCCTTTTATTGGCATAGCTATGCATTCCAACATTTGTCAATTTCATAGAGTTGAAGACTGTTTGTCAGCCATCAGGGTGGTTTCTTTTTCGTCCTCTTCCAGTTTCTGCGGCAGGTCCTCTTTGAACTCTTGTGCAAAATTGCAAGAGTAAAGAGAAACTGTAAATCTTTTAATTTTTACCACTGCCAAAAAATTTTCATCCACCATCGTCTTGACTTCCATGTCACAATGTAACATATGTGAAGTTGATCAAAAAGATCAACGCCACCTATGTACTGAATTGAGCAGTTGCTGTCGAGCATTTAACATGTCGCCTGTTTCCTATCTTGCCAGCTTTAAACACAAATGTTGTGTCTGCAGCATTTTGCATTGTGCTTAAAACATAAACCGACTTGGTACTGCTATCCTTCCATTTTGAGATTCCCACTTGCCCACCGATAACACTGTCGCTTTCAAATTTCTTTGTGCTTATCTCACTTCTTAGTTCATCTTTATGAATTCTTCTTTGATTTTACTTAATTGTCACACAACAGAATAGTTTTGTCTGTAACAGTCATTTTCATGATTTCTATGTTTAAAAAGAAATTATAAAAGTAGAGACAGTAGCCATGATTCCATAAAGCTAAATCTTCTCTTTTGACACCATCCTTAACCTCATATACTGACATATTCAAACAATATCCTGTAGAAGCGTATGCTATTACCCACATTTTGAAGCTTTTTTTTCAGGGCTTTTGAGGCAGGTACTTCTTCAAAAGCTCCTTCTTTTAAGCTTCACCATTGATTCTTCGATACTAAGGTGGCAAGATGGATGAAAGGCAACAACAAAGCTAGAGTTGAGATGGTCAAGCATGGGTCTACTTTATGCAACTCGTCATGGCCTTTTCACCTCTGGCTTTCATCTTGTTATTGCCATTCAAATAAATAACTTTTAGAAAACGTTTCAAGGACACGATACAAAATATTCTCTTTAGGACAAAATTCGCATTCTTATTCCAATAGAGATGTATGCTGGGAAGTCTGTGAAAGCTAATGCACAGAAGAAATTCAAAGATTTTGCAACATAACCTCAAAACCTTTTTTTTCTAATTTTCATTACATTTTTGGTTCATTGCGGCTTTGTTATAACATTTGCTAGTACATTTGCTAATTACTAATTTACATAAAAGGTACAATTTAATTACGTGTTCTGTAGATGAAAAAACCCAAAAAAATAAGACTGCCAAAAACCAAACGGCATTTGGAAACTGAAACATATATACCACAAAAATTTGGCGGCGCTGTCACAACCGCCAAATTCAAAATGTGGTAGTTGGTAATTATAAAGACCTACAAAGGAGAAGGCAAAGCTTACTCTCAGTATTATACAAGCTATTTACAAAAGTAATAACGGAAAGCCTGACAGTTACAAATCACGCGAGCAGCCCGATTTCAGAAAACGTTTCAGCACCGTGGATCACCTACAGGCAACAAGAACACTAATTGAAAAAGCGAACGAGTACAATATAAACCTCTGGATGGCGTTTGTGGACTATTAAAAAGCTTTTGACTGTATAGATACCTGCTCAGTCCTAAATTCATTGAGCAACTGCCGCATAGACCACAGATACACAAAGCTAATCCAGAACATCTATAAGAGAGCAAGTTTCCAGGTAATTCTAAAAGAGAAGACGGACAAAATCGAAATTTTGCCGTCAAAGACATGTTCAGAGGACTTAACTGAAAAGAAAAAGTCTTACAGATCAAAGGAGAATATTTAAATCATTTGAGATTTGCCGACGATACCATACTCATCGCTACCAATAGAGAAGAGATACAACAAATGCTAATGGAACTCAATAGTAAATTCAAAGAAAATAGGACCAAAGATAAACATATCAAAAACAAAATTTATGACTAACGAAGATCTAGAACAAAATACTGCAACTCTGTGTGTAGATGACACGGCCATACAAAAAATATTATATGTGGGACAGATCACTCTTTCCAAAGACAATTTAAAATCAGAACTCCCAAAAAGAATAGCGTTGGCTTGGTCAGCTTTCGGCAAATTGAAGGGTAGGGTATATTTGTATTGAAGCTACCCAAAACTTTAAAGGCAAAGGTATTCGATCAATGCGTCCTGCCAATATTCACATATGGTACGGAAACACGGGCCCTCAACAAAGAAATACGGAATAAACTCAAAGTTACACAATAATCCATGGAAAGAAAAATGCTGGACATCAATCTAAGAGAGAGGATAGCAAACAAAGAAATCAGAAGAAGATCAAAAGTGACCGATGTCGCAGAGCAATTTTGTAGATTGGGATGAAGCTGGGCGGGTCACAGTACAAATGCAGGATAATCGATTGACTCGCTGACCATGGACAAATAAAAGATGGCACGACAATATCAGGCGTATAGCAGACTTGGACTGGATGATAACGGTACAAGATAGCAACAAGTGGAACAGCCTAGGGAAGCAAAACATCTGACAATGGATGACATTGCTGAAAATGAAAAAAATAAAAATAAACATCGATCATTTGATTACATTCATATCCATTGTTTCCTCTTCTATTGCTTTTGCTGGTACAACTCTAAAGTTGAATACCATAAGTCCAAACTGGCTTAAGAACTTTTTGATAGAGCAGAAGCTTATTATATACTGAGAGCGACATTTTTCTGAATTTTAGCTCGAGTTTTTCGTGTTTCTTCTTCAAGTCGACATGCACTAATTTTGTCTCGGTAAGTTTAATTCGCCATTTGTTTGTCCAATCTTGTACTTTAGCGATGGCAGTTTGCAACTTTTCTGTTGTCTGAATGTTGTTGTCACCTCTTGCCACGATCGCGGTATCATTGGAAATGTAGCAGCAATAGTTCGAATGTCTTCAGTTTACTAGTGTATAGGAGATATAGGCTTCTATATGGTCCTAATACACTACCCTGTGGCACACCCGCTTGGATTTTCATTAGATCAGAATAGGCATCATTTTGCTTGACCCTGAAGTACCTTTCTGTTATATATGCTTCTAGGATTTTTGAGTATTGGACGGGAAGAAGTAGTTTGAGCTTATGATTAAGTCACTCATGCCAAATTTCATCAAAAGCCTGAGCAACATCCAAAAATATTGTGGAGCAGACTTTCTTTTCTTTTAGCAATTATATTAGTAATTCGATGTACTTGATCAATCGTGGAATGTTGATTTTGGAAACTGAACTGATAATTCTGAATGAGATGTTTTTCTTCTATAATAACTTTTAGGCTTTTTACCAGAAGTTTTTTTGAATAATTTTGACATGATTGGTAGCAACGATATCGGCCGATACGATGTTGTTTCGTCTCTACTATGTCTTGTTGTGTGACTTCAGTAGTTTCTCATTATTTTTTGTTGAGTTTGGTCGGAAGATGTTTTTCAGGTAATCTGCGAATTTTTCCGCTTTTTGTTCATTGGTTCTGTCCCAGCTTCTATCTATGTTCCTGATGGGAGGTATTTGTGTATGAGCCGTTCAAACTACATTATCATGCTGTTATTTCCTTCAATATATCTAAACTCAATTATTGTTGTAATTTGCAAATTAATTAAACCTAGTTAAATATGAAATTTCTTTTTACATAATATATCCAAATTGAAGTTGCTTTATTGAACTACATACAAACAGTGAATTTAATACACTTATGTTTACTCAAATAAATGCAAATATTGTTAAATACATTTATAAAGAATATTTTAATAACTGATTATTATTTTTGTTTGATGTATAAAAACATATTTTCCATTAACTAAGCATTTTATCAATTTATTTCAGCATTTTGTATTTGAACGCCGCTTTTATGCTACAAACTGCAAATACCGTGTTTTTATGTGTTGAAAAATTGAAAATATCATATTTACCTACTGGTTCTACATTTTGTTTAATTTGAAACTTTGCTATACATTCTACTTTTTTATATTTTTTAGAAAATCCAACAAACATGTCCGCGTACGTGTACGATTAAAAATGTAAAGCTTTGAAACTTTTTTCCCTTCGTTACGCGGGTTTAAATGTATTTACTGAAATAGACCCTAAAGATGTCCCGACGAAAAACTTTTTTGTTATATAAATAAGTAGATAATTTATTAAAATCATCCATTGTAATCGGGTGAGTAAGGGTAAGAAATATATAGGAGCAGGGATAAAATTCTGCTAGAACTAATTTGCAGAAGTCGCTTGTATAGAGCATCAATGATATATGGAGCAGTTTGTAGGTCTTTTATTTGGTCCTATGGCCTGTTCTTGAGTTATTATGTGCCCTACTTGGTTAAATTATGGCACTTTTGGAAAATTATTACGGTTAAAGTATGTTCGGTATTAAAATGAAGCAAAGAGAAAAAAGTTAATATTAAAGAATAACTGATTTACTCTTTTTTATAATACTCCAGTAAAGCTTTTAAAATTTAAAATTAAACATCTTCTGCTTTACTGATCCAAAAAATTAAAAATTAAATTCCTTGAAAGGTTTTATGATCTTTGAAAATTTGTTTAAATAAAATTTTAAAAGTTCAATGGAAAATATTATTTTAATTTTAAATTTTCATAAGTCCTTTTCTGTACAGGAGAAAATGTAATGAAAAATGTATTAGAAGGTAGTAGGTCATAACTTAATTAGAAACAAGAGAAGATTGAGCAAATAGAAGAATCTAGAAAGGCGGCTGTTCTTGATATCAATTATGCAGAATCTCGAGATAAAGTAATAACAGATTGAGTTTCTCAAATTAATATCATCACTAGTATTATTTTGAAATGTATCGACATAAATATTAATGTGATATGCACATGACTAGCACAAAAAGCTGCCTTGGGGTGGATTCCAAATGCTATAACTTACGTGTAATTTGCAAATCTGTGATGTATGTACGTTAAAGCTTCCTACTTATATTGTTTAAAATTCTAATCCATTACCTGTTGGCTGTGACACATTTTCTTCTAAGTGTTTAACACTAAGCTTGTGTTTACAATAACACCTTCATGAAGTTTTTAATTATTTTTTTTGAAGTTCTATTTTGAAATAAAACTTAAATCAATTATACGTTTGGCTAATGACTGAGATTTCAGTAACACAGTTTTCAATTGAATTACTGTACTACAGCGTCGTTTCAAGTTGACACTCAGTAAAGTTGTCGTTCTACTTGTGCTACCTATTTTCGAGGCAAATAGTCAAAATTTCCGGCCTTTATCAATTTTTCCGCGAGGCCAGGAGCAGATCCATTGTCATAACCCCCAACGTGGAGGACCGCAGACTCTTCTGTTGGGGGTTCCATACCTTAGTCGATAAGTCCCAGATTTAAGGCGCTAGGAACTTGCCTTCATTCTCTCCCGTTCGCTATATAACGTCCATCCATTGTACGCTATGTACCTGGTGGTCATGCAGCATCTTGCTTTCGGAGTTTTAGTACCGTCAGGGCATCGACAACCCTTCCTGCCTCCAAGACCCTTTACCAACCTTCAAGTACGTTTCAGAAATCTGTGTCAAAGTATAAAGATTATAAATGGTTTCTTTGGTCGAGCAAAATCAAACTAAAGACAAAGGTGACAATGTACTATCACGGCAAAAAAAACTGGGACACCACACAGGCTTTAAAGTTACCCCTTGTAAATCTGTCTTTCAGTTTAAGTAAAGCTATTATGTAAGTAAGCACCTTATTAATTGAACTGACAAATCCACCTTAAAGCCTGATGCAAAAGAGAGAAATTTTGTTACAAACGGCGTATCCTCAGACAAGTGTGCCCCGGTTTTTTTTTGCCGCAATAGTACAGAGTAATCGTCTGTCAGAACGTTGGCAGCTCTCGGTTAAAGATAAGAAAAATGTGGAAACAACAAAATTGGACTTTCTGAGTAGGGCGTGTAGAATCTCTAGGTTGCAACATGTAAGAAACGAGGAAATAAGACGACCGACAAAACAGATACCGTAGATGGAGTAGAAACAAGACAATTGCTATGGTATGGCCACAGGTAGCCAAAAAGAGCTCTAAACTATATACCATCTAACAGAAGGAATAGAAGAAGACCGGCAGCATCATGGAAAAAAGGGGCTAAACAAAGTATGAAAGACAGAACCATTGATAAAGAAGATTGGAGAGATTGAAATGCAGGATGCGGCAAAGGCTGTAGGAACGCGTCTGTAAAGGTGCGCAAGTAAGTTCTCGCTGTTTGTCAATAGACGGCTCCACCAGTAAGTGCTGGTCGATTTTGACATATCCAAAACGTCATGAACCAAGCTTAAACATATGGTATAGTGATTTTGTTTTGACGTCATAACATATACTTTCGGTTGTGTGAAAATGTCTAATTTTGTGCCAAATAATCGTCATTTGCGGGAAGTGTTGATTTTCTTCTTTCATTCGAAGAAAACGGCGGCTGAAGCGCATCGAGAGCTCCAAAAAGTTTACGGAGATGCTGCTCTAAGTGAAACAACGTGCCGTGATGGGTTCCGTCGCTTCAAGGACGGTGATTTCGATGTTGACGACCGTCCGCGTGAAGGAAGGCCAAGAACCTTCGAAGACTTAAATTGGAGGCATGGCTCGATGAGGATTCGTGTCAAACGCAAGAAGAGCTTACTTCAGCATTAGGAGCCATTTCCAAGCGATTGCATGCGTTGGGAATGATTCAAAAGCAGGGAGCTTGGGTTCCTTATGATTTAAAGCCAAGGGACGTTGAGCGTTGTTTTTTCGCCTGTGAACAACTACTCCAAAAAAAACGGCAAAAAAGAAAGGATTTTTTTTCATCGCATCGTGACGGGTGATGAAAAATGGATTCATTACAGAAACCCAAAGAAAAGAAAGTCATGGGAACTGCCCGGTCATGCTTCTACGTCGTCGGCTTGGCCGACTATTCACGCTGCGAAGGTTATGTTGTGTATTTGGTGGGACCAGGTCGGTGTTATTTATTATGAGCTGTTGAAACCGAACAAAACCATCACTGGGGAACAGTATCGACTTCAATTGATGCGATTGAGCCGAGCACTGCGCGAAAAACGGCCACGATACGAGCAGAGGCACGAAAAAGTGATTCTACAGCATGACAACGCTCGGCCTCACGTTGCTAAACCCGTTAAAACCTACCTGAAAATGCTCAAATGGGAAGTCCTATCCCACCCGCCATATTCCCCAGATATTCCGCTCATATGAAGACATCAAAAAATGGCTTGATTTGTAGATAGCCTCAAAAGATGAACACTTTTATCGTAACGGTATTCGAGCTCTGCCAGAAAGATGGGAAAAAGTTGTAGCTAGCGATGGGCAATACTTCACCCTCATATTTCTTTTAATCAACCAAAAATCTGTTCAAAATTCTGACCGTTATCGTTAGCTTGTAAACAGAGGCATGCTCTTCTTTCAATGCTATCTCAAACATTTTCTAACATTATTGGAACGCTTCTCAAGAGAAAATCACCTAGTTGCGTCATATCTGGAGGTCTCACCTGTCTAGCCAAGCAAGTGATCCACCTTTAACAATTCATTTTTCTGAAAAATACTGATTAAGCTATTTGCGTATGTTAACACAGAAACGAAATAGAGCTCCATCTACCTGTAGCCTTACATACTACAATTTATTATTGACAAAGGAGTACGTCTTCCTGTATGTTTGCTAAATTGTTTTCAAAAGAAATTAGTCTTTGCCACATAAACGATTGTCTAAAAACACAGATTTTATCAAATGGTCCCCTATAATTCCAACTAACGCGTTTAAAGTAAACCAACAATATTATGGGTAACATGAGGGTTTTCAACTGCATAGTACTGCTGGTTATGATGGTTCAAATATTCATTTCTGGAGAAAGTTGCCTTGTCCTACCAAAATATTATTTGTACAATTGGGATTAAGTTGCATCCCAGTCAATAACCAATTACAAAATACCATTCTTGGTGTGAAATCGCCTGGAAGTAAAGCTTGATGTTTTTCCTTCACGGAATGCTCCTTCAATTTTTTTCATCAAATCTTCTTGTACAGCCGGAGCTTGGGGTTGATCTGCGTCAGTTTTCGTGTTCGGAATTAGTTGCCCCCTTTCCATTAGGTTGCGTTCTACGCGGTCAATAACATTTTGTCGAAAGGTTCGCCTATTGCAGTATCCAGTGTAGCCTCTAGCTACTAATGCAATAATTCTTCTTAAGAGGGCTTCGGCGAACAAAACCACAGAAAAGTGTAAAATAGAACCCAATCGTAATAGTCCACTCTAAATCCCTTCCCCTAGAAGTAGGTGTACGTCGGAGTACGAGGAGAAAAGGAAATTCGCAAAAAGGTTATTAGAATCGACCAAACACCAACATAATCTAAGAATTGAAAAATTCGAGTTACTGACGCATGCCTGAGCTATCTCAGTAAAGAAAAGAATTTGAGATATTCAATTTTCAGAAACCATTAGAATCAAGGGTTGAAAGTCAATTCTTGAGGTATCCTTTCAAGGTTTTTTTAGGAGTTTTTCTGCAAACTATTGTAAGGAAATTCAATGTCCAAAGCTCTCAAGGAATAGTTTTATCAGTACATGATAAATTATAGTTTCCCTCGACTCGATAAACTCATACCGGAGACCCACAAAATCTCAAGGTGATATCGTAAGGAAATTCAGGATTTTCTGAAGTGTTCACGGTTCAGTTGGCAATCATTCCGGTTGGACTTCAGCAAAACTGATAAATATGATGTCGTACGTCATTTAGATAATGAGGAAAACTAGAAACATTTGGCAATACCTGCTCCGCTGTCATGATTAAAACTTGTTCACAGCCTTAGTTCTTGGTCTAAGACATCATACTTGCTATCCAATTTTTTTGATTTGGCCATTTATTAACAATAATCATTCGAATACGTCCTTTTTGCAAACAAGACATATCTTAGTCTCGAAACTGTCAGTTTACGTGATTTTGAGCAAGCAGCAGTTCTAGATTCCATACTCCATATAGAACCAAAAAGATGTCTCCATGACGTTTGATGATTAACTTTATGAAATCCATCAAGGGTAAACACCAAAATGGTACATTCAACTTATCATTCTGAGGCCTTCTTTTTGTTACCAAAAACGAAGGTGCAGCCCAAGAGATGGAAGATGCTGAGGACGAAGTCGGCGAAGATAAAGGACGGCGAGTTGACTGATGTTGGATGTTGAAAGCGAAGTTTTATGTAGTACACATGGAAAGTTTGCAGAGTATTGGATTGGGTAGTACGTAGGATTGATTTAAGGAATTTTGGGAATGGGAAACTGTTTGCTCTACAAGAGAAGGCCAGAAGGTAAATTTCGATAGCTGGAAGATGTCAGGCTTGAGGAGCCTCGAACTTGACTGGCTGACCAGAAAGTGGTTGGTCACGGCCTGAGGATGGTCCTCCAACCCTCAGGGTAGCAAACCAATCGGATCGAGGCTAAGAGAATGAAGAGTGCCTGAGCCGGGCCTACGTTCCGACGACGATTAGCTAAAGGCATCGGCTAGTGGAGATGGATAAAGTGGCTGCAGCTGCGCCTACGCCTTTCTTCCAGCTGATGAAGTAAACGCTTCAAAACCAGATCGATCTCCGCATTGGCTACTTTTGTGCACGCTGTCGACGACGAAATGCAGCGCACAAGTAGAAAATACGAGAAGCAACGAAAGAACTTTTAAGAGACTAAAACGGATTGCAGATCTTACAATCTTTTGTCAAGGCTTAGTCACGCAGTATCAGTGTATTGTGAATTAACCCTTGCCGAGCAGCTAAAGAGCGAACTTTCGTCGGCAATTTAATCCAGAACTCGGAGCGGGTTGTTATGGGTTGCCATCGAACTCTGTATATATCTTACAATTGACAAAAAGGACTAATTTGTTGACTTCTCAGCTTCGAAGAAAGCTTGTCCTCCTGCAGTAGATGGAGAACGATAGCAGCTTGCACATTGGGTGATTGGTTTTGGTCCTAAGTCTTTAGGCCTGGTTACTTTCAACTTCATTGAGGAGATCTTAAATACTGGTATGGAGATCGCATTATGTAACTCTTGAATGTTTGTATTTCAGGAAAGCTGGCCTGTGTTACCAATTTTCTTAATCCTCGGATCATTTTAAAAATTATTTGGAATTTGTATTTAAACTTTTATTTTTAAATTCAATTCTATGCAAATTCAACGAGCAGGTATTTCTCAAACTCGACGTTTTTTGTAAACCTTTTTCTTAATTGTTTACCATTTACCAAATAATTAATTTGGTAAATTTAATCTTACTTGAAAATATAATCCTTTTGTTGAAGTCGTAGTATTGTTTATCCTTAGACTAGCATGTTATTATGGTTTATTTTTCCTAGCAGTTTCAAACGTTGGAAAAATCTCCGTATTGTACAGCGGAAGCAATTTATTTTAGGTGACGGTTACAAGCTACAATGTCTTTTAGCCTCGTTCTGGCCTTATCTTTATCGACTGAGAAATTATTCCTTTAATTTATTCTGTACTAAATTTTCAAATTACTGTTTTGGTGTGATTTGCGTTTAAGCAAGTTTGCTTTATTGGGAGATTAATAATTCTAAGAAGTCTTGGTTTTTCTTTAAAGGGGAGTAACTTGTACTGACGCTCATCTATAGACAATCTACCGATTTCATTGCTGATCTTCCGTTGAACACTTGTTATCGTCAGGTATTGCTGCATACTCAGGAGCGATTTGTCGGTTTAGAGTTCTTAACCTGTAATAAAGCAAATAACAAGCTTAGAACCATTACGGCAACTAAACTGATTCTTTTGAGTCTATGACTATGCCAGAACATAAGATTAGCCAGTTTTGCCAAAATTATTTTCGGACTGATTGGTCTATCTATAATCCTAGGCTACAGCTGAAGGAGAGGATTAAAGTTCACATTCTAGGTTATGAACGCTTGCGTTACTTGGAACCTTTTCAGATTTACCAAACATGATTCAAATCAGACTTTGGTATTACTACTAACTTAAAATATTCTTATGTAGGTATGTCTATCAAACGTATATCTATCTGTTCTTAGTAGCACAAGTAAATGCCAAAACAATGTTTTTCTATGGACTATACTTACACAACAACAACTACACTTCACCAACACAACACTTTCTAAAACTGAAGGAATTTCAATGTTATAAAATAACGTTACACCCCTTTTACCAAAAGGGAGTTTCTTCCAGAAACTTCCTTAAGCTGAAGAGCCTAAGACGATAACGATAAAACCGTCAAAATGCAACTCGACAACGAGAAGCGTTACCAAGAAGGTAACCAACCATGACGGAAGAAACTTCAATTGGAACGGAAGTAAAACAAAACGTTAGAAAAACAAACTAGAAGTTCAAAATAAAACCACTTAGGGCAAACAAGCAATACGAGAACAAGATGAAAGTAAGATAACTTAAAAAGAAAGTAATGATCTAGTAAAGGCCAAACTAGGAAAGAAGGAAGATTTTGTACTAGACCTGGCTAGTTATCGGCCGCCATGACCAAAACCTAAGATTCACAACAGAATCAGAGGACAAAATGGGGAGATAAACATTCAAAAGACCAGTTAGGGTGCCGGCGAAGCCGGTCCTTTCCGGGGGACTCTGAGCTAAAATTCATTTATAGACCTGGGATAGACGATCCACGATCAGTCTTACCCCATCAATCCTTACTCCAAAACGAGAAATGACTCATCGAGGCGACGGTCACCTCCACCAACGTCAACGACGATACAAAAAAACGAGACCCACGTCCAATTTGACCGAGGCCCAATTGAGCATGGAGGGATTGATTTGGAAGGAGAATAGCGTCAGTTGCCCCAAATCGACTCCCTAACAAGCACGAGGAAGCAGTCCTCCGAAATCGATCCAGTCGAAAGGGCAGACCCTTCTAACCTAAAGAAATAAAAGAAAAACAAAAAAAGTTAAAATGAGGAGGGGGAAATGAAGAAGGAGCGTGTGGATTCACCAACAACGAGCTTCCACAATCGCGTAAATGGTGTTCGTACCTAAAAACCGATGCCATTCTCAAGATCTCCAACCAAACCTACCAAGCGATGCTTGAGAACACACATCAAGAGAGGAAACATAGCAGGTACTAAAGAAGAGTAACACAATAAATAAAGACAAAAGTTTCAAAAATTCGTGCAAGCATTGACTATCATACCCCCAGATGATCGTTTCGTCTCTGTTTGAACTCATCAGTGGAGGATAATGAAAGTCAATGCTTGCCCGTTTCATGCTGGTTATATACAAATCAACTACAACATTAGCAGCATGAAAATGTTAAGGCGCCATCTAATAGGAACGCCAACAATATATAAATATAAAAGGTTTATAGTTTTCCTATTTGAAAATTTTTAATTTAAGAGTAACACAGTTAGCTAAAAGAAAAAGAAACGTCAAAATTGATCATTCCACTAAAACAAAGGTCTCGAAAACTAGACGGAAAGGATCACAACGATCAACACCAATCAGAAGGGGTCTAAAACCCAATAGATCAGAAGGATCACGATAAAGACCTGCAGCCAAACAAAGATCATACGGTCACGAGAATTCTAACCAATGCTGAACGAACAAAAGCCTCAACGAAAACATCAAAACACACAAGCAAAAGTCCTTCAGAGAAGAACCAGCACAGAACTTAGCTAAAAAACGATACAAAACTGTATACAAATGGTCACATTTGGTAATGTTAAAAGTAAGAATGTCCAAAAATAAATAACCACAATAAAGTAATAACTTCACTTCAAGTACACTCTATACAAAGATGTTACCCACCAACCTGCCCAAAATGTACTAAGAGGAAGAAAAAAACAAAGTTCAGCGACCTCTAAAAGCAAAGATGGAAAAAACTTTCTAATTATCCTTAGGAGCTAAGATGGAAAAGTTCCAGGATATCCCGCCAAACGCCCAACCAACCACCCTATACAAAAACAAAATCCACAAATACGTTGGAGTCAGGGGTCTAGCAACAAAGTCAAAACAGAATTGATGAAGTCACATGCGACGAGCGCTTCCTCCGGAGAGGGCATTCAGCAAATCACGAGATCATCGCATTATGGGATTCCCACAACTCAGAAGGCCAATCACAACCCTGAACGACACGTGAACCTAATAATACGCAAGATGTTTAAACCTTAACCAAGGTAGAAGAAACTAGGTAGATCGTATCTGCCAGAATACTCATTGTGGTGATGAAGGTCAAATCTTAGTCAACATTGGGATTGGACTTTAAATCCTTGGCATCCCATATGTCTTTAGATTATTCGGATTCATACGTCGAGGGAGAAACCCTTCGTCAAATTAAAAATAGACCTACACGCTTAGGAACCAATAGAGCGTTAAAATATGTTGCAACATTCGACAGAACAGTCCCTTAGGGACGAATACCAACTCTAAAAGAAAATGCGATAGATCTCAAGGTGAAGAATCTCAAATAACCGACACCTAAAGAACTCCAAATGTCAAAATCCAGTACTGACAAAAAAGGTCTCAAAAGATCAATGGCCCCACGCGTTGAACAATTAAAATCTGTAAAGATCACAAAGAAAAACGACAATCAACACTCGGTCAAAAGAAACCTAAATAGAACGACAAGAAGCCAAATCGATTTCAAATGTCAAAAGTCCATCAAAGGCCTCAAACACGGCGACATCGGACCTCACACGTCGGAGAATCAGCACCACTGCTCACGAAAACTATAATAGCTGCAAAACAAAATCGGGCCCTCACGTTGGGCGACAAAAATCCTCTAACGGGAAAAACCTGAAAAAGAGGCCCAGTTCCGTTACGGGAGGGACGGAAATCCTTCGTGTCTAGGCGGCTAGGCGACCGCAAGTGTTTTGATGAACAAGAAATAAATGAAATAAAGAAAGAAATAAATTCTTTACCACAAATTAATTTTGTATACACAGTAAACTGATAATTCTAAACAAAACTCAGAACTTTCAAAAGTGAATGGGTTGCCATCGAATGGAAGGGAGTAATAGCGAAACAAAACCAAATATGGGAAAAATTGACAAGCAGTCAGTGGAGATCAATGAGGCCTTCTGGGCATATTATAACATTATCCATTGTTAGTGTCAGATCTTAAGGCGCTTGATGTCTTTGGCCAACGGATTTCCCTCAACTTATTTTGGCAATAATGATGCAGGTCAGTAAATATAGTCTACAGACGAACCTTTTAGAACCTGTTCGGGTGTATAAGCTCACTGAATTTTTTTGATTGACTTTTTGTTAAACAATTTTGAATTTTCATGAATCAATCTGAACTGAATTGTTTGATAAAGTACAAACCAATTTGGCTCTGCCAAGTTTGACGACCCCTGAATTGTATTGTATCATTAGTGAAGATAATTTAAAACATCGGCAGTCTTGAGAAAGCAAATTGTCTGATGTAGTCTACTTCTAGGTTTGCATCTAGGGCATCAGTTTTGACTGTAATATTGTAACAATAGTCTATACTTATCAAAGGTGCAAATGAAAAGGTAAAGATTCACCTTGGTCGAGTAAATTCAAAAAGTTCAACATGACAAGCACAAAAAGTAAATTAAAGTTAATTTGATGAAAGTCGTTGAAACGTAGGAAATCTGATTTTGTGTCATTCTTAATAAAAACCCAACTCAAATAAAATATTAAGTCCGCCTACGTCCCTCTAAGCTACGTCCAGGATTAGATTGCAATTAATTTTGTAAAGCAAAAGAATCTTTCTTTTTGTAGATGCAATAAAGTAATCAATCTAAAATTATTTTCCAGACGTTCTTAGGGCTCAGCTAACTTTATTGCTTATAAAATATGCACGGTGTGCTGCAAAATTTAATATTTTTTTAATGTGTTATTTTCTTTTCAAGATCAAAGAAGCTAACTTTATTGCTTTAACTCCCATTAAGGTGGATGTATTATGGAAGTAATGAGGTTACAGAATATTTTTCATTTTTGACACATGACTACACGCACTTTTCCGTATAACGCAATCAAAAACTTTTTATTATTTTACGTATAATTTTAGGGCAATTTAAAGTTTAGTTTAACGGCCCAAGTTTACTTCTATTATCTTTACTTAAACTCGTTTTACCTAATTTATTGTACCTGATTTTGTATATAATTTTCTGGGAGAACTTAATTAAATTTGTTAAAAGGTGTTTTGAGTTTTCATAATATAGAAAAGTTTGGGCAATTTTTGATATACCTCTTCGCGTTGTCTAATGTGAAACGAAAGAGAGCAATGAAGATTCTCAAGAAAAAAATGATGAAGGAAATCGAAACGTAAATAAGTGCCAAACAATCTCTTTAGCAATGTAAGCGGACTTTAAATCCAGTATAAAATTATGAGGGTAGCCAGAGTCGTGAAACTGTCAAATCTTGTTGAAATATGGGCGATGCTTGGACTTGGACTACGAGTATGATTTTGGTGAGAATTTACGACTTGATCTTGAGAGTAGTAAATAGTTATGTTTGTTATGGCCGTACGGACCCCGGCTGCCCTATATCAAATTGTGTTGTTCTCTAAATAAACCTGAATCATTTTGTACTGGTTACGTTTGTACAGGGCAAAGCCCTCGATTAAATTTGAATATTTATGACTAAAACATACAGGGAGGCTTTTCTAAAATTGGAACGTTGATAAATTGGAAATAATGGAATGGACATTAGTACAGATTAAATTTTTTTTCTTTTATAGAAAGCCCAAATAAATATTTGTACAAAATAGCAAAGGCAAGAGGTTTTAGCTCCAACTTAGAGAAGAATTTCGTTGGTGTTACTTAGGCTTCTTAACAGTTATTTAAATCAAGGGCATTAGAGAATTCTAAATATGCCGTTTTACTCTTTAGCTGTAACTAGAATGTGACCTCTCTAGAAGGATTCTTACTTCAACTAGTTTGCATGGTTTGTAATGGCTTTTAGACATAGTTTGCCTGACCCTTTAGTGTCTTATACCCAAGGTTGGTTTTTAAAATTCTCTCGGTTAATTTTAAATGGTCTGGTTTATTACTAACAGAACAACACCAGTTGTTCTGTAGAATGTGTATATATTTAGTTAAAATTATATTTGTTTCATTGCGATTTGTTATGTTCTAACGTGATTAAAAATGTTAAGAATTTAGTTCAAGATTGATAAGTTTTTTTTTTCATTGAAATTATTTCACTAAAAAAGATTTTTTAAAATCGAATAAGCATCTATGTAATTAGATTTATTGGGAACATTTTTCTAATTAAAACCAAAATACGAGACACCAAGATCTCAAACCCTGGAATTCGTTATCGGTCTTCTATATTAAATCAAGAGGCATAAAACTCCTCGTTGAGAAAGAACGTAGGTAAATAGGAGTCCACCTCACTGGCTGGTGAATTTACTGTGAAACCCCCCGTTTCAGCACGTTCTTGTAAACGACAAGTTGTTGCAAGCATCCAAGTCTTAGTGGACTTTAGGTTCTTGCACGTTTTTTATTGCAATTCCGGGCTTTGGGGGTCCTTGCGAGCCCACAGTTTACAAGTGAGGGTTTTCTAAGGTCCCGAGAGTTGAAATTCCTCAAAAACTATTACATCGATAAAAGCAGAAGTGGGCGCATTTTTAATTTCATTCACCCAAAAAAATTACCTTGCCCATACTGTTGTTTGCTTCATGACGGGAAGCGTTCTTCTCTTTTAAGAACTTGGAAGTTGTTTGATTCCCGTTTCTCATTAGGAATAATAATATTTTAGAAATAATAGCAGTTATTCCTGTTGCTATCAATGCTCATCAAGGTAGTGTCTCCCTAAAAGTAAACCTAGTAGTGATTTTAAAACTGGAAGACGCAAGTCCGAATCGTGTCCAAGGAAAGTTTTTTAAGGTTAATGCAAAGATAACAAGATTCTCTTGTTCGGCTCGGATAGCAAAGTGCTGACAACAGTGAGGTCGTATCATCTTATGTTTGATGCCCAAATAAAAAGAAACAACAAAGTTTTGTTGTGGAAAATTCCCCAGTTTGGGAGTCGAGGAGTGTTAGTTCTAGTTTACTTCTTAGTCTCACTTCAATTATTTTGTATGTTACACATCCATCTGTAATTGTTGCACTTCCTTTTTATAAATGGGCACAATTTCTGCAATTTTCCAGTCTTCTGATGATTCTTGTGTATTCCATACCCTTGAAATGATCTTGTGCAGAAATTTCTTCTCTTCTTAGATATTTTATCATCTCCGGTCTTATATTATCCATTCCAACGGCTTTCCCTATTTTAATTTTATTTATCGTTCTTTAATCTCTTCTCGTTTTGTTTCTTCTGATTTTCCATTTGTTTTAAGTTCTTTTTCATTGTTACCTGGTTTGTCTTTCTGTTCGACCTTGGATTCTAAGAGTTCTATGTAATACTCTTGCCATCTAGCTAATATTTCACTGTTGTCCGATAGTGTACGTTCATCTTTGCTTTTAAGACTCTTTAGGGAGTTTTTCTTTTCTTTTCTCAGATTTCTTAGAATTCTGTATAGGAGTTTGGGGTTCCCATTTGCGTTTTCTTCCATCTTTTTACCAAATTCTTTCAATTGTTTTGACTTGGCTTCTCTTACTATGTGTTTGACTTTCTCTTTTTGCGTTTTATATGCTTCGTATGCCATTTTTTCCAGTCTTCAGGTTTTTTCTTTTCAACTTTCTGCTTTATTTCCTGGTTCCACCATGGGGTCTGTTTCTTTTTGGTATATTCTTCTGATTGCTTCTTCTTGTATTTGCTTTTATTTGTATGAAGTTTAGTTCTCTCTGCTTTTCGTTTCTTGTTTGGTTTTTATCCGCAATTTTTTTGAACTGGGGTTTTACTAAGTAGTGGTCACTTCCGATCTCTTTTCCTCTTTTCACTCTTATTAGTTTTTGTTTCTTCCTTTTTTCTATTATTACCAGGTCACTAACTGATCTTTCATTTTTGCTCCTTTCTTTTAGGCGTATATTTATGAATATCTTTGTGTTTGTACCATGTGTACCACTATTAAGTCATTCAGGACACAAAAATCGATGATTTGCTCTCCATTACTGTTCGTAGCGGTTTCTGCATGTTTTCCTACAGTCTCTTTCGAAATTCTCGGGTCGTTACCGACTTTTCCATTAAGGTTTCCTATAATAATGATTGATGCTACCTTTGTATCAAGTTTTTCTTGCACGTCATTTAAGAAATCTTCTATTTCTTGTTTAATCGCACTTTTATTCAGCTCATATACCACCAGTACGGAGTAGATCTTGTTTGTGTTAACTTTATATTTTATTCTTAAAATTCTTTCTGAAATCGTTTTCCACTCTTTTATATTACTTGCCTTTTTTCTTCTTATAAGACAAGCCACTCCCGCTCTTGCTTTTTGATTTTTTCTACGCCGCTATAAATTAAGGTATGTCCTTCATTAATTTCCTTGCATGCGATTTCCTTCTTCTTAGTTTTTGTTATAGTCAGTAGGTCAATATTTGTCTTTTCGAATTCTTCAGCCAGTTCCCCCTCTTTCCCATTCGTTCCTCTGATATTCCATGTGCCTATTCTTCATACTATATCATTTATCTTTTGCTTTTCCTTTTCCGTTGCCTTAGTCGTCACCTGCGCTTCTTCCTTTTCCTCTCCATCTATCAGTCTTTTTGTTGCTTTTTTATTTTTGTTAGTCGTTTTTCCTTCTTGTTCCATTCCCACTCTTCATCATTTAGTCTCAGCTTTTTGTAGCCTATTTTTGTTTTGTTACCTTTCGTTCTCTCGTCCTTTTCTCTTTCTCTTATTAACTTTTGAGTGTCTTTTTCCTTATAGTAGAATTTGACATTTTTTGGATTGCTTATAACCTTTAGTATTTTGAGCTCTTCTTCCCAATAGTAATTTCCATTCAATTCAATCCCGCTAGATTTGTATGGATTTTGGTTGTCGGATATTTCTTTTCTTAGAGTTTGATCAGTCAGAATTTGTCCAATCTCTTTTAATTTATTCTTCAGGTTATTTCTTTTAATATTCTTTAAAGTTAAAATTACCACAGGGATCATCTTCAGACTGTTTTGATCAAACTAAAATGAGGAAGTTCATTGTCAGTAACTGAAGTATTTACTGTGTTTTCCATAAGAAAAGATTTTGCAAACTGTAAAACTTAACAATCGCTCGAGGTTGATTCTTCTGGTTCTTCTCATAAAAACGATTTTTGACTCTCAATGCTATTTTAGACGTTTGTCTTTCTTTATTCAGTCGGTGATAACGTGTGAACGTCCTGGATAAGCAGCAAGTGGTTGCGTCCATATTCAACAGTATGTGGCGTCGAAATTGCAATGAATAGTGACTGCAGAAGAAGGAAGTTCAGTTGTGGTTGCTGTTATCGTGTTCGATATACGATAGATAAGCGGTAGATGGCAAGCCTTGGTATAATTACTCATGGTGTGGAAGGCTGATGACATCAAGCATGGTAGCTCGTGAAGGCAATGGTCGCTGAAAACGTTGGTGCGCGACATTAGTTGAAGCGGTATACGTCAGGAGCGGCAAAATTATATTTAAAGCAGACCTTTGGAGCGATTTGAACCAAATGACCCAAACTTTCATTTTATTTCGTTTTATTTCATTTATTCCGTCTTTTTAAAAAATCTATAATAATAAACACAGTGCAGTAAAAAAGTTGTTTCTGCATGAATCAATCACACCACGAAATAATTGTGACGGACGTTTAAACCAAAAAATCTTCAAGTGTTGAACATGAATATTTAATTAACAAACTCTTTAAATTAAAGGCGTATTGAAGACGCAAGATCTAAGAATCTTTAAAATGCCTCGACTGTGCCTCCTGTATCTCGATGATTTTGCTCACCGAGACTTTTCGCGCCTCTTAGATTGTCCAAAAAGCCTCATGCAGATAGTACCTAATGCGGCTCAATCTAGTTTTGAGTGAAGGCTATTATTATGGTGCCTAGCGTTATTGTGAAATGTGTCATGAAAAAGAATTTTTGTATTATGTCAGTATCGCTACTTTATTTACGCAGAGGAATCTTCTCCATTCTAACAAACAGCAAACTACGCTTTCAAGCCATTTACTACTGACAGTTTGAATAGGTTTGAGGATTGCTTGCAAATTTTAGTATTGGCTGTACTTAACTACAAAACAAATGATGATATAGTCTGGCGATTCCTAACGGTATAATTTTATTATTAAATCGGGTTAGAACGTCTTTTGCCCGATGCCTAATTTCCATTCTTGTCTGTAGTTCCATTGGTCACCTGTAAGATTCTTCTCTTTCATGGATTTTATAATTTTTTCTATCCATGTTTACTTTGGTCTTTTCCTTTTCCGTCTTACTGGATGTATCCAATTTACAACCTATTTTGGTATCCTCTGCTCTTTCATCCTTTGGACATGGCCGTACCATATTAATTATTTGCTCTGTGTGTCATTTGTAGCTGTTCCTTCTATACCAGCGCGTTCTCCAACCGCTTCATTTCTTATTCTATCTTTCCGTGAGATTCTCATCAGGCGTCACTTTGTATTCATTTCTGTGGCCTTTCCTTCTATTAGGTTCTATTATTAGCCAATTTCGCTCCCATAAAGCAATGCGCTTTTAACTAGTCTCATTTATATCGTACTTTCTTTTCTTTGTGATGTCTACTGTACAAAATTCCATTCAGACATAAAATAGCTCTTCTTGCTTTAATAATTCTAGAAATGATTTCCTGATCATTCGTTCCTTTTCTGTTGAATATGATTCCCAGATATTTATATTCATCATACACTTCTATTTGTTTGTTGTTGTCTACGAGGGTGGTCTGAAAAGTTTCCGACCTCAACGTGATGATGGTAGCACTTGTAAATAAAAGCAACTGAATATCGTTGTTCATCTGTTGACAGTTACTCACCAAAGTTTCAGCCATTTTGGACGCGCAGTTTTTATGTAACAGTCGTTTGAGTGAGTTGATGTGAGTTTTTTTGTGAAAATGGACAAAATCGAGTATCGAGCTGTCATTAAATATTTGTCTTTGAAAGGCAATACGCCTTCGCAAATAAAAGATGAGTTGGATTCTGTGTATGGGGACTCTGCACCATCATTTACCACCGTGAAATTTTGGGCTGCTGAATTTAAACGTGGCCGTAAGAGCTTGGGAGACGATGAACGTTCGGGACGTCCAAAAACTGCAACTACCGACGAAAACATCGCCAAAGTTCACCAAATGGTGCTAGACGACTGCCGAATTAAAGTGAGAGAGATAGCAGAGGTTATGAACATGTCAAAAGAACGTGTTTGTCACATATTAAATCAACATTTAGGCATGAGAAAGCTGTCCGCGCGTTGGGTGCCGCGTTTGCTCACGTTAGACCAAAGACGTGTTCGAATGAATATTTCCAACGCTCTTTTGGCGCAGTTTAGGCGAAATAAATCCAAGTTTTGGCGCCGATTAATTACTGTAGATGAAACTTGGATACACCATTATACGCCCGAAACAAAAATACAGTCCAAACAGTGGACTGCAAAGGGGGAACCGGCTCCAAAAAAAGCAAAAACTGTTTTTTCGGCTGGGAAAGTGATGGCGACTGTTTGTTTGGGATAGTCATGGAGTTATTTTAATCGATTATCTTCAAAAAGGAAAAACCATTACAGGAGCGTACTATGCATCATTACTTGACAAGCTGAAGGCAGAAGTTGCGAAAAAACGGCGACATTTGCAGAAAAAGAAAATCCTGTTTCACCAAGACAACGCACCGTCTCACACCTCAGCGGTTGCCATGGCGAAAATCCACGAATTATTGGTTTGAACTGCTTGACCATCCGCCTTACTCATCAGATCTAGCCCCAAGCGACTTCTTTTTGTTCCCTCATCTAAAAATTGCGCCCGGAGGACAAAGATTTTCGTCGAATGAAGAGGCAACCACCTTCGTGAACAATTATTTTGCAGAGAAAAATGCCGAGTACTATTTGGACGGGTTACAGAGATGGGAGCATCGCTGGGAGAAGTGTGTAGAGTTACAAGGAGACTATGTTGAAAAATAAAAAAAAATTTTCAGAAAAAATGTCTTGTATCTTTGTTAGGTCGGAAACCTTTCAGACCGCTCTCGTATTAATTTTCTTGCCATCGTGTCTTCCTTATGGTTCGCTATTGTAACTTGATCGTCCGCAAACTTTAGCGTGTACAAGCATTTATCTTTATTTCTATTCCCATTCTGTTACATTTTGCTTTACATTGGGGTAATGCTTTGGTTACATAAATCTTAAAGACAGTTGGAGATACACAGCATCCTTGTCTTAGGCCCTTCTTTATAGAAAATGAATCGGAAACGTATTTGCCCACTTTTGTTTTGGAGTTCATAAAGCTTCAATAATCATGTGGTTTATATTAGATTCTTGGAGTACTTCCCACAATTTCTTTAAAGGTATTGTATCGTATGCCTTTTGGAGTTCAATAAAGGTTAGATGTATTTCTTGATTTGTTGCACTCTTCTTTTCTATTATTTGTTTCAGACAAAATACGTTGTCAGTACATGACCTCCGGCTCTAAAACCAGATTGCTAGTTTTCTTCGTAACCTCTGTACTCTTGTTCGATTAAATCTCTTAACATTTTTTCATATTTTCATTCATAGTTTTTGTCTGGTATAGTCTTTTCTTTTTTTTTCTATTAATATTTCCGTTTGCTCTGTCCACCACAACTTATTGCTCTTTTTATTTCCTTTTGCTCAGGGTGCTTCTTCTGCCGCTGTATGGATGCTTTCACTTGAGTTCTTATATTTATGGAACGACAGGTTTAGGCCGCCAATCAATTTTTCATCTAGTTCTTCTGTTTTTCTGTTTTCTGCACCTTCTTCATCACTCTTTGTATGGTGTTTGTTGTTTAGGTATGGGAAGAATATTTTAGCTCCTACTAAGTAGTGATCCGAGTCACACATTGTTCCTCTTAGTGTTCGTATGTTATTTACTTTTATTTTTGAATTGGTGATTACAAAATTGATTATCGATTTTAGATACCTTGTGGGCTGAATCCAGATATATTGGTGATTTTGGTTATGCTGAGAAAATACATTTTTTATCTGCAATTTATTATGTTCATGGTGATTGCATAAACTAAAAATTGTTTCAATACAAAACCATGCCACATTGTTGTGATTTCAGGCCCTTGAACGCGATGCACTGAATTTGTCGAAAATGTGCTGTGGCACCAACAAGAATTTGCAATAAATATTTAAAAAAAATGTCGTATCAGATAATTTACCAACGAAACAATTGAGGTGCTTCGGGACAAATCACTCCGAGAACCCTAAATCTGCGTAAGGTAATTTTCTTTAAACATAATTTGTCCTTTTTTTGACGTACCGCTGTCTGTATTTGGGAGTGAGAGACTTGTAATCGGTCACCTAGCGGACCCAACCGGGCAGCAGGTCCTCCGAGGAGCGGAAAAGACGGAGAACACAGAGGAATTGCAAATAATTTGTAAACCCTGTAAGACTGTCTGAGTTAGGACTGGGCTAAATTTGGTCCTATTTTATTAGAATATTAAATTTCTTTGTTTGTTCTCTATTACCAGAAATACAACTTTGATACTACTGTTAAACTAAATTCTACAATTACCTGTGCCTCAATGTCTTGTTTTTTGTATTTCTGTTATTGCATTTTATTATATCGTATCTCCAAACTTTATGTTATTTAATGTGACGTGAAACAAAAAGACATTCTATTTTTGCTTAACTTGTTTTGAATAAAATTGGACTCGAAAGGTTGAATTCTGTGTGATTAGAGAGTAGCGACATCTCAGTGACCTTTAAATAGTGAACAGTATCTTATTATTTTAAATTTGCGTAATTGGAATAACAAGAGTATTTCAAAATAAATAATGTAAAATGCCAAATGCCAAGCTGTTCTAATTAAAAAGCTTAAAAAAGTTGCGAGAAATGTTTTTTTCTTATGTTTACTCATTTTCTTTACATGAAAATTTAGCACGACCTTTTTTTGCTCTTTTATAAATATTTTGCTATCTTTACTTGTGGAATAATTTGGCATACAAATATGGAGCCACATATATTTCGAATGTCATTCATTATTCAGTTATGAAAATGGTAATTGTTCCTTATACAGGATTATTTTAATCCAATATATTGTTAGATTGAATTCAATGTATTTATTCTTTATGGGCATTTTGCTATTCCAAAATCCTGCATGCTCCTATCATCTTTGTATCAAGATGTTAATTTATTTGCTGTGCATTCAATACGTATAAAAGAAAGACAAACTTATTATTGTAAAGACTGTATAAAAATGTTCTTTATCTTTAATATCAAGAATGTAACGGTTTGAAGTACAAACCTAATATTCTGCCTCGATTAAATTCCTTTTTTAAATACTCATTTAAGAACAAAAGATAAATTCTTATTACATCAGAATTCTTTCGGTTTCCTCCTTAACGAACATTTACAAAGTTTCTCATTCTTTTTTCTGTTCTTCTTTTTCCCTTGTGTTGATTTAAAATGGAACAATTTTAATAATAATGTCTTAATTGTTTTAGGTGAGTGAAAACAAGAGTTCAACATGTTTTCGTCATCTCGTTATGGCCGACTTAGCTTAGAAATCTGCCACTTAATGTGAGTAATAAAACGTAATATCTGCAGCACTTAAAAATAATTGTAATGCTTCTCTTTTATGCCCCAGGCAACTTGGTCTCTAGAACCATTAAATTATTTGCATATTGCATGTTATAAAATTGATATTACACCAAGTTAGGGGTAATAATTTCATTTACGCCTTATTTCCCTCATATTGAAACAGTAAACAATAAAGTAATTAAAAGTTTTAGAATTTATCGCCTGACATACATGTTTTTAAGTGCATTAAAAACACTTTTTGCGTGTTTTCGAAATCAAGATGATAAAGCGTTTTGAATACAAAGTAATTTTATTATTTGTATACCCTACAAAGCTTTAATTAAGTGTGAAATTTATTCTAATAGGAAATTATTATACCTAGTTAAAATTTTTATTATTTGATTATAATCCAGAGCGTTTTTACTTTTAATATTGAAACCACAGAACTAAGTATGCTGCGTCATCTAAAAACGCTTAATCTTCAAAATACAAAATATTAAGATTTTATTAAAGATCTTTTGATTCTTTAATATTTAACGTGCCAAGTTTGAGTTGGAGCTTTCCGTTTCATAGTTTCTTCATTATCTATTCAAGTGTTTAACAAACAAAATATTTATTAGTAAAGTTTTCAGTACTACTGGGAACGATAAACAATCTTAAATTTGTTTCTATGAAGATTCTTTCTGCAAACAATCAAATAGTCAAAGTCTCGTAATTAGGCATGCTAAGGAACATTGAATCTTATTCAGTCAATTCATGTAATAGACTTCTTGGGATATTTGCGCGCTGTGTCCAGAGACGAGTTTCTTAATATTAATTTGCTACTGAATTTACCAATTTTTCGATTTTCAACGTTTATTCTATTGTGGGATTAGGTTGAACTCGAAAAACTATTTTTCGGAGATGAGATAGGTTCACAGATATTGCACCCTAAAATTGGCCTAAAGGCTCAATAAATAAAACTCAGTTATTACCTCAAGATGTCAGTCAAGGTCATCACATTCATTGGCGTGATTCCGTACCAGTAACACCCTGTATATATCGGAGACGGTATTATAACAGTTTATTCAAACTTTCTCCAACCTTACTAAGAGAGTTTACACTGACTCAAGCTCGATGCTTCTGCTCAAATAAAGTCACAACAATGTGCGCAGCTAATGTGCACTACAGAATTTACACCGGAAAATCAAGTTCAGCAATCACTCCAAGCCGTATTGTATAATCAAGAATATTGCTAAATCAGAAAATAAAAGCGGCTTAATCAACGCCGTGCACTGTAGTAAACCGAAAGCCTTCTCATGTCCGCGCTGAAATAAAACCACGCCTTGATGAGACGCAACTGTATTAGGACGTAAGTAAGCAAGGAAAGAAACATTCCTATTCGGCAATGAAATATTCTGTTCATATCAGAATTTGCAACAACACAAGAAATATTGAAACAAAAAGTTAGGTTTAAACGAATTTAAGCAAAATAAAAATAAGGACAGAAGATGATGACGGATCTGCAAGAAATAAGGAGAAGAAAGAAAAGAAAAATTAAAAAAAAGAAAACAGAAATTGGAAAATGGCAACCTGGAATATAAGAGTTCTAGCTAGAAAGGAAACGAGACGAGACCCAGCTACTTACAATTACTGAAACAAGAACGAAAGCTCAAGGTAAAGAAAAATTAGAAGGAGATCATCTACTACTTTATAGTGGAGTAGAAAGAAACGAATAGGCGAAAGGAGGTGTAGGGTGCGTAGTAAACAAACAAATAAGAAACCGGATTAAAGAATGGAAAAAAATATCAGAAAGAGTAATGAAACTGGAAATAGAAATGCAAGAAGAGATATACACAACCCTGATCGCATATGGACCAAACAAAGAAGATAAGATACGAGAGGAAACAGAGAGCGATAAAGATACTGTAGAAGATTTAAACGGAAGGGTTGCCAACAAAACAGAGGAAGCAGGATGTGTAGGAAGATTTGGCGAAAATACTAAAAATAAAAACAGACAAAAAATTATAGACAACATGGTAGTAAGCAATCCCTTTTTTCCAGCACAAAGACATCCATAGATATACAGGAAAGATGCCCAGCAGAAATAATTAATTTAATACTCGTTCAGAAAGACAGAATGAAGAAAATTAAAACTTTGAAGGTAAGAAGAGAATACCAGATAGGAAGTGATCATTATCTAGTTACAATAACTATAGAAATTGAAACCATGAAAGAAAGAGTATAAGAAAATAGAGTTTGGGAATATTAGAACACACAAATTGAAAAACCAAAAAAAGAGAGAATTACACCAAAAGAAGATATTAGAAGAAATCAAGCAAAAGAAAGAACCCATCCTAGAAATGGACCTGGAAGATATGTGGGAAACCTTCAAAACAATAATCACTACAGCGGCAAAAGAAATGTGTAGGATAAATAGAGCAAGTAATAAGAAGGAATCAACACGCTGGTAGAACAATGAATTAAAACAGGAAATTAAAGGAAACAAAAAAAATTATGGAAACGATATATAAGTAATTATAAAAACCAAAAAGACTGCGGACAGTACAAGAATCAAAGAGAAGAAGTCAAGATGGCGGTGAAGGCAGCGAAGACAAAGTCATAGGAAGAGTTCGAAATAAAAATCGAGAAAAATGCTATCTGTAGTGCGAAAATGCTATATCATATACTGCGAAAACTAAGAAAAGAAAAGAAAAATACAAAAAGAAACGTAAAAGATAAGGAAGGCAAAATTATCACAGAAGACTACTTTAAACAGCTTCTAAGACCGAGCATGAAATAATGGCCGAACATCCCAATGAACGCGATCAAAATACAGATGACCAAGGAATAGGGCAATAGGAAGAACATGCAGAAATTATTAACCAAGAATTAGCTAGAGAAATGCAAAAGATTAAGAGCGGAAAAGCATCACAGATGGGATAAAGCCAGAAATAATCAAATACCTAGGAAAAGAAGTAATCCATCTACTGCATACAATACGACATGGAGGACACAAGAAATACCCAATAAATGGAGAATAGCTATTATAACACCAATACAGAAAAAAGCGTGGTTTACAAATTATATGAACGTATAACAAAAAAAAAACACTTGAAGAAAAAAATAAAGAAAACATTAGATGGCACACAAGCAGCTTTCAGAGCAAAGGATTGCACTGAGACAAATCACCGAAAAAATACTGAAAACGAACAATAAAATATACATAGTAGGAGCAGGGGACTTACAGAAGGCTTTTGATAGTGTAAACAGGGAGGAGATCAGTAGTACGAGTAAACAGGAAGACATCAAACAGTTTCACAACAAAAAGAAGTATAAGACAAGGAGGGGTATTGAGTCACCTGCTCTTTATTATAATAATGGACGAAATAGCAAAAGAGGTAAATCAAGGTCTAAGAAAAGCACAACTAGGATACAAGAAACTCCGCCCAGTTTTTCTGAACGAACTACCATGTGCGGACGACCTGTTGGTATTCGCAACAGAAAGGAAAGCCCTGCAAAGATAAATGGGGTATAAGTATGAGGAAATACGGACTAAAAATAAACATAGAGAAGACTGAGATTACAGAAATCGCAAATAAAAAAAGCTGTGAGGGGAAAAGTATTAAAAGAGACGAATAGACTAAAATATCTAGGAAGATACAAGACACAAGAACAGATGGAAGAACAGAAGAAGAGATAATGGGCAGGATACAAAACCGTTCTTCAATAAAAAAGAAGCAACAACTGAAACTAAAATAAAAGTA
>VTPC01090753.1:0-13580 GCA_011009095.1 Ignelater luminosus
TGCTTGTTCCGGTGCGAGCTGCGACTGTGAACCGTCGGCGATGCTTGTCCTAGGGTTTCACTATGTTAAACGGTGGTCCGATGAAAGCTTAAGCATTGAAATGCACGAATTGCCGATTTTTGGTCAAAACGGCGTCCATCCACAAGACTGCGCCTTTCGATTCGTATTGATTTTAAAAAAAATTTATTTTCTCAAAATAATACAAAAAGGAGTTTACAATTTTTGTTGTTCAATGTTTTGTAACTTATTATAAACTGTCGCATTATTACATTTTATCTTGCCAAGTAAATTCTTCTTACTTAACATTTTGTTATCTACATGTTATAATGCAGCTGTAGCTTTACGTTGAACTAAGCGTTTTTATTTCTTACGCAAAAAATGCATTTAACAAAAGCTATGTATTATGATTTCTTATTTAATAATTTTATATAATTCTTATAATAGCTTATTAACTTTTTTTATTTGATATCTTGTCTGTGATATGGAAAAACATGTTCAATAATATTACAGTATCTTTACATACTAACTTAATTACTTACATAATATTTGTTTAACATAAAAAAACAATTTTCTTGTTTTGTGTAGGTCTAAAACGTTTTTAAACTGTTAGGGTAAATGTATTGAATTGATAAAATAAAATGTGTTTTGTATCCGTATATGTAGACAGTATGGAAATGAGATTTTGCAAATCTTTGCAGTTTTAAAAGAATTATTTATTGGAAAATAAACAAAAACATAGGATGGGCTTGAGTAGATTATTAACAATTTTTGTGTGTGTGTTTGTTGTAAATAAGCGTTTTTGTGTTTTTTTCCTCTTCTAAAATTTCTACGTTATTGAAATCAGAATGGTGTAAATTATCTGTCTTTCCTGTGTCTTTTGGTGAAATCTTTATGTTGGTTTAGTCTGTTTCCTATGTATTGTTTTGTTTGTCCAATATAAAAAGCGTTACAATACTGCAGTTAATTCTATATACGACGTCTGATATATGGTTTTGTTTCTCTTTTGCTTTTAAATTTGTGTATAATGTTTTTAGCATATTGTGATCTATAAACTAACTTAATATCTGCAAGATTTAGTAGAAAATTTTGTATTTATTTGGTTAATACTATTATTAATATATGGGAAAAACACGTAAGTAACATCCATTTTCCAATTTGTGTAGCATTTATTTTCATTGGATATGTAGTGTATTTTTTTATAAATATATTTATTAATAAATGTAACTGGAAAATTATTCTTTATTAGAGCATTTCTGACTATTTTTGATTTTTTGCTTTCTAAATTGTGGATGAGATAAGAATACAGCTTTGTCAATAAGGTCATTATTAATAATACTGCTTTTGTAAGTTTTGGGATGTTCGACAACAACAAACTCAAAAACTGATGTCATAGTTTCATTCTTGTTTTCACAGCTAGCTTCTCTGGTTTATATATAAATGGGCTAAAAGTAGTATGGTTAAAAAGGTACTCTTTTCGGGCATTAGATATGCTACCTTTTCTAGCAACCCGACTTACTTTCATCAAGATAGAGCCATTTTCCTGAACAACAAATAAAAGTTTTGGTTTCAAAAACCAACAGCTTTTCGGGGGAAAGTCAGACTACTTCCAAAAGTACTATACCTCATGTAAAAATTTTCGAGGGATCCAGTGACACCATTCAGGTGCTGAGAAAGGTTGGGAAGAACTAAAAAAAGGACATCAAGTGCGAGAGCAACAAGGATGGCGAAAAAGGATGAAACTCCAACTTCTTCAAAATCTGCACAAAGAATCATTATGTCCACGTTTGCATTTCAAGTAATGATTGATATGATGATGAAACATGGAGTCTTGCCTAACGGCAGATGTTGAAATCATCGCCATTGGGACTCAAAACGTAGAACTACAGTGCTAATCATATCAAGGAAAGTTCGAGTTGCGAAAGGACCATGAAGAGCCTGATTAATTCTCTCTCTCTCTGATGGCATGGCTGCAGCTGTGTAGTGTGCGGGAAAAGGATTCTAAGCTGTAAAGACAATCATGAATGCTCTAGAGATACCTATGATTTCCAACCACACCTTTAAAAAGTTAGAAGAAGAGGTTTCAAAAAAGCTTAGAAGTAAAGAAGAGATGAAACGGAATGGTGGGAAAGAAAAAAAACTGACAATTCAAACAGGTGAAGTGATCAAGGTAAGGGATGAAGAATTATTGTTTATCAGTGTTACAGTAGACGCATGGTGGTCTCAACGATCGTATGGTCACTTTTATAATACTAATTTTGGCACTTCTCTATGTAGACCACAGAACGAGAACGAGAACTTGTTCACTTTGTGAGAAACACGAATCTCAGATTGCAGATCTCGAATTAGACGAAGACACCTGCCATTTCTGCATAAGAGCGATCCATTGGGAAGGGTCACCTCAAGGAATAGAATCAGACATTTTAGTTGCAGGATTCAAACAAAGTCTGGAGGATCACTGCTTGATTTATAATAGATGTTTGGTAGAGGACGCGGATGCCTCTGCTTTTGCATGAATCCAACAGCAGGTGCTATATCCTGGCAGAACTACAGTTGAGAGAATTGACTGTGTAAACCATTGTGCAAGAGGACACAACTCAAGATTGTACCCTTTGAATGCCAGTACTGCACTTGACAAGAAGGACAGAAATATAATTTTTTTTAACATTTCAATGTGCATTTGTGAATTTCAATTATTCGTGATTCCATATCATGTTGCCCCTCTCATAGGTTTGAAAAAAACGTCCGATCAATCATTATATACAATAATGACCACAGCCACGACGAAGAAAGTTCCACTTGTGCTGTCATTTTGTTTGAAGACTTCATCAATATTCCAGCTCATATACTTGGTCATCATGTAGAAAGGAAAACTTATTTTTGTCGACACATGGGTTTAAGCTAGGGTACATATGAGTCATTTCGAAAAACAACTATAGGACGCAAGATCTTCTTGGCGTTAAGTCGAATTCCAAACAGAGCTCAGAGACTTCTTCCAAATATAACGTCGAACGTGGCTAAAAATTTTATGTCTGTCATGTGCAAGCGAATTGGGGGAAAGCGTGTGAACTATTTCAGACGAGGAAGCTACGATCATCAAATGCTGTCTGCAGCAATGGCGTACAATTCTGTTTCTTTCTGGCTACCTTCACTATATCCTCCCAATCCAGTATCCGAACATTCCTCTATCTGGAAATCGGCACAGACATGTATGAAAAGTACGAAAACACAGTTCCAAAGATAAAGATATGAAACAACCTGTCAAGAAGTAAAAAATAAAAAAGTGTGAAAATGACTAAGGCCCAGTGGCTGATCAAGGAATGCTGTCGGACAAGAAAGTTGAACAGCAAATATCTCCTTTAGTGAAAAGACTAGCAATGGACCGTGATAACAGACCACGGCTGGAAAGAGACACGACGGTTCATTAATCCAGATGTCACTGGTCGGGTGTGGATATTCACTGACTGGAGGCCGAATACGTCCATCTTGAAGACAATTTTGTATCTCTGTGACATAACGAAAAATTAACACATCAAGGGAGGAATCGACTATGAGCTTTCTGCCAAAATATTCTATCATAGAATCACAGCAACGTTGGTGCTTTCTGCTGGGCTATTCGTGTACAGAAAACATGGGGGATTAGAAGCATCTCCAGATAGATTGATTGGGACACAAGGAATCTTTGAAGGTAAATGCACGAATCGCGCCTGTTAGAACTAAATAAACTTGTTTTCGTTTAAATATATAGATAGAATTATTATTAGTTTTTCGACGGATAGTAAAAAAGGGAAATTAAGATATTGTAAAAAGTTCTTTATAATTTTGATGAAAAGTAAAAGTAAAAAAATAAAGGTGTCTAAACATCGTGCTGGTCCTTCGAAGCCGGATCGTTAAATTAGTTACTGAACTGGCATTATATATGGACGTCTAAACATCGTGCTGATTCTTCGAATTGCATTGGGTATTGAATCAGCGTGCTACTCCTTTGAATCTTACTGAACAAGCGCAAATTGGAACTTTAGACAACGGGCTGGTTCTACAAGTAGTTTTATAAAAGTACTCAGTTATATTGGAACTTGAGATCATCATACTGGTCTTTTGAATTTATTGGATTACCATATTGGGACCTGAATATCCTGCTGGTTCTTTCGGTTATCTTGTAAACTGTTTTAATATATTTGTGCTGGTTCGAAAGAAGTAGCACATAAATCATGATGACAAGAAGTAAGTCAATTGTTATGGCTGCTGGTGGTAGGGGTTCTTAAAACTCTAAAAATAAAGCTCAGGGAGAGGATGAAGAAAACATCTTAGAAGTTAGCAGTAGAAAAGAACGTTCAAAACAGAAAAATTAAAGTGAGGCATCTTCTACTAATAAATCAGTTTTAGCAAAATGTAGAAAATTAGAGGCTCAAATCAAAGCCGATGAAGAGATGGCTCGGCTTTTGGCAATAGAAGAAGAAATTATAGCAAGAAACAAGGAGGTGAATGAAAGGCTAAGAAAGAATATGTTCGAAATGGAAAAATTAAATGAAAGTATAGATGGTAAAGAGAATAAAAGTAATATTTCAAATCCATTTATAAAAAGGTAGTAGTTAGATAGTTAATCTCGTAGTATCAAACAAATCAGAATATTTAAGTAATGGGTTTAATAGATGTCAAAATAAACATTGTTTACAACAAGATCTTGAATGTTTATTAGCGCGACAAATCATTGAAAAAGATTTACCGGTCTTTAATGGAAACATTAATTGATTGACCAAGTTTCTATAATCAATACTCATCTACTACTAAAGTTTTGGGGCTCTCCGATGAAGAGAATTTATGCAGATTGAGAAGATGTTTGAAAATCGATGTCAGGTGGTTTATTACTGTCAAGTTCTTTATTACAATCAATCGTTGATGTTCTTAAGAGAAGATTTGGCAGACCAGATCTTATAGTAAGAACAATGGTACAAGAAGCTAAAATGTTGCCAAGTGTTAAAATGGTGGTCTTAAAAGTCTTCAATTGCCCACAGTTAATAAGAGAAATGATGAAAAAACCACCGTATGGTATGCAGTTACAGTGGGGAGAACAAATAGTGAGAAATGATGGTAGAAGTTCACTAGAAGAATTTAGGAAGTGGATACGGAAGAAGTCTGAAGCTGCAATTTATATGCAGGAGCTAATGATGTCAAAATAGACATTTTCAAAAGAAAAGTATAAGAACACTTTAATAACAAATAAAAAGCCTGAAAATGTGAAGGAAAAAATATAAGTATTGTAATAAAATTCATTTTGTTCCTGTGACCATCAAATCGCAGGGAAAAATGAAGAATATATATTTACACTGTTTGATGAAGCATCAAAAGTCGCATTGATAGATGAAGATTTAACAAACGAGATAGGATTAGAAGGGAAAGAAACTAATTTGAATCTAAAGTGGACAGATGAAGACTCTAAAAGGACTATGAATTCAAGAAAAGTCAAATTTGAAATAGCAGGTGAGGATAATAAATTTTATTCCCTTAGTAACGTATATACATTAAAAAATATTTACAGTACAAACTGTAACTGCTAAATATTTGAAAAATGAATGGAATCATTGGTACAAAATTGATTTCTCAAGTTATAGAAATGCAGAACCTCAACTACTTGTTGGTCAAGACTATTAGGATTTAATTACTAGTAGAGAAATTATAGAGGGACCTCTAAATGCTCCAGCTTTATCAAAAACAAAGTTAGGATGAGTGGTGCATGATAATCTACAGTTACACAAGAACAGACAAGATGATACCATAATTTTACACATAAAGCACAAGAATGACTATGAAGAATTACATGAAAAAGTAAAGAAATTTTGTTCTGTAGAAAGCTTTGCTGTAAAAGTACCAGAAAAAAAGATTCAATCCATGGAAAATTAAAGAGCAAACGAAATTATTGAAAAATGTACTAGACAAGTTGAAAATCAGTTTGAAACCGTTTTACTATAGAAAACTGATAGAGAATTGCTGCCACAAAGTGAAAATATGGCAATAAGGCGTTTGAGTCACATTGAAAGAAAAATGAAGAACAATAAAGACTTTACAGAAAAGTGTAGTAATAAAATAACAGAATACCAAGATAAAGGGTATGCAAAATTGGTTCCGGAAAGTGAGAGCGAAGAAGAAAATAGAAAAGTTTGGTACTTAACTCTTTTTGATGTAATTAAAGACAACAAACCAGGTAAGATGCGTTTTGTATTTGATGCTGCTTCAAAATCCAGGGGCAAAAGTTTAAATGCCTTTTTATTAAAAGGTCCTGATTTATATAATTCTCTAATTGGAATTATTTGGAAATTTAGAGAATGGTATTTTACATTTTCAGTAAATATCTATGAAATGTTTCATCAAGTGAAAATTAAGAAACCAGATCAAGCAGCAGAAAGATTTCCATAGAGAAATGAAGAAACTGGTAAAACAGAAACTTATGCCATGCAGGTGATATTTGGAGCAGTATGTTCACCTTCCTCTGCACAATATGTAAAGAATAGAAATGCATTGGAATATCAAAAAGAATATCCCAGGGCAGTTGATGGAATCTTAAATCGTCACCACATGGATGATTATTTGGACAGCGTGGACACGAAAGAAGAAGCAGTTAAACTGATTAACGAAGTAATTACAATTCAAGCAAAGGGTACCTTCAAACTAAGAAATTGGCTAAAAAATGACGAGGAAATATTTACCAATATTCCAGCTAAATTGAGGTTTTAGGAAAAGATATTTGACAAAGAAGCAGAACCTCAAAGAATCTTAGGTATGATATGGAAACCGAAAGAAGATACGTTAACATTTTCTGTAAAATTTCAAAAAGTCCAGCCAGCAGTTTTAGTTGGAAAAAAGATACCCAGAAAAAAAATGTCCTTAGAGGCATAATGTCAGTATTTGATCCCTTAGGATTATTGGGTCATTTTACAATAAGAAAAAAATAAATCTTGCAGGAAACGTGAAGAAGTGGGATAATGTGGAATGAAGAAATTCCAGATAAAATATTTGAAAAATGGAAATCTTGGTTAAGATACTTGACACTTTGAAAGGTGTAGAAATACGAAGATGTCCCAACATGAACAACTGGGAAGATTTTGAAATAGAATTGCACACATTTTGTAATGCTAGCGAGCAAGCAATCTGCGCGGTAAGTTATTTTAGAATGGTGAAAGACAATCAGGTACAGGTATCATTGATAATATTTAGAACTCAATCAGCCCCTTTGAAACCTGCCATAATTCCAAGAATGGAATTGCAAGCTGCTGTAAATGCCACCAGACTGACCAGTATAATAAAAATTGAACATCCTTTGAAGATATGTAAAACATATTATTGGACAGATTCAAAAATAGTGTTATGTTGATTAAAATCAAAAGCTAGGAACTTCAAAACATATATGGGACATAGAGAAGGAAACATCCAAGAACATAGGTGCCATTGAAGCTAAATGTGGCAGATATAGTGACAAGAGGTAAGGAAAGTTTAGCTTTTTATGGTAAAAGTGAGTAGTTTAATGTAGTACCTAGTTTTTTATATACTTCAGAAGACCATTGGTCTCAGGGAGAAACAAAAATTAAGAAAATAAAGATTTTTCGAAAAATTTGAGAATAAAAGCTTAGAAAATTTTATCAGAAGTAAGCGAAGAAGTAAATTGCACATATTTACCAAACATTAACAATTTTTCAGGTTTAACTTCTTTAATAAAGTCAACAGTATACATGTTGAGATTTATTTATTGCTGTAAAAAAAGGAAGTGTTCCAGATACATTTAAAGGTGAACTGGAAATTGAAGAACTGCAAGCAGCAGAAAAGTTATGGTGTAGTAAGGTACAAAGAAAGTGTTTGGAAAAAGAAATCCAAGATTTAAAGAATAAGAAGAATGTGAACGAGAACAGTAAGTTGAATCAATTTTCACCTACAGATAAAGATGGTTTAACCTGCATGAAGGGTAGAACTGATACATCCCCGGAACTCAGGGAAGAAACCAAGTATCCTATAATATTATAAGAGATTTAACCATGCAGGGCTTCAAATGGTGTTGAATAAAATTCGACAAAGATTTTGGATTATTCAAGGTAAAAGAATAATAAGCCTAGGTGCTAAAAGGTTGTAATTTGTGCCGAATTCTAAGAGCAAATCCTAGAATACCTGAAATGGGACAGTTGCCCTCAGACAGGTTAACAAGACCTTTAAGACTATTTACAAATGTCGGAATGGTGTTTTATTTACATGTTTGTCTACACATGCTGTACATTTAGAATTGGCAGAGTCTTTAATAACAGATTCCGTAATAGATTTGTAACTTGAAGAGGTCAACCGAAGATTATTTGGAGTGATAGTGGAACGAATCTGAGATCAGCTGGAAAGAAACTTCGTGAAAACTTACAAAAATTTAAAGAAGATAAATTTAAACAAGAATTTATAGGTAAAGAAATAGAATGGAGATTTACTCTTCCAGCAAGTGCTCATATAGGGAAGCCTGGGTAAGAATGGTAAGGTCCGTACGGAAAACTTTAAAAATCGTTTTAAAAGAAAAGGCTTCAAGGCATGAAGTTTTACTGACACTTCTGATGGAAGCCAAACATATTGCTAACAGTTGTCCTTTAACTTATGTTCCTTCTCATGCAGGTGATTCAGAAAGTTTAACATTCAATAATTTTTTTATAGAAACAAACAGTATTTGAAAGCCACCAGGAATCTTCGAAAAAAAAGGTTGATCTGAAGAAACAATGGCAGCTATCGCAACAATATATAGAGCTTGTTGGACTGTCCCTTCATTTTTTTTTCTCCATTGCTATTTGACGCCACTTTTGGACACCCATTTTTTTAGATCTTCTTCCACTTGTTTGAACCATTTAATTCTTGGTCTACCTCTTCCTCTATTATCTAGTGAATCTGTGTTTAGCACATTCTTTACCATTCTGCCATCTTCTCTTCTCCAAATATGTCCTAGCCATCGTATCCTTTGTGCTTTAATTGCTGATTTTATTTTAGGCTCTTTCAAGAGTTCGTAGATCTCTTCATTTATGCTCCTTTGCCACCCATTCTCTATCTTCTTCCCACAAAAAATCCTTCTTAACATCCTTCGTTCCCAAACTTGCGACTTGATTTCCATCTTTTTTGTTATCACCCACGTTTTAGTCGCGAACAACACTATAGATCTTATCACTGTTTTGTAAATCCTTAAATTTGCTTTTCTCGACACTAATTTGGATCTTAGTGTTTTTATCAGAGCACTTGCACATGCGGAGCCTTTTCTAGTTCTTTTTTTAGTCTTTTCTCCATTTCCCCCTGTTTCATAAGTAATGGATCCCAAGTATTTGTATTTGTCCACTCGAAGAATTTCCATTTTTTCTAGGTCTCGATCTTCGTCTAACACTATTTTATCATTTTTCCTCTTCCCCATGTTGTTTCCATCTCCATATATTTGTTTTGTTGCTGTTCATTTTTAAACCCCCCTTCACACCTGCTCTCTGTAAATTTCTTATAGCCCCGGCAAGTTAATTTTTAGTTCTTGCTAATATAGCCACATCGTTAGCGTATGCAATAGAAGAAATTGAATAAAACTGTTGATAGTGGGTCGCTTTGTCGTAAACTTCTATTCACTGGGAAGCTGTCTGTTAATGTTTCATTTACTCTTATCTTATATCGGGTGCTGTTTAGTGTCATCTTAACCAGTTTAATTAGTTTAGGAGGAATGTTAAATTCTCTAAGTATGTTGTACATTTGGTCCCGTTTTATCTTATTGTATGCTTTGGTAAAATCAATAAAGACGATATAGAAATCTATTCTGTGTTCCATACAGGCTTCTTGTATTTACCTTACTATACGAATTTGATCTGTAACTGATCTTTCTTTTCTGAAACTGGCCTGATAATCTCCTATTATTTTTTTCATATATGCTTGTAGCTTATCTGTTATTAGTATGGCTAGTACTTTATATACTATATCTAGAAGTGCAGTCCCTCTATAATTTTCACACTTTTTGCTACCCCCTCCTTTCAGAAGTGGATGTATCACTGCCTCTTTCCATCTCTTTGGCATTTCTTCTGTGTCCATACTATTTTTATTATTTCTATAATTTCCTGCTGTAATCTTTCTCCTCCAAACTTAATCATTTCCGCACTAATAGTATTTTCTCCTGGGCTGTTGTTTCTCTTCAAACCCATTATAACTTTTTTTATTTCTTCCTCGTCTGGTTGTGTTTTATTTCTTTCTTTACCGCCATCTTCTTTACTTTGTTGTTGATCGTCACTAGGGTCTTTTCCAAATAGATCTTGAAAATATTCTTTTCATCTTACCCTTACTTCTTCTGTATCACCCATTAAGTTTCCTTCTTTGTCTTCAATGAAAAGTGTTTTTGTTTAGTATCGTTTTCTTTCTTCTCTTATTTCTTTATAACATCGTCTACTATTTTTTCTTGTAAATTCCTTTTCCTCCTTTCTGTTTTTTCCTTTAAAAATTTCTTTTTCTTTTTTTTACATGCCTTTTTAACTTTCTTCCTAGCTTCTTTCCATACCTCTTTGTTACTATCTAAGGAATTGTTTAGTAATTCTAATCTTGCTTTTCTCCTCTCATTTAAACACTCTCTACATTCTTCATCAAACCATTTTTCTTTCTTGCTACCTTCTACTCTTTTCACTATACACCTCGCTCCATATAAAACGGCTTTTTCCACTCTTTCCCATTATTCATTTATATTACTTTCGTTTATTCCTTCTGCCAGCTTCTGTTCAATGTGGTCTTGGTAATTCCTAACTACTTCGTCTTCATTAAACAGTTCCATATCGTATCTTACTCCTTTTTTTCTGCTTAGCTTTCTATAGGTATATTCTCTTTCAGTTTCATCACATTAAGAAGGTGGTAGGAATTCATATCTGCCCCTCTGTATACTCTGACATCTATGACACTACTTACATGTTGCTTTTCTACAAAAAAGTAGTCTATTTGGTTTAGTGTCTCACCATCTGGAGATCTCCAAGAGTTTTTGTGTATTTTCTTATGTGCAAACACTGTTCCCATTATCTTCAAATTCTGCTCTACTGCGAACTCTATTAGTTTTTCTCCATTCTGATTACTACTTTTATGTAGACTGTGCTTCCCTATCACCATTTTGTAAATTTCTTCTTGCCCCACTTTAGCATTACAATTTCCTAAAACTATTTTTAAATCGTAGTTTGGAATCATTGTAAAGATCTCTTTTAACTTTCCGTAGTATTCACTTTTTTCTTCAATATCTTTCCTTCGGTCGGATCATGCATATTTATTAAACTGATATTACTATATCTTCCTTGCAATCGTATATAACACATTCGATTCGAAATAGCATCAAATTTCTTTATGACATTTTTTATTTTTTATGTACTATGGCGGCAAAAAAAAACCGGGGCACACTTGTCTGACGATACGTCGGTTCTAACAAAATTTCTCTCACTTGCATCAGGCTTTAAGGTGGATTTGTCAGTTCAATTAATAAGGTACTTATTTACATAATAGTTTTACTTAAACTGAAAGACAGATTTACAAGGGGTAACTTTAAAACCTGTATGGTACCCCGGGTTATTTTGTCGTGATAGTACCATAAATCCCATGCCAAAAATCTTCTGCTCACATCCACTGCTTAAAATTACGTAATCTTCTATTTCTACTTATTGTTACCTCTTTCTTGCAATGCCACAATATCTACCCCATATTTCTTTGCTACGTCATTTAGTTGTTTTAATTTGCCCACTTCATTTGTACTTCTAAGTTTCCATGTACCTACTTTTATTATGTTTTTATTCTGCTTTATTTTTTTAACTTTTCTTGTTAAATTTGCTGTTTTTACTTCATTTTGCTTGTTTTCCTGTATTCCATTCCATTTTTTTTGCCATTTCCGTCATCGTATTTCCATCCCCAGAATTATCTGTTGGTTTTTTGTCATAGTTTCTATTAATCTTTCCTCTTCCTTGTTCCATCTCCATTCTGTGCTATTTACTACAACCTTCTTCATTGCTATTTTTAGATCCTTTCCTTTACTTCTTTCCTCGTACGCAAATTTCCTAATACTTGTTTGCCCTTCCCTTTCTCTTCTTGTGACATCATCGTTTATATAAATCTTAGCGCCCTGTATATCTTTTAACTTCGATTTACTTTGCATAATTTTATTCTTCTCATGCGTATTGTTCATTTCTATAAGACATGTCCTCGATCCCAACTTACGGACTGTTTTTATCTTTGTCTCGACCTCTAAGTACTGTTTAACCAAATCATTCATTGCCTCTTTTAGTGCTAATGGATCGCTAGTATCCACTTTTAATCAAGTCACTACAACGTTATTTATTCTTTTTTCTTTTTCTAATATTTCTCGCAACAGTTATCTGATAAATTTTGGAATCGTTGGATACGTGAGTAGTATTTACCAACACTGACCAAACGCACTAAGTGGTTTCAAGAAAATAAAAATTTAAAACAAGAGGACTTGGTAATAATTATAGATAAGTTACCACGTAATAATTGGCCGTTAGGAAAAATTGTGGTTACATTTCCTGACAAGAATGGAATGGTTAGGGTAGTCGATGTAAAAGCAAAGTATGGAACATTTAGAAGAAACAAGCTGTGTTCATTGGAATTCCTAGAAGACAGTAAAAATCTCTGATGAAATGTTACTAAGGGAAAAAAGGTTAGAACTAGTAAATAAACTTGTTTGTGTTTAAACAAAAAAGAAAAGAAAAGAAGATAGTTATGAAAAATAAAAAAATGTTGTTTTTGATTTTTGATATAGATAGAATTATTATTAAAAGCTGTTATTGTAATCAGTGTTAATAAATCTTGATGTTATCAGGCAATTAGTGAATGTATTTAATTTTATCAAACGACCGGACGTTTCCCTTCAATTCAAATTGTAAGGTTTTGCCTCATCAATGTAGGCAATTGTACTAAAAACTTTGGGCCTGTTTCACATTTAAACCATTAATCTCAGATCAATATTTTTTTTGCTTTGAGGATTGCATTGAAAAGCTGGTTCCTAAATAACAATATTTTTATTAAATGACAACTACTTCCTTTTTATGTATCACATTTTCGTATTTGGGTACCTGCCGTATTTGGTTTTGCCAAGCATTTAAATTTCTCCTTAATTTCACAAATGAACTAAGAATGTTTTCTAAATAATTTTACTAGAGTTAGATACGGCAAGTGTAAAAGTACTAAGAATGACTATGTATGCGGAAGATAAACAAAAATACAGGCACAAAATGCATTAATGTCAATAGATATTGATGCATTGTATTTCACATTAATAGAGACGGTTTACGCAATTCATTGTAAATTCGTGCTACTTTGCACATTTTAAGTGCGGAAGTCTGGATACTATGTATTGTTGGATTCCCTGTTGTAATACAATTCCTGTTTACTATTTATATCAATTTACAAAATAAATATAATATTTTTAAACAATAAATGACGCTTGTTTATTTTAGTTGCATTAATAATTGTATACTTTTTAAACTTCTATTTAAGACATTGTTTATTAAAGTCAGCATAATTGGTATATTTACTTTAAAAACTGTAATTCGATAGGGCACGTACCACTTACT
>VTPC01090753.1:28492-193203 GCA_011009095.1 Ignelater luminosus
AGCATCAATGACAATAATACCAACAAAAGTAGTTTTAGCGATACTAAAATTTTAAATTCTGATATTACGATTAATCAATCAATCAAAGAAGATCAGAGGTAGAGCAAATGCTGCCAATAGATACAAAAGAAAGTTTTGGAGAATTAGAAAATTAAAAAGAACATGCGGATTTGTTTGTTACACGTAATTATTTTTGTTCATCCGTTTTCTTTTTTTTTCTAGAAACTCTTTTTATGTAAGATCGGTGGAGTTGGCTATGAAGGCAAGATCTCCAGAATTTAAAAAAATGTTCTGACCAAAGAATTTGCTGTTATTCGTGGTTATTCGTGATTGCGTCAACGTGGGAATCTCCGAATGGCTGGAACCAAGACGATGAATATCGGACAAAGGTATTCTTTTCATCGTAATATTTACAGCTCGCATATATAAATTGTTTGGTTTTTCAGAAATTGAGCAATGTTGTTCCGAGGGACTACGCCATGCTGCACGGAGATTAAAAAGGGACAAGGAGACAAAAACGAATTAATGTGTTTTGGAATTGTTTTGTATTTTTCTTTTTTAAAAAAAATTATTAAAACTTTTATTCCAAGTATTACTTTTGATGCATTTTCCTTCAAAAATAAAGTACTGTGTAATATCATTCAAATTAGTTATGTTACTAGGATATTCATTTCGCAATGTATGTCCTTGATCTTTTCTTAACTTTAATTCCAAATTTTTACTTTTCTTTAAAAACTCCTTATAAATTTATCGGTCAGATAACTTGAGACTTTTCTTACTTGGGCAAGGTCAATATGCTGTATTAACATTTGACTAATTTATTTTGGTCTTTCTGCAACCTCTATAGACTAGAATAAATTGGTCGGAAGCTTTGAAAAATGTTTTGGGTTACGTGGACGATAAATTTCCAAGGAGGTAGAAAGACCAGACTTTAATTAATTAATAGGGCATACTCTTTATTACATGTTAGCAATGTTACAATGGAGACGTAACGAATACGTAATTTAGCATGTTACATAGTCTTTTCTATATTAAACGAAACAGGTACATCGAAACGTAATTAGAGCGATGTATTCACGTAAAATTATGACGATGTACCAACAAGCATATACCTAGTCTGAAGCATGATGGATGTAACAATCGATACGTAATCGCGATGTACTGCAACTCGTACTGTGTTTCTGACATTACGCGTTATACATAACGCACATGTGCGCAGTGTGCTATGTAACATTAAAGAAGTTCGTACGCAGATAAACTCGCACTGATATCGCTGTGATATAATTGTGTTTGCTGGAAAATAGATCTATGCGTGCAATACCAACATAAGTCAAATGTGTTGGTCTTGCACTGAAATTTTTTAGTTTTCGCAATACAGCTACACCAACGTATGTATGTAAATATCCCATTCCATTAAATTTTGAGAAGTGGTATTGTAGTATAAACTATGTACCTCGAGCTAGAAGATAATCACCATAACTCAAAATCGTTGATTTTTGAGTTATGTTAGTATTGCACTGAGGGTTCGACATATTATTATTATTATTATACAATTTAACTTATTTATTTAATTAATAATGATTAAACTATTTAAATTCATACATTTTTGTAAAGGGTGACGTCACACTACTGCATTTAAGGGCATTGACTCTGTTATGAATCTTTGACAATATTTAGTAACTTTGTTTATACCAAGTATATAATATATTGTTGCATAAACTTTAGGTGGTTAGTTTTTGAGGGGTCCAGGGTCCAACACCTTTGTTACCCTGTCGATGCCGGTCTTGGTGGTGATCGTTTACCGCATTATATTATATTTGTTGCACTCTTTTGTTATTATCTGCTCTTCAAGGAAAAAAAATTTGATCGGTTTTGTTTTTAGCATTTTACAGTAATTGGTACATCCTTAATTTGTATTTTTCTTTTTAAACAAGCAACCTAATAATAATAAATAATAAAACAGTAATATAATTAAGGTAAGCAGTTTTACTTCGGATATTAAGTTTTTTCTTATAATTCTTGTTTCTTTTCTTATTCAATTGTAAAAATAAAACAAAAAATTCTGATATTGTAGAATGACCTTTTATTATATTTTTATTAATAACAAGTAAATATTAAGTTAATTCTTATTTTTTATTAAAAGTTATCTAAGCTTTCGTAGTTGTACAGTTAACGTCTTTGAATATTTACACTTCGGTATAATTATTTATTACAATCAAAAAATGATAATAATAACTTAAATTTTTTATTAGTTAGAAACTGTTTAATAATAATATTACGTCGACAATATAATATATGTCACATGACCCGTTTTCAACGGTTTAATTGGTTGAAATATGGTAATAAGAGGTTATGCGGTTCATAGTTTTTATTATCTCATGTTGATATGATTAGTATTTCGTGAAAGCCCTTGGGATATTACTAGTGATAATTTTTCAAAATGTATTGTCTTAAAGTTATTATGTAAAGATAGAATTAAAGTGTTGACATTACTCAAGTGTACAATTGAAATAATTATATATGTCATAAGAGCTAAAAATAAAGTATTAGGCGTGAGTTCGAAAGTTTCGGATTGAGGAGAAGCCGAGGTCCAAAAAACCTCGAACAAACGCTTGATACATCTTTTGCTTGTGTTATATGAAACATTTTTCCCCCGACTGCAAAATTAGAAGAAAATATACTTATGAAATAATAAATGACGTTTCTCAAAATTCTACCATTACAATTGAATGATCTAAGATTTTTTAATCTGCGGGTAACCTTTCTCTTGTATAATAACTGTGAATAGCTATATAAAAGTTATATTTGTTGCTTTTCTCACGATTATACTACACTTATTTCTAATGCATGTTGATATCGACGAAAGTGATTAATTTTCGACGCATATCAATAAGAAGTAAAGCTTACTTTTAGAAGCAGTCATAGGAAAGATAGACAACAATACGCCTTTAATGATGTTTAGTGTTTGTTGTTCAACTTTTAAATTCTTTTTCCTATATGGCGTTAAAAATGTAATCAGAATCCCTAATCTTCATGTATGTAGTGGAAGTACAAATTCAGATAGTAAACATATTATCCCCGAATGTACACTTCGCACGTTTAGTAATCCTCAATTACCCTTGGATCTGAAAATACCAAGGATGCTTGGTTTTGACGGTATTGTCCAATTTCCAAAATGTAATCTTTCTTTTCTTAATAGTCCCATTTATGGACATATTAAAAGCAGAATGTGGACATTTGATGTCAACAACTGTATCGTCACCAATAAGGCCATTAGGGGATGCACCTAAATATGGAAATTCTTCGTCAATGAACAATCCGCACTTAGTAATGGTGCAGCCCAGTTGCTGTTCTAATTGGTGACAAACCAGTTCTTCGTGCCCATTACCGTGATTTACTGAAGGGACATTGTCTAGTAAATGTTTAGTCATATCATAACTTCCTCACTAAATTTACATAACTTGTAGTTGGACGTCGAGAACAAATACTATAGAAATTTGAGGCAGTTAGTAGTTTTCGCCTTTACTCTAGCCACAAACTGCTGCCTGATTGTAAAATAGTATCTTGTCCAAAATCCCTTCTCTCAGTTTCACTACTTCTCAACTTATTTGGAAAATCATCGTTTTCCTTTCTAATATGTCTGGTTCTATATCAGACTTTTGGCAATATATACCATAATGAGGGTCGCTATCAGTTTTAACGAAGTTCTTTGAAGGTCTACGTTTTGAATTATTCCAATAAGTTAGTTTTCTTTTGGATTTTTCTAACTTCTTAAGTTCAAAATTGGTTTTTATTTTAAGGGGACTTTTACCCACAATGGTTTTATACCTCTATAGGTATTACTGAAATTGCTACGCCGCTATCTACTTCCAATTCTAATTCTTTCTGATTTATTCTAACTTGAACCAGAATGAGTTCTATTTTATTGTCATATTCTGATACAAAATTAAAAATTAAAAGCTCCGTTTCACTATCTACCTCTTCCATGTCTACATAATGATTTTTCCTAACTACTTGCTACCTACATACACTATCTACATGTCCTAGTGTATTGAAAACAAAACATTTTGCATTCTTGAATTTAGAAACTTGCTGGCCTTAATGATTTCTACCAAAGTTCTTGCAGCTATAATCGTTTCTATTCTTACCCTCCGTCGGTTTCTGTCTTCCAGACGCCGTACCTGCTGGGTTAATCCCTTTATGTGTCCTTGGATGTCTTTTCCTAACGGTTGCTTTTGCGGTCCATTGTTTGATCAAATCGTTACAAATTTATATCATAAAATTGAATCCAAATTTGAACCGAAATTGCAGTTTACAGCTAATTTTTTTATTAGCGCGTGCCAATCACCCACCGATTCTGCGTACTTTTGTACAGCCGCCTAAGGAATTCTACGCTCGCGATAAATTGACACTTAGGGGCTTGAATGTTCTGTTAATAATTTGCACAGTTCATTGTAACTTTTGTCTTTGGGTAACTTAGGGTAACACAAATCTCGCAATAGCCGATACGTATCTGCACCGATCAAACTTAAAAGGGTTGCCGCGCGTCGCTTTGTTTCTTTTTCGTCCTTGATAAGGTTTGCCGCAAAATATTGCCCGAGTTGTTCTTGATAAACTAGCCAATCATCCCTTGCAGGATCAAATCCCACCATGAACCCTACTAATGTCATATTGTTACTGTATACGAACTTCACTATTACGTCTAGTAAAGTAGACTGCACTATAATTGCACGCATTAAGATTTATTTACTTTTTTTATTTTTATTTTTACTTCGTCGCCATTTGTTATATATTTCTTCTTGGAATAAACAACACCACTTGCTTAAAACAAGGTTTATTTATTCATTAAATAGTATAACTACACTTGTATTATTGCGAACCATCTTAGGGTATTGATGATTCCGGTGGCTGTACCCGAATGAGCAGGTATCGCCTATTTTTATCCTGGCACGGGCTTCCTGCTGCTTAGGGTAGTTGTCCTTAACGGTACACTTCATTTTATTATTCATTTCATTAAAAATGTGTGATGATAATAAAAACAAAAAGTTATCTGATTACCAAAATCTTATAAGAAGAAGAAAAAGAGAAGAGGAACGAGATCGAAACTCAACAAAAATAAGTAATTATTTTACAGCTCTACCATCTAGTTTCAACCAATCATTTGAATGTTTTGAAAGCAATCCACCACTGGTTTTTTTCAGTATATTATATTATAATTATACAAATATTTTTCATCATGATGGGATTTATAAAAAAAACACATTACAAGATTAACCTTAAAACCATTGTCTGAAACGCGATGGTCAGGTAGAATAGATGCTATACGACCGTTGCATAACAATTTACCAGAAATCTATGATGCTTTATACGAAATATCAAACAATACATTATTCGACCAAAAGACAAAATATGAGGCGAAATGTCAAGCAGACAAGATATCTACGTTTTCATTTATTTGCTCAGTTTACGTATAGCATGATATATTGACAAAAGTCAACTTTGTTAGTAAAATTCTACAGTCCACTAATATTTAAAAAGTTAATGATTAGATCGTAAACCCTTTTGTCACAGGATTCTAATAATAGTGGAACGCTAGTGAGAAAGGCTATGACAAGTTGAGATAATTGAGACGACTAATTGTAATGGTTAGAGCAAGAAAACTAGATGTGACTGAGCAATCCAGAAGAATATCCAGGTAGCTTTAGATCCTTTATCAGATTTGGATACATTTTTGACCGGATCTTTCACTAACGAAAAATTTGAAATAGTAAACGATGCCAAAGAAACTGCCGAAAAATTAGGAATAGAGGCTGATTTCAAAACTTGCAGACACCTAAGGCGACGAAAGATTTCAAAAAGTTTTGATTATGAACATGAAGACCAGGTTTTAATTGATACAAAAACCTCTTGCAAGGTTAATATCTACTTTTACTTATTAGATCAAGCTTCAATGTCAGGCAAAGAAAGGTTTGATTTGTTAAATAGGTTTCGCACACAGGCGCTGGTGAGGGTCGGCGCGGCCCTGATTGATGGGTTAAGCAAGACTTTTTCCCAAACCTAAAGAAATCGCAATTTGTCTATTTATCAAACGGTTTAAAGACCCCGAACTTCCCGAACCTTATCGACGGATTTCACTTCTGTCGAGTGAAAGAATGATCAAATTACTTCTGGATTGCTCAGTCACATCTAGTTTTCTTGCTCTAACCATTACAATCAGTCGTCTCAATTATCTCAACTTGTCATAGCCTTTCTCACTAGCGTTCCACTATTATTAGAATCCTGTGACAAAAGGGTTTACGATCTAATCATTAACTTTTTAAATAATGCAAAGATTCACATCTAAAAAAGCCCCCACCACTAATAGCTCTCACTAAATCAAAAGTCTGTAGCAACCAGACATGGTCCAATGCCATTCACCCCCACCTAATAATAATTAATAATCCGAAGAATGCTCTAATTAGGTTCTTTGAGAAAATTTTTTGTTTGTATTTTTGAAAATCAAATTTAAAAGTTTAGTTTTATTATTATTAGATCATTCATTGACATTACTTAAATCAACGTGTAACAATTATTTTATATTCCCTGAGTCTATGTAGTAGTTAACCATGAAATATCAGAGGACACAACTTACAAGGCTAAGTTTACATTTTTATTTTTGCATATTAACAAGAACGTAACGATATCCAGAAAAAATAAGATAAAATAGAGAGGATTTTTTCATAATCCAAAATATTAATACAAAAAGGTTTAAATCTCTTTAAAAAAATACTCAACTCATCAAGAAGTTTCATAATCTTTAGTTGTGATTTGTTTATAGCTATTAATCTCAGAATTTTCATATCATTGTAATTAATAATTATTTTTAGAAAAGTGTATTAAAAACACGAAATTACAGTTTTTAAACTGATACGAGAAAACTGTTAAATTGTTTACTGAATGATAAACCGTTCGATTATCTTTATGTTATCCTTATCGGTATAACCTAATTACATAACACTCCATAATTTTTAATTTTATTTTAAGGTGCAATCAAAGATTAATAATTAAAGTAACAAATATATTGCATATTAGTAGTTATTTTTATAAAATATTAAATAAATTTTCAAAACAGATAAATATTCGCGGCGCCCTCTAAGCGGGAATAGATAAACTATAAACATGAACCACAGGTTTCTCTTATGTTTCTGACCATCAAAAAAGAGTTGACTACATGCAGGAAAAACTACCACAAGGTTTATAATTATCAAAACAAGTTTAGAAGTTCCCGAGAGATGCCACTTGTATGTACTAAATTGAGCAAACATGAAGGTTGGTGAAAAATTAAGACTGTGCTTCTACACTTTTATTCTAAAACTAAAAATATTCAACAGCTTGTTTATAATAATTAGTTATTTCCTATTGAAAATCTAAATTGTAGAATTGTTACCTTTTTCCTCCTTTTTGAGAATTAGGTTATCGCAGTTCAAGTAAAATTTTCTATTACCACACTGTCAAAGCTTCTTAGACTGCATCATTCATGCATACATATAAACAAAGCCTATTACTATAGCGAAGTTAATTTTGGAATCGGTATAAAACGTCTGTCCCTACTTCACTGGTTTAAAAATAATTCAGTGTTAGTCAATCTGTTTGAATGTGAATTAGTGCAACATATTCTCATTAACTTCAATATATTTATTTTGCTTTTTCAAATAATGACTTAAAACAAAATTCTCATCAAGACGGAAATTAAAAGAAAGCAAAATGTCCGAATATTACGATCCAGAAATGTTAGATCAACCACCGAGTACTTGTACTCGCGTAGTTTGTTTCGGTTGGAAAGTGATTACATTTTTATTTTCGCACATAGCTTTAGTGACATTAGTGATAGCATATTGTGTCGGTGGTGCGAAGATGTTTGAGAAACTAGAAAGTGAACACGAAATAGAAGTATGAGGTCTGTTTACAAATTCTTAGTTATTCAGAAATATTTCGTTTAAGGTTAAAAACCACATACGTAGTATACGACTTAACACCACGGATGAGTTATGGAATCAGACTAGACACAAAATGCGATTATTCAAAGAGGAAGACTATAAAAATGTTACTGAGCAATATTTAAGAAAATTTGAAAAAGCAATTTTGGATGCCATGAGGGACCAAGGTTGGGACGGTAGTGAAAATCAAACTGATATTCAATGGACGTTTCAGGGTGCACTCTTTTATTCCATTATTGTTATCACTACAATTGGTAAGCTGGCTTAAAAACATCAATTAAATTATTTATTTCAATTTTTATTCATTTTCTCTACTAATTAAAATATACTGTGCCTTTTTTAACTTGTCATACAGATATGCAAATGCATATTTCAAGCGTTTTTGAGAATGAAGACATATTTAAGGGTTTCTGAAATTAAATGCATATTTTAAGAAATTCACAATAACGCACGCATAGTTTACAGCTAATTTTAATTGAGAGTACCAGTGATTTTCTTGGTTTTCCGTTATCTTGTAATGAAGGCGGCAAAATATACTTCCTGATTTAACAAAGACTATGTAATTGTCAGAATAAAGGCAACTTCTTTGTTTAATATTAAAGCCATGAATCAATAACTTAAGGTATGCAGGTAGACCAGATTCATGTTAATTCTTGTTTTATTTTTATATTCATAGCAGAGCTTACAGTACATTTCTCAATGGTATTTCAACAATACGTTTCCCTATTGAAGCAAAAAAATCATAAAATCAATTTAGTAATTTTAGGAAATGTTCCCAAAATGAAGTTTTTGGAAGAATAAAAACATTCAAATGAGAAACTCGTCCTTCGTAAGTTCAATTTTTGGAATTCTTAATCTTCTTAACTAAATAATAAATGAATTACACAACTTTATGTATCACAGCAGACTATCAATGGATTTTTAAGAAAGAGGTAATATACCCAGCAAGAAATTCTACCTGACAAGCAACTGTATTTGTCTACTGTTCTGATAATCTACTTGGCAATGAAATTTGAGTTTACAGGTTAGTTGTATAGGTGAATGTTTGTACGGTAAACAACATACACACTAGTTCAACAATGCCAAAAGAAAAGAAAAGTGCAAGTTTTGCGTTAAATCAGTACGTGAAACAATTCAATGATTTTACAACGGACGAAAGTGTTTTATTTTACAAATTTTAAAGGTTTCAAGTAATTCGACACCTCTAGACCGTAAAACATCAAAGTAGTCAGAACAGAAAGAACCATAACAAAAACAAACAATTATTAGTGGCTGCTGTATCAAAGCCAGCATCTAACCCAGAGGTCGGCAAGTCATTTCTAGTGGGGTCTAGAAGATTATAACAATTTTTAGTGACGTCTAGAGAAAAAAAATCTGTAATAACTAACAACAGTTTTTATTTTAGTTAGATTGTCAGATGCCCAGAAATTATAGATTGTAATGCTTTTAATATGAGAAATTACATTTCGTGTCCTGAGCCAGTTTTCTCAAGTTTGGTACTCGTGCAGAAGAACCAATTTGCAGCGTGTCTTCAAGATGTGTAGCCGTTAATCTAGAGCAAAATGTTCATTTTGGAGTAAGAGGTCCCACATTTGTATGTGGAGCCAAACGTGGTAGCCAACTTAACAGCCAGTGTTTTACAATCTTCGTACTTGTCTTTGGTGGATACCGTTTTATACATCTTTAAAGAAACATCTTCTTCAAGTCAAACATCTCCATTTGAAGGTTTCGAAAGTATGAACAATCTTGCAGCTACATCAGTCTATTGCGACAGTTTCCCTATCTCTGCAGAATCTTGAAATCTTGCTGCAAATTCATTCGTAAGATCTGTCACAAAACTTAAAAATACTGCAGTGTCTATTTTGAAATTCTTTTTCCCGTATTCAAGAACCGTTGGAAAACGAATAAATTCTTGATTTTCAATGCCCTTCTTGTATATATCTAGCTTGCGACGGAAAGCAGATACACTTTGTATCAGATCACACATTAATCTCCGTTTCATTGCAACTCGATATTAAGCGCATTTATATATATGAGAATATCATTAAGGAACGTCACAGTTTAGCATATTGTTCTTATTAACTAGGAACATCAAGTACTTTCTTGCTTCTTCCGTATCTAAGTTTTTCAGGAATGTGGTCACTTCTCTTTCTATTTGCCAAAACCGTTCAATTACGTCACCCTTACTCAGCCAGCGAACATCGTTGTGTTGCAGTAAATCAGCATACGCCAAATCACATTCAGATAGAAACTCCTTGAACTGTCTGTGCTGAAGAGCAGGACGAGACCTCATAAAATGATCAACTTAACCAAGCCATCCATTACATTCTTCAGTGTAGCACTGAATTTGCCACAAAGGGATGTCTGGTGAATTATGCACTGATAAAATATTATCCCAGCATTCTTATCCCTAATTCTATTTATCAAACCCTTTTTTCTTGCCGGGACACCCTCAGTTGAAATAGACACAATTTTATCACAAGTGAGATTTGAATTTGTCCTGAAGTCATCGAAAACCTTGAACAAATTTTCTCCGAGAGTATTTCCTTTAAACGGCAATATTGCTAGTAGCTCATCTCTAAATACTTTATTTTCAATGTTAAAGAACCGCACAAAAATAGACATTTGTTCATCATCAACAATGTCTTAAGATTCGTCAATTGTAGTAGCGTAGCAAGGTGCCTTTTTTAAAAGACCGGGCAAGCTGCTTTTGTTGTTAGCAGCCAAGGTTTCTGTTCTTCTTGAATTGCTTTTTGCCAACAAAGGAATTCCCTGAATAGCGGCAACAATATCCTTCTTTTCTTCAAAAAGTGCTGTGACTACTCTCAATATACATTTTTTAACGATCTCGAAGTCTGAAAATGGCTTGTCGTGCTTATGAAGGGTCCAGCATACACGCAACGCTGCTTCTGCTAATTTTTTTTGCTTGCTTATGCACCAGAGCAGTATAGCCGTGCTACTCTTGTAAGACGACAGAGATGCCGTAGTTTATCTTTGCGCGTTGCACTGTCGGGAGGAACTTGTTATGAAGATCTTGGTGAGTTGTTTCGTAGTGTCTTTAAGCTGCTACTTATAATAATGGCGACGGGTTTGTTGCATATGAGGCAAATTGGAACGGCTCCAGTCTTTTCAGGCAGCGTAAAACAATACTGTTCAGTCTAATCAGTAAGAAACTTACCATTTTTACTGTCAAATTTACGTTTTTTTAGAAAACATGATACCTACACAGTTTTAATTAAGCGTAACAATAGCACAAATATACGATTAACTTTCGTAGAATCGGACGCCTTTTACAAAATATAAATGTAAATGAACAAGTGAATTAGGAATGAATAAATAGACACAGCAGATTGGAGATGTAGATAATGAGCCGGTGCCAGACCCCCACTCTCATTATGTTAACAAGTATCCACACAGTCTCGGCCTGAGGCAAGGCAAGTGGCGCCAAGAGCATGTTATACTTGCAGCTCTTGGGTTGTTACTGACGGTTCAGATCTCTGCCCTCCGCGATCCAGAATGGGACCGCGATCTGCCAATAGAATTTTAGGAAGACTTATGCACAGCATTTATATCTTCTTTTTCTTTTTAAACCTAAATATAGGCCTCCCCAGTTTCCTTCCATGCGTTTCTATTTTGAGCTTGTCGTTTCCAGGTTAACCCGGCGTGTTTTTTGATATCGTCCTCCCATCTCATTTGTGGTCTTTCACGTTTTCTTTTTCTTAACCATGGTCTCCAATGCAGGGTTTGCGTTTTCCACCTGTTATCTGTTTGTTTTGCATCGTGTCCTGCATATTGCCACTTCAGTCTCGCTGCTCTTTCTCTGACGTCTGCGACTTTGGTTTTTGTTCTATCGTTTTTTATCTTTTAGTGTTATATCTAACATTTTTCGTTCTGTTGCTCGTTGTGTTTTTATTAGTCTGTACGTGTTTTTCTTTGCCAGTTTGGGTGACAGAGGATAGCCTCGACAGACACCTCTATGTATTTTATAGGTTGTGTTTCCTCTTGTAGTTGAAATGTCGTTTGTGTCTCGTGTTGTATCAGAGCCATATATCTGTGGTCTATTCTTTAGTTTCATACTGCCTCCCTGGTTGTCCATATTTCAATGGTCAAAAGCCTTTTCGTAGTCTACTAGGGTTGTATACAGGTGTAATGACTAGAGTGAAAATAAATAATAGTTTGGTCACCTTTTTATTTATTAAAACGCAAAATTAGAATTTTTATTTTATTATTTGAATTACACAATTCACAAGGTCAAAAGATTTTTAAACAACTGAAAGAAAACAAAACGAACCTTGATTTTTAAAAAATAATAAAATAATAAGACAACTCAACTGATTAACTTCATTGTACGTATTTTTTTATCTCGATCTAGCAGTATTCATTACATTCTTCCACCTTTGAGTTAGTTTAACTCAAAATCATACTCAATCACAACACGAGTTAATCATTCAAACCTAGCCTTTTTGGCATTTTTACTTGTCGTCTATATCTTGTGACTACTGATGGTTTCTTTACTAAATGACATTCCTCATCTTCATTCTCCTTTGATAACGTTACCTCAGTTATATCAAGCGGATCAAAATTTTCTTGTTTATTTTCTTTCGTAACCTTCTGTTCAATCGGTGAATTTATCTCCAACTGATAAATTCGTTGTACGGGTCGAACAAGTTCTCCATTAGCAGTTTTAAGTCTGTCGACTCTTATCCCACCATCCTTACCAGTTATTGTTTCTACAATTTTAGTTAGAGGCCAGTCTAAAAGCTTTTGATTATCATTTCACCTACTCGTAATGTTGACTTACGAGTCAAACATGGTTGTTTTCTTGATAATTGTCCAAGATATTCACTTCGGAAACGTCGACGTAAATCATCTCTTAAATTTTACCGGTATTTAAACCTTTTTTTTTAATCAATTGTTTCAACACAATCTAAATTGAGTACTTCTACACTTTTAGTTTCTAATAAGAACACTGCCGGTGATGATGGTCTCGGTTCCTTAATACTATCTGATTGATAAGTTATTGGTCTTGAATTAATTATTGCTTCACCATCACACAGAGTAGTACACATCTCTTCATATGTTAGACTTGATTTCTTGAGTACTTTTCGTAGTAATTCTTTCATTACACGTACCAACCTTTCCCACCAACCACCTCACCATGCTGCTGAAGGGGGATTAAAACACCATTCGATTTTCTGAACTGAACTATACTTTTCAATTTTATTCCAATTAACTTTTACATAAATAATTTCTTGCACCTGTAAAATTTGTACCATTGTCACTGTATATTATTGTAGGCCTACCTCTACGAACAATAAAACGTCTTAGTACTTCTAGGAATGCATCTGTAGACAGCGATGTTACGAGTTCCAAATGAAATGTTCGATAAACAGCACTAGTAAATAAACATATCCAGCCTTTTTGATTTTCTTTCACATAAACAGGACCAGCGAAATCAACACTTGATATTTCAAAAGGTACTGCATTTCCAACTCTATTTTTTGGTAATGCTACTGGTTCGGCATTTACATGTGAAGCTTTATATCTCTTACAAGTAATACATTTGTTTATGATCATCCGAACGGATTTTCTACCTTGACGAATCCAAAATTTTTCTCTAATTTCATTTAATACTGTTTATACTCCTACATGGTGTAATTTCTCATGATAGGAACTTATCAAACTCATAACTACTGGATGTTTTGGATTTAACACGACTGGTTCACGAAAATTGATATCATCATCTCGTTGAGTTATTAATGTCTTTATTCTTATTAAATTATCTCTGTCAGTCTGCCCTCTAAAATCTTTGATACGTGAATCTTGATCTCCAGAAAAAGACTCCTCTTGTACAAATCGTAACACAGTCTTTTCAGCTTCACAAAATTCTCTTGCGGAAAGTTCTCCCCGTTTTCTTAATTTAACATTAACTTGAGCATTATGAATAAACGTTCTTATCCAACCAAACATTCTTACGAGTTTGGTATATCGTGAAAAATACCTTAAATGCCATTCATCATTATTTTTATTAGATGAATTGTTTTCTCTCACGTCATTGTTTTGACAAAAGTTATTTAAATTAATACTTTCTTCGGATTTCTTACTTGCTGATCTTTAGTTCAGTATTTATTTCTTCATTATTAATGTAATATTTATTTGTAGGCCATTTTCCAGAGTTATACAATCAATCTGGTCCCTCCCACCATTTTGATTCAATTAATTGTTTCGTTGTACAACCTCTAGAAGGAAGATCAGCTGGATTTAAAACACCTGGTACGTATCTACAACATTCGACATTCGTTATTTTACGAATTTCTTGTACACGATTCCAGACAAACGTTGCCCATTGACTTTCTCGTTGTATCCATGTTAAAACTGTCGCTGAATCACTCCAAAAATAAACTTCTTGTTGATTATTTCAAGTATAGACTTCATGAGTCTAGCACCAATCGTTGCCGCAAGAAGTTCTAATCGAGGGATAGTCATTTTCTTATTTGGAGTTACTCTGAATTTAGCAGCGATTAATTATATTTTTGTATCCGTTAGAGACTGTGTTCTCATATAAATTACTAAAGCATAGGCTACTTGGCTAGCCTCTACAAATACATGAAATGAAATCTTATTATCGGCTCTATAACTATTAGAGATCCAACGTAGAATTTTTACTTCTTTCAATAAATGTAATTGATAATACCACTTTCTGAATTCTTGTTCAACTTCTTAAGGAACTTCAGTATCCCATTTTAAAGTATTAATTGTCTGTAACAGTAATTTGGGGTAAAGCAGTACTGGACAAGCAAAACCGATCGGATCAAATATTTTATGACTGATTGTTAAAATGATTCTTTTAGTTATTTTTTCTTTTATTACTTACGAAAATTTTGAACATATTAGCATTAATACATCTTCCTTTTTGTCCCATGAGAGTCCAAGAACTGATGTTAACTGATGCGGTTCTTCACAATGAGTGTACTCTCACCCTCGTAAATTAAAACCACCTTCTGTCATTAAAATCTTTGATTCTTCTTTAAATTGGTATAATTCTTCTACGGAATCTACACTAGTTACACAATTATCAACATAAAAGGATGAAAATAATTTTTTATGGTATCTGATATGTGTATGAATTGATCTTCTTGTGCTATACGCTCTAAATGTGATTTGATAATGGCAGCCAATATAAAAGGACTACTAGTTACTCCAAATACCACTCTTGTATGACGATAAATTTTAATAATATTATTTTTATTCCACCATAAAAATCTTAGGACATTACGATCTCTTGGAGTAATACTAATTTGTAGAAATGCTTTTTCAATATCAGAAATAACTCCAATCTCCTGTCCTCTGAAACGTAAAAGTTATTGATGGAATTAATTCGATCAAATTAGGACCTGTTTCTAAACATTGATTTAAAGATACTCCATTCTTAGATTTTGCTGAAGCGTCAAATACTGGTCTCAATCTTGTCGCACTATTTTCTTTCAACGCATGTCGATGAGGAAGATAATGACTCCATAAGTTTTCTTCTTCAACCGTCACTTTCTCGATTATGCCTTCTTTGCGCCATTTCATGAATACTCGATCATATTCTTCATAAAGTCCTTGTCCTTTTAATTTTTCTGTTGTGATAAGTAATCTTTTTTGAGCTATTTCTTTATTTGTTTCAATATTAGGGTGATTTTCTTTCCATGGAAGACATATTTCATATCGTTTATTTTCGTTAATTGTTACTGCTTGTCGAAATTGCTCACAAATCTCTTCTTGAGCTCTTTCTCTTGACTTTGTTTCAACCAGATCAGTGATTCCCATGACATCCAAACTCCATAATTTTGATATATTAGCTTCTTGTACAAACATTGATGTTACTATTAACGCAGCATCATTCTTGGAATTTTCTTCAGTTGGTTTCTTGCCCATTAACGTCCAACCTAACTTTGTCTCAACTGCTGTCTTTCCACATTCTAGGTTATGTAATTTTCCAGTCATTAATTTACCTATTACATCTGCACCGATCAGCACTTCAATAGGATCGGTACTTTGCCCACATCTGTTAGTATGATATTCCTTTTTACTAATTCATGAACCCATGGTCCATTGTTGATACTGGGAATTCCATGACAAATTATATCTTGATTAAATGCTATAAAATTACAAGCATACTCATTATCTAAACTTTTTAGATGTATTAAATAGCCTCGATGATTCTGTGGCTTTGTACTCGTCCCACCAAACAGCAAATGTACAACTCGATTTTCATAATGTAGTTGATATTCCATTTCTTCTGCTGCTTGCTTTGAAATATATGATCGTTGCGATCCACTGTCCATGATTGCTCTTACTACGCGCTCTTTATTATCATTCTTTAATATTACACGTATTGTTTGAAGACAAACTTCTGGTATCAACAATGCATTTGCTAGAATAGCTTTTTAATTGTGTTTGTTTAAATCTTCTGAAGTTGTTTCTCTTAATGATTTATCTTTATTCAATATTTCTCGACACAATAATATTGAATGTTTCTTTCTACACCATTTGGAATTAAATTTACATGCTTGAGTGTTGTGACCTGGTATCAGACAATTAAAGCAACAATTTCTTTCTTTAACGATGTTCCACTTCTCTTCCAGTGGCATTTGCTTAGCTTTTCCACATCTCGAACTACGATGTTCTTATCTGCAAAATATACATAGATAACGTTTAATACTTTGATTGACATTCTTACTTTTTCTTGTCAACAGTCCAGTAGCTGTTGGAATATTAATTTCATTTATCGTTCTTATTTTCTTTTTTCCTAATTTATTATTATTATTACATGATGGTTTATTGTCATTCAAATTAAATCTATTGACAGCCATTCGTAGTCTTTCTTCATTTTCAACTTCAGATTGTAAGAATTCTGTCAACTTGGTTAACCTTTCTTCAATATCATCGCTTTTAATTGCTGTTGCTTGTCTTTGCCACGTTCGTATTAACTCTTTTGGTAATGATGATTCAACTAACGGATATAATAACAGCACATTTATCTTTTGTAACACTCAGTGATTCTAAAGCACGTAATTGAGCTTCTAATTTATTATAAATTTTTGACAATGGAATTTGTTTATTTAACTTTATAGCCTTACTGATTACTAATGTTAACAACTCTCTTACATATACTTCAACTAATAACTCGTCTTTACCAAAACGATTTTTTAAACTATTGATAACTTTATCATAGTTTTGACTCGTTGGAGGAAAACTATTTACTAAATTTGCCGCTCTTGAATTTGGAATCATCGCTTGAATTAAATATTGAAACTTATCTTCTGTAGCGATGCTTTTATCTTCGTGAATATTATTAAATTGGCTCCAAAATTGTAACCAATCTTATAAATCTCCACCAAATTTTTTCAATTCAATTTTCGGTAACTTAAATCTTCTTTTAGAATCCGCATTATCGCCAGCCGTTATTTGTTGATAAATTTGTGGTGTTTGCTCTGGTTGACTTGCTCTATTCAACTTAGTAACCTCTATTTTTGCACGTAGATATTTACTTGTGTATTCAGCAACTACTTCATATTCATCTTCCATTATTCTTTCATGATCTTCTTTCTCAGCAGTTAATTCTACTATAACCTCACAAATTTCTGTGTTTAAAGCATCCAACTCAAAAGATCTAGCCTCCAATATTTGAAAAGTCACTTGTACCTCTTCAATAATGGGTTCTTCTTGGCGTATTTCTTCATTAAACGCCGTTAAAGCTCTTGTAAATGCAGCTCGTGCTGCTTTTCTACTTCATTTTAATTTTTCTATTAGTGCGCTTGTCATCTTCTTATATATACCAAACTATTAATTTTCAATTGTAATCACAGATATATACTTTTCTTATGTCCTGTCACGCTCGCCAGAAATGTAATGACTAGACTGAAAATAAATAATAGTTTGGTCACCTTTTTATTTATTAAAACGCAAAATTAGAATTTTCATTTTATTATTTGAATTACACAATTCACAATGTCAAAAGATTGTTAAACAACTGAAAGAAAACAAAACGATCCTTGATTTTTAGAAAATAATAAAATAATAAGACAACTGAACTGACTAACTTCATTGTACGATTTTTTTATCTCGATCTAGCAGGATTCATTACAACAGGGGAAGATGATTCATTTGCTGTTTCGATGAGCACTTACAGTTAGTAAATGATTAAAACTGTGCTATAATCTTTTCTAAAGCCCGCTTGTTCATGGGTTAGGTATATTTCCATTTTGTTGTTTAGTCTTTTCACTGATATTCTGGACAGTAATTTATAAATTTGTGACAATAATGTTGTTGGTCTGTAATTTTGGAGGTCTTGTTTATCCTCCTTCTTGAATGGTAACACTATAATAGCTTTTTTCCAGTCAGATACTACCTTTTTTGTGTCTAAACATTTGTTGATTAGGGTCTTTAGAATTTGTAGAATTTCTGTTTCCCCCCTTCTTTTAAAAGTTCTTTTGTGATGTTATCTTTCCCAGGGGTTTTGTTATTTTTTATTTCTTTTGACGCACTGGTTATTTCTCCCGTGGTTATTTCTGGAATGTCTTCTGAATTGATCTGTAGTATTTTCTTTTCCACTTTGGCTTTTGTTTCTGTTGAAAGATGTTGTCTGGTTGGATATAGCTTACTGTCAAACTCTTGAACTCTTTTTTGTATTACAGATTTATCTCTTATTTCTTCTCCGTTTTTGTATTTTAGTGTTATAATAATATTTTTACCCAGATTGGGTCTGAGTACTTTCATGCTTTGGTTTTTTTTCTGTTACCTTTTTTATCACTTTGTCATGTTTGTTATTCATATTTCCTTTTATTGACCTTGTATCAGCTTGTTGAGTTTCACAAATTCTATAGTTTTTTGCCTTTCTTGTTGTAATAGCTTTCTTTTCTCTTTCAACGTTTATTTTATTTCGTCTGTTAGTTGTTCTCTGTTTTGTTTTTTATTTTATCTATATTCACCTGTAAAAGGACTTTCTTTGTAATTGTTTTCTTATTTCTTCTTGGTATGCGTTTTATCTTTTGTGGTTCCTTGATATTAATTTAGTTGTGTCTTTTCTGTTGGTAATTTTTTTCAATCTTTGCATTTTTTAATTTATTGTTATTTTGGCTCTGACTAGCCTATGGTCGCTTCCTGCTGAGAAATTGTTAATGACATTTGTATCTTTTATTATTTCTTTGTTGTTGGAAAGAATAAAATCTGTTTCGTTTTTTGGCGATCCGTCTGGGCTAACCCATATCCACTTATTCTGGGGATTCTTTTTAAAAAAGGTGTTGGTGGCATATAGATCTTCTTGTTCTAAGAAGTTGCACAGCATTTCACCTTTTTTATTCCTCTTTTCGAGTCCAAATTTTCCAATTCTTTGTTCATCATCTTGTTTTCTGCCTAGTCTAGCGTTTAGATCTTCTACAAGTATTCTGTATTGTGTCTTATATTCTTCTGCTGCAGTTGATATCTGCTAGCAGAAATTTTTTGCTTCTTCGTCTTCATAAGATTGCATCGGAGCATAGACTTGTATTATTTGTAGTTGTATTGTTTTATTGATTTCTAACACTATGTAGGTCAGACAGTTGTTTATATATTTCTATTTTGTCTACCAATTTTCTGTTGACAATGAATACAACTTTTCTTATACCATTTTCTTCGCAACCTGTGTAGTACAGCATGTTTCCTACCCGCCTCCTAGTTACGATATTAAAATCTGATACCTTCATATTTGAAATTGGGGGTTTTTTGGCCAGACGTGTTGGCGAGTTGTTCTTCAGTAGCTCATTTTATTTGATTTTCTTCCTACCACTCATATCTGAAAGGCATTTCTCGATCCACCACCTGGGACACGCCGTATATGTGTTACAGGCTTCCCCGAGGGAGTATTTATATCTATAAATATAATAATAATAATAATAATAATAATAAAACAAAATTGCAGAATGAGACTTTTGCAAAGTTTTTGGATAAACATACTAAACAAAATATTCCAGATGAACAAACAGTAAGGAAGAATTACGTGATGCCATATAAGTCCTCAAGTTTTTAGATCTTTATGAGTACCTTATTTGTGTATTAATTAATACCATCCTATTTTAAAACAATCTGGCACAAAATTGTTTTTTAACATATCTATTTCACTAACAATTGAAGATATACCTTTGTTGCTTTTAAGTGATCCCATAATTATTTTACCTTCTCCTGGGGATGTATCGATAGAAATACCTTTCATTGCTGACATGATTACTGTACTGTACCGTATTAGAATTTGGTTTATTGCTCTCTTTAATGCGTCTTGTTGCTTTCCTTCTTTGATTATAGCAAAGAGTAAAGGTATACTGTGTGATTTTATATTCATACTCTGCTTTACGAATTTCCTTTTTCCTTTTAAATCTTTTTTTCTGAAATTGTAGTGATTTTATATTTATTATTTCTTTCTACAAAATCCGTTTCTTTTATATGCTTTGTAATATTTTCTAAATTATTGGTGAATCCTTTCTTTCAAAAGTTTATCACCTTTAAATTTTCTATAGTCTTTAGATTTACTTTTAGAATATCGAATATTATCCGAGTTATATTGGTGATTGCCGTTACTTTTTAATATCTACTTGTTTGTCTAAAATTACTTGATGATAATATTCAGTATTTAAAAAGTGTTTTTGTAAATCTGATTAAATGATTACAAATTCTAACATTTATTTGAGGTAACTTTTTAATTACTATTTACGTAATCGTAATCTTTAATATTTGAACATGATTTACTTTTATGTATGTTAACACTTTTTAATGTTTTAAGCTTTTCTCCACATATTCAATAGAATTGATTTAGGGAAGAAATGTTCTGTGATAGATTTGACATATCCAATGAATTCATTTAACTTGAACATTTAGAAGGCTACAGACTGTATTTTAATAAATCAGCTCTGTGGCAATAAAGTCAACGAAAACAGCAAAGTAAAATGTCTTCTTAGAACATGTGACAAATGCAAAAATGCAGCAAAGTTTCGCGCAGAAAACCTTCTGTAAATTTTCCAGTAAAGAACAAAAAAGGAACACAAGTAATCAAAGGCGTAAGCAGGTCAGTGCAAATTCCTGGTAAAGAACAACTTAATAAAATGTACTGTAGGTGATTGACAAATTTGAACGTCCCATTCAAGATTTTATGGCTCATTGTGGTAGAATTAATCATCAGTTCAGGGATATTAAATTAAAAAAAGAATATATGACTAAAGAAAGAATTTTAATTCACGTAGAATTTAGTGGGAACTTTTCTATAAAATATAGAGAAGAGTCCGTCTATTTTAGAGGATCCCGGAAACAAATCATTTTCGATACAGGAATTTTTTACACAAAGAATAACAAACCTAAAACGCTTTGCACCATCTCGGAAAGTCTTAATCGAGGTCCTTCTGAAGGCACATTTAACACCAGTGATACAATATATTTAAGTTTCTCCAAATAAACAAGTTGCGTTTTTTAGGCGATGGACCATACAGCCAATATAAGAACAGAAAAGACTTTCAAGTTCTTCAAAGTTTTTTCCGACCTTGGTTTTGAATATAAAATCAAGCTTTTGGAGTTTTCTTTTTATAGTGGGCATGGCAAAGGTGTACCTGATGGAGTAGGTGGGGTGGGAAAGAGAAAAGCCGATCTTCTGATTGCACAGGAAAATGATACAGCCGATGTTGACATAATATACAGAAAATTTTGACTTTGACAACCCTGCACGGAATGTGATGCATGCAGGTCACTGCTTGTTTTTCTGTGGCAGAGGATATGCCATTTCACTTGCGATTAATTGCGGGACCCTGCAGTCATGTATTCGAACTGTGTAAGCCTATCCTTTTTTTTTGTTATAGATTATTGCTTGTCATTGTTAGTTTTTGCCGTCACTGTCTAGCATTGTATTTGTGTTGCAATGTTACTGGTGACAGAAAGATAATCTTGCAGAGGGTTCATTTTTGAAGGAGACACGGTACGGACAGTGCAAAATCAAAAACCTTCAACTAGGCCAAGAATCGTTCGAACGCCGAAAAATTCTACTCGTGCTCGAATCCCATCATGTGTTTAATTAAGGGTAATTATTGGTGAAAATCGCTACCTGTTGCCTAATCTGCTTACGTCGGACGAAACGCATTTCCACTTCACCTCAGATGTCAATCTTCAGGTTTGACATTATTGGCAAATATTTTCTTGAAGATTATCAGGTTAGTTGACTAACCATTTTCTGATGTTCGAATTTAAACGAACTGGGCATTATGATTTCAGCAAGCTAGGGCTGCTTCTCACGCTGCCCAAATTTGCATTTCGAGACTGACAATTATTTCTCGGTGCTTTGCCAAAATCCTGTGGCTCTTCATGTGTCCCGACTTATCACCTCTAAATTTCTTTCTTTGGAGTTATCTTGAAAGAAGGATTTTTTTCACTCTTTGAAAAACCATTAAGGACTCCGTGCAGAAGTTAATCTGAGGAAAATTCTAATACGTGTGATGGAAGATTTCACAGGTTCCAATTGAGCTCGAAGCCAAATATTTTTTGCAGATAACCCGACTCAATCTATACTTGCAGTCTTGTTTACAACAACAAAGATAGACAAACAGCCCCTTGACATATTAATCATAAGGTTGTGAAGATTCTCCCCTTGAAAATTATTTAAAGACGCTGCGGAATTTTAACGCTGACACAAGCACAAAAAACATCCACAAATTAGGTAATTTCTCAAAAAGTTACATTTTCAACGTCCAGCTGAAGTAGACCAAAAGTGTAACGAGTAAGACTTCAATAGAAAGTTGAAGACTTTTCTGAAATCTATTACAAAACAAATATCTAAGTCTAAAATTTAATTTGATAGAAACTAAGCTAGCTTTTGACGTTTGCGTTTTGGAAAAATTGAGTTACTGTATTTTCTGTACTTTATTTGAAAATAACCTGTGTGTAATAGAAGATGCTTGCAACTAAGTTGAAGATTTCAGGCTTTACTTGATTTGTGATAAGTAAATATTCCTCAAAATTGTTCTTTATTTGTTGTTTTGAGAAAAAGTGGCTAAGAAACAAACTTAGTCCCACTGACAAACTTAAGGAAGTAATTGAAGATTGTGGGCAAGTTGTGGATACTGAGAACTAATCAAATCAAATAAAATGATTACCCAAGCAGCACACAATATTATAAAAATATTTTTAAAAAATATTCCAGTAATACTAAATGTAACACTTTTGAATATTTTCCTTATATTAGCTGAAAATATTTGTTGGATATTTTCTCAGAATGTTTTGTTAATATTCGGTAATAACATTATAAGAACATTATTCCATAATGTTAAGATAATATTTGTATTGAACATTATAGTTGTATTTGGTACCAAGCGGTACACAGTATTACAGTAATATTTTCAAAAAATATTCTAGTAATATTAAATGTAACATTTCTGAATATTTTCCTTATATTAGCAGAAAATGTTTTTTCGGTATTTTCTCACAATGTTGTGTTAATATTTGATAATAGCATTATAGTAATATTTTCAAAAAATATTCCAGTAATATTAAATGTAACACTTTTGAATATTTTCTTTATATTATCTTAAAATATTTTCTCGATATATTCTCATAATCTTCTGTTAATATTCGGTAATAACATTGTATGAACATTATTCCATAATATTGAAGTAATATTTGTAAGGAATATTTAAATTACATTTGGTGCCAAGCAGAACACAATATTCCAGTATTATTAAATGTAACATTTCTGAATATTTTCCTTATATTAGCTGAAAATACTTTTTTAATATTTTCTCATAATGTTCCGCTAATATTCGGTAGCAACCTTGTATGAATATTTACTTCTTAATATTGAGATAATATTAGTAACGAATATAATAACTACCTACAAAACATTTAATATGCAAGTGTATGTATAATTAAATGGACCCCATTCAAATTGGAGTGTATTCATATAAAATAATACAATACAAGAAAAGTCTTCTTCAAAAGTTTTAAATATGTGAGAATTGTATAACGTACCCCTAGGCAGATCTGTTTCGACCTTGGTGGATCATCGCTGATTGCTGCTCGATCAGATTTAGACACGTATTCGTCTCTCAAGTTGGATGGGATTGAAGTTAAAGTTGTGGAGTGGACCTGGACGCAGGGGCTCGTCTGCCGGTGTTGAGTGGAGATGTTCCATGGATGTGTGCAGTTTACTGTGTTGCTTGAAGGCGGCGTTGGCAAGGTAGTAGAGCCGGCGTGGGAAGCGTGAGGGATTCTTGCGTATTCCTTGAAGACGGCTGCGTTGACTAGATGGTGGTGATGATAATGAGCCAGGGCTTCTGATGTTGGATAATGTAGACGACGACGGTGGTTGACAAATTGTAGTTGATAGTGGCTGGTGTCGAAGGAGGAGCGCGAGCGGTGCATTGTGGGATTTTGATTTTGCAGGAGTGGGAAAATGAATTGGGTAAATTGGTGTTAGGAAGTATAATGTGGGTGGGATTTACTAATTTAAATGATTTAAAGGTTTAAATGATTTAAATAGGAATAGGTAAGGTTAATGGAGATAAAACGATTTTCTTCAGAGCCACAACCCCCCGCAGTTCGCGCTGCGGGAGGATTTGGAAAGAATGAAGGATGGGATGAGGAAAGGGGTTATCCAAGGAGTGACGGACTGAAGATGAATTTCTGCAGGAGTGGTGTTGTATTTGGGGAGCCTCGGGCCCAAATGACAACGGTGGCGGTGAGGATGCTGGTGTTGTTTATTTTATCTACATATAAGCTGAAACGTTTGACAACATACTAAGCTGTAAACAACAACATTTGAATGTATTAAATCTTTGTTAATTTCATTTTGAAACGTATTTTATTTGACTTATATATTGCATCATTTTTCACGTCTTTTAAAAAGGAATAAGAATCAAATCTATAAGAATATAATTAACGCAGTATTTTAAACTAATTTTTTTAAATTTATTTGTTTTATGATTACTATGTTATTCACTCATCGAAAATATTGTTCTTTCTTATATTAATTCCAATCAATTTAAATTTTTATTGTACAGCTTTTGCCAAATTAAATGAGAATTTGGAGGATCTAAATCGCTTAATAACTTTTGCGCATTGTATGTTTCTATTACAATAAATAAAAAGATAAATTGTTTAGATGCTTGTGTTCTTAAATTTACAATACATAATTACAATAAAAACCTGTAGAGTACAGTAATTATTATACAATTTAAATCCAGATTTTCATTTAATTTGACAAAGACTGTACACAGATGAAATAGTTAGTACTTCTTTTCGTCAATTTTATTCCATTTATTTGTTTTATATTTATGAAATTGTAAGGAATTTATTTCGATAATATAATTAATTCTCTTACTTTGATTATTCTTAACATTAGAAACCTATTTATTTATATGAAAATTATTATACGAGAAATAAATTAGAAATTAGATGTGAAGAATGAAGATGTATCTTTGAGGAATCTGAAAAACCTTCAATTCTAATAGGTAAATTCTGTTAGATAAAAATACCTACTAAAAGGTGAATAGATTTAATTATTCAATTTTAAATAGATACCATAAATTGTTTATATTTTATTCAACGAACGTTCTTTTAGGGTAGAGATACTGAACGGGTTTTCATAAACTCTTTAAACCGTGGTGGGTTAACACTTGGCAGGAAGGTAGTCGTTTTATAATACTTTTACTGCTTTTACCTGCATCGTTTACCTTTCTAAACATTAATGAATAAGAAACGGATGCATACAGCAACGCAACTAACGAGTATACGCTTATGGCTGGCATAATAAAGAAAGCATGGGCTAAAGGGAAATAGAAGATTTAAAGTTCTGGTGGATTTGTGCAGTTAGGATAATCCTAAACGGGTCTAAATTCAAAAAACTATACACTCGAATGTGAATGGGGTACATACACTTTCTTGGTAATGAACTGTTGTAACACCAAACAAGAACTTCACAACGGACGCAAACAAAATCAGCGAAAATATTTAACCATAAAGAAGAACGCTTTACCTAAATAGTCATAAATAATGAGCTCAGAAAGAAAAAGTTTTTGAAGTACAGCGGCGTACAGCACAAATAATTTGTGGCACCATCGAATTGTTTATTATCTAAAAGGAAAGAAGGCAAACAGCACATTCTATAATTAACACTTCTTTTATACAAAATCGGATACAACAACCAGGTTTCAATAAACATTTTATTTGCTTAAACAGCACGTAATTATTGTTATTCTCTGGCAGGACCATGCGGTGGTATTTTGGCGCCTGGATTCACAAATTTCTCTTGCAATGAACGTCATAGCTAAACCCACTAATTTCTCTTGCAAGGACAATTTGTATAAGAAATCTTGTTATTATTTCTTTGCCTTAGATATAAACAAGGCAAACAAAACTTTCTGCTGGGCACGCCCCTGGTATATGTATACTGTATACAAATTTCAAACTTTTTCCCTTTACAAGAGACTGGAAACAAACTAAAAATTTGAACCTTATTTATAATCTCTTGTAAAGCGGAAAGATTTGAAATTTGTTTAGAGCATTTCTTCGAAGATCACTGTAATAAAACGCAAATGTGTTGGTTCTTCCTCAAGTTGGTATTTGTGTTTCCCGCTTTCTATACCCACGTGTAATAATTTAACAAAGGAAAGACACCTGATGCACCCCACAAGATTTTGTTTTCTGACCGTACAATCACTTTACCTACTACTAAATAATTACCGTTATCTATTAAACTATACATACTAAGTTAATACATATACGTAGCATTATAACTTCACTAACTTTCAGCTTCAATTATTAAGGTGGGGATTTAATGCTTTCTTATAATATGAGAAAAGTTGCTCACGTTTTCAGCAGTTTTTTCAAACATCAAAGAACGTAGGCGTAAAATTTCTGCACACATACATTCAACAAGACTTCCTGTATGGCTTAAATCAAAAAACTGTTGTGGATTTTCCAAAATAAAAACAAAAATTAATTATAAAGTTGCATTCTATTTAAAACACATTAGTCTCTATGTGTAGTTATACGGAAGCACGAAAAACGATGTAAATTATGTTAGAGCCATTGAATAAACATCTAACTTCATTCTTACGTTTAATTCTAATAAGTAAATTTGATAATTTCGCTTAAAACTGCAAAAAATAGTAGTGCCGTACATTTTATTCGGGCAGACATATTTCTTTCTATTTTAGCGAAGTTGAAAGTGAAAAAAATAGTAAGGGTGGATGTCCAGGCTAATGTTAAATTTGGCAATTACCTGTGAGATGTCACTTTTGAACATCAGGACCTAAAGTCACTGTATCAGGACCGAATGAGATATTTTGTATAAATGTAACCTGCATTTTACTGGGTTGGTTTAATGTTTTGATTTCTTACATTTAAATTTGTCACTTATGAAATGTCGGAGAAAAGGATGAGAATAAATGGATAAATATTTAAATGAAGAAAAACCTATTTTCATTTTTTTATTTATAATAATAATCAACCAAAAGTCTTTTATCATAACTATTGTGTAAAATTAATTATACTTTGACATAACTATAACTTCGTACAAAGTGATCATATGGGATAAATTAACTGATTGCTTCCTGCAAAATTTACCTATATACTTGTCATATAGGTTCTTTTTAAACGGAAAAAAAGATGTGTATATTTTCTTGGTTAGAAAACAGATTATCGTAGTTTTCGTTCATAATAGCAAAGAACAGACCAAAACCAACACAGATGGTGAGAAGAAACACTACCTATGCTAAATTTAACATAACGGTAGCAGCATTGTGACGGTCGGTGTGAAATAACTCAATACATACAACTAACACAGACCCATAAATCTTTGTCTGGCCGGTGCCGACCAGGCATGCGATATATTGATTCTACTATACAATAATTTTAACTTTCTTCGAAGAAATATTTTTCTAATTATAAATATAGTTTGTATACTGATAATTGTCTTTTTTTAAATATTATAAGAAAATGAAAAAGCACTGAAACTGTATGCATATCTTTGATTACGTATTTGTATTTCCATTTCTTTTTTCGCCCTCAAGTATGCTACATGCAGAAGTTATACGTAAAATCAAGGACGTGCAAATTGTTACAGTGCTTTTTCACTTTTATACGATATTTGAAACAGTACAATCTATCAGTGTACAAACTATATCATAGTGTTATTGTTTAGGTATATCTTTTTTCCAATACAATCAAAATATCTATGTTATTTAAAAGTTTATAATTTCATTTATTAGCTTAACATATGCATTTATGGTATTTGTTTTTATATAAAACATTGGTGTAAAAGCTTTTCTTTTTTTTTAGATATGTAGTACTCCAATTTCCCTCCCAAACTGACAGAATAAAGCAATTAAAAAAAATCAATCTGGCCAACTGTGATCGTCAAGCAAAATTACCTACCCTAAATAGGCGAGCAAATGTAGCTCAATTTTGGTAAAAGTTTCTACTTTTCTTGGGAGTACAGGGGTTTTTTGAAGGCGCTGATCACAAATATGGCAATAAAAAAGTGCATTGACGTCTTCGACAAATAATATTCAATGCATCGTATGCACTTCTTATTGCATTTTTTATGAAAACGAAAAGTTTTTATTTTAAAGTAGTAACAAAGTGGTCGATTATGACAAATATGATAAAAAATAACATTGTTTATGTAGATGCATATAAAAAATGCATTTTATTCATTTTGTAAATACATTTTGTATGCGATTTCCAAATTCGCACCGCAAACAACTCAATCAAATCTGTTTAAGACACATTCCGGAATCTATTCCAAAAAACTGCATCTTAATACCTGTACTCCCAAAAAAGGTAGAGACTTTTTGCTAAATTTCCTCGCCTAAAACCCTGGATACACTGGCTACTAACGACAGTGGGGAAGACAAGTGTTGGGAATCTCTTACATACGTATATTATTATTATTAATTTATATTTTGTTACTTCATTTTATCAAATTGATTACTAACTTTTAATCACAAACTTGTTCAATGTTAATTGTTATTTTTTGAATAGACCTATCTTATTGGAATACTACTCTGACCTTTCACAGTTCAATTATCAGCAGTCTTTTCACGATATTACTTAAAACTCTGCTTAAAACAAAGCTTAATATCCAATGTGCAAATAACACATTATACTTTCACACTTCCCGAAATATATGTAGTTTACCTAATGATGTTAAAACATAATATAAAGTAGTAACCAATAAGATACGGTCGGTTACTCTTACTGTTACACTTACTCCTTTTTTACGCACGCTCAGATTTGATCAGTCGCTTTTCGAGTATTCAAGTATTTATTGCGGTTGATTTTATTTTAATAAAAGTATTAAAAACTTAGTCGATCTTTAAATTCAAAAAGCATCATACTCAAGCTTCACTCAGTGGAGCAAATATAATTTTAAGGCCCCCCTGCAAACGTAATTTCGAGGCTCCTTAGTATTTTATGATGTGCATAATATTTAAGAAAAACAGCACTTTATACCATTGTATTTTTAATTATGTGGTAGTAGTTACTTATGCAACAAACAAATTACAAATTAGGCTTTGGTTTTTATTTGTTTATTTATTTACAAAATAATCTTATCAGAAATTAGGTACATATAGGACATTCATGTGTAACAAAATTTAATGTACTAAATACATTGTTATATAGACACTTGTCTAGCTTTCCTGTTGACAAAATTTTCAATAACTTTTTTTACATCTAACTTATTCTTTTTTTAATAAAATTTAGAAGTGTTTAACCGAATTTAATAATTACACTTTGACTATTTGACTTGGTTCTAAATAAAAGAGTTCTGAATTATAACTGTGGCAAGAACAGTTTGACTTGTATATAATGAAGATTTCATTGATGTAAAGATAATGATGACAGAACAAAACTTACAACTCCTGAAAAAGCATTATAAGTATGGCCGTAACTTTTTTTTGACCGGACACCATCAAGATATACCGTAATATTGCCAATTTTTCTACCGCCTTGATCAGTCTCAAAATTTCCATTCTTAATTGCAGCTTCTCGTTCCAGTTTACCCGCACTTTCTAATACATTCCATAAAGAATCTTTCCATACCTTAAAACAGTAAGCATGTTATCAGAAATAGCTACAAAATAATTCTTCTAGTATTACCTCACCAAGTTCCCTTTGAATATCATAAAACATGTTGGATGAAAGAAAAGGTACGTCTAACACACTAAACAACTCAGCACTGTGAGTATAAGTGCTGCCTGTAGCAAGAGTTGCCCAAACAACAGCCTTATTAACAACAGGCTTTTTATTGGGATCTTTACTGAATCGGGATATTTCTTTTTCACAGGCATTACATTTCAAAATAAAAGTGCTTTTTAAACCCTGTTTTATTTCTTTAGTAAAAAGTAATCGGCCACCAGGGCATATTCGGTTGTGCCGAGTTTGTACTGTTAATGTAGTTTTTAAAAATCACTCAATGTCAACTACACGAAAACCATTCAATTTATTAGGATCTTCAACCAATTCAACTTCTAATTGATGTTCATCGATTCTGCAAACACAGCATAGTAATTAACAAAATCTAGATTATCTGGTTGTTCTTGCAATAGACAAAAACAGCAACGCCGTGTTTTGTACAGAACTTACCGAGTACACTCTTGAATTAAATTTCTATCACTAAAAAATGTGTAGTTATCTTCATTAGGTGGGGTAGAATCTTGTTCATTCGAATTATTGCAAATGTTTGTTGGTGATGAGTTAAGTTTAACAGGTGATACTTCTAATTTCGAAACATCATCTACAATTTCGTTTAAACTATTTTTGGAAGTTTTAGTTGAAGAAGAGGTTTCATTATCGACTCTGTGTAGTATCATTTCCAATATTTCATCCGCAATTCTCTTTGCTGACTTTTTCTGTTCACGAAGTTTTGCAGCACGAGCTGCTGCATTACTTTTACCAACTGTCGAAGGTGGAGGACGTCTTTTAGGCATATTTTAGTAATATCACTACTTTATCCACAATGCACTAGCCGAAAAATGTTCGTAAATGTACAAAACTCAACGTCGAAAATAATATTTCTCACGACGCGACCGTCAAAGAATTTTTCTGTTATTGAACTCTTCTTCTGAAAACCGTAATTATAAATACACCATACAAGGGTTGTAAAGTTTACAACACTTCCATTAACAAAATTGCCGACAAAGATGACCGACCAAGATTACCGACCAAAGCAATGAATATCTGTTATCTACAAATTTTACTGTGAGAATTTTAAAATCATTTAGTAGGTATAATATATTTATACATTAACTATCATGAGGGTTGCTTTTGGTTTCGTTAGAAAGCATAGTTTTATTATAATTACAATATAATAAATGAATTCATTTCTAATGAATACAAACTTCCTTTATAATGCATAAACAGACATCATTTATTTTGCTATATTTAAATCTGTGAAATAATTTAAAGGGAAAGATTTCATCTATTTTATAAGAATCGATGTTGTAGATCTAGAATTCGATGTATCAACCTTAAACATCGTGTACACATTTTGAAAACGTAATAGAACAATTATCATGGGTCTTTAAAGTTTTAATCTTATTCATATGCAGCCGATCCTGGAATTTCAAGGAAGTTACCAAGATAAAACAGAAAACTCCACAAGACAAATTTTTTCTCATGTTTATTTCTATTAGTTCATCCCTTTACCACTTGGCACCAGCAATAGTTAAGCATACTTTTCTACGCCTATCTCATTCTACTTAAAAGTGCAAGTCCTTGTTGCTTCAATGCCCCCCTTAACGACTTATTAAACGAATTTTCAAATCCTTTTAGTTTGTTAGTATGTTTTAGTTATAAAATTCCTAAAAATCTAGATAATGTTAAGACAATAATGGAAAAGAATGTATTTTGTACATAAACACGAACTAGATAATAATAAATTAATAGGTAATAATTACAGTTATACTAACTAATACTCAAAATAATGCTAGAAATGAAAACCTTTTAATATTATTGCTTGCTTATCCTGACAGAAAAAAATGTTATGTAGGTATAAGCATGATAAATTGAACTTTGTTAATATAACTTTCCCTATGGAATTTGCCTAGATCAAAAGTTAAAGAACTATTTTTAAAAACCGAGAAATATAACTTACTTCAAAATTCTTTATAGAAATATATTGCAGGTAAACGTCTGGATGCTATAAAACCATAAATTTAAAACATACCGTAACACAATAAAACTGTTTCTATATCCCATTTTTAATAATTCTTCATTGTTCTCTATAAAATTTGAAAAGGTTTACCTGAATGTTCACTATTTCTTATTATCATTTTACATATGCATTACATTTACATGCAGTGAAAACAATCTTCCGCTTTAAATTTTCAGAGATTAATAAATCAAACATCGCCATCGTAAAAAGATAAAATCTGTAAAATTTTTGACAATTTAAAATGTATTGCATTAGCTTTCTATTGCACGGTAGCATTAAAATAAATGACCGTATTTCTACAAATACACTTTGCGAACATTATTGTATCATAGTTGTTTAATAAAAGTACAATATTATTTAAATAGTTTGTCTGTAAGATTATGTCGCGTCTTCCATTTAATATTTCTTTTATGTCACGTAAAAATTTTACTATTAGTTTCAAAATAAATATCAGGAAAATATTTCTCGAACGTTATGATTTCGACAGCAATATAAAGAAATAATATTATCTTAAAGTTACCCCGATATTTTTAATGAATATTTCTTTCATCTGAAACTTTAACATTCAGGCAATATTTTTTGAACCTTACGAATAATTATTCACATAACATTAGGGGTCTTCCTAATTCTAATATTATCTCAATATTATTATTATATTATTTTAAGATTGTGAGCTGCTTGGTATTATATCAGATAATTTATGCAATGAATTATAAATCTGATTTAAAAATTTTAATAGAGATTTACTTTTTAATACTCATATTCATTTAAATGTTTTTATTGACGCGTTGTACACGCAATCATTGTAAAAGTAATAATAATATGTTTCCAAAATATTACTGTATTATTACACTTTAATGTTAATATAATATTACTCTAACGTTTTGTAGATAATATTACGTCACAACTTCTACATAACATTTTCTTTATATAATATGGAAATATTACCAGTAGTTACAAACTAAATATTAAGACAATATTTTCTAAAGGTTATGACAATAATATAAAAAAACAATATTATCATGATGTTACCATAATATTTTCTCCGAATATTATATTATCTTACAATCTAATATTCAGATAATATTATCTGGACATCACGAATATTCGCATGACATTCGGAGTTGTCCTAATATTATCTGAATATTACTAGAATATTTTTATGAGATTGTGTGCTGCTTGGGTAGACTTTAAATAAAATAACTTCTACAGTAAGAAAACTATTCTCTAATAGTAATAAATATTTTTAAGAGAGTTTTTATCTAATACAAAATAGAACTGTAGGCACTGTTATTAAATTTCAAGTTAATATTAGTGCCTGGAACAGAGATAAGTTTTAGTACCCTTGCTGTACCTTGATATACAATACGGGTATGTTAAATCCAATTACTACAGTTCACTAGTGTATCTGAATTAACATTCATAGGAGTTAATTAAGTAATTCACTAAACACGAAATATTTCAAAGCCAAACACAGACAAGTATTAAATCAATATCAACATTAAGTTCATTTGGCAAAGTTTAACAATTTTATCTTAAGATGTCTATTATGTTATTATATCGTTTAGGAAAAACTTTGGGTCTTCGCAAAATTAATTTATTGAACTTTTGTATAAATTTGAAATTTATTTAACAATTCCTTCCACTTTCATGATTTTCCCCAGGTTTTAGACAACGAGGTTATGATTTATGAAAGAATTCGCTTTAAGAGCGACATCTTCTATATACGGTCCACAGTTACATACAAGCTATAAAAAGCGAATCATCATAACACGTGATTCTAAGATTAAAGTCAAACTGTTTCCAGTTTCTTATTGCTTTGGGTACTAGTTAAGTAGTGAGGTTTCTAATTGAAACTACGGAGGTTTAGATACACCCTGTATGTAAATGGGATAATGTTTTTTTACTACCTTAATAAACGATCCAAAGTCTCCCGATTTATGTAAATTTATTGACCGGTTTGGCTTTTATTTTATTCTTAAAAACATTCATTCGTTCTACGAATATATCCTAAAGCTTAATTACCCTCTTGAGAAATCTTATATAGTCAATTTCATCTAACCTCTATTTGCCTCTGGGTAATTCTAATAGCTAGCGGTACATACGTACAATCTATCTTAATGAATATTCATGTTTTCTTTTCATACACTTCTACTACATTTCTTTTCTCGTTGGCAATAAATTGATAGGCCCCTTCAGTAAAATTACAATACCAAGAATCTCATTAATAGACACTTGAAAAGCTTTTACGTTGCCATTATTATCCTTACACTGTCACTTAGATTTCCCCTTGTATATTTAACCTCTGCCGTGATGTTTCATTATTCTTTAAAGAGGTTAACTTAGGCTCCAGAAACTTTCTAAATACTCGTTTTACAACGTGAGGGCGCCTAAATGTGGGTAGTTCTAGTTTATTTTCCTCGGGGCTTTCTTAATAATAAACTTTCTCCAGTAAACTTTCTTTCTTTGTTATTAATTAAGACATTCTGAAAACTGCAGGATAGTTACAAATCTTTGGTACTTAGTGTGTCACTTTGTTGCTTGTTTTCTAGAATGGGGACTTGAAGGAGCTGTGGGAGGAAGTCATTAAAGTCGAACAAAGATCCTTGAATGTCTCTAGATGGCTGACATATATGCTAATTGCTTTGAGTTAACACCCTTGCTGATGTATTCCTTCACGCATTGTATTTCGAAACAATACAGGAACGCATCTAGTTGACGCTTCCATTTAATTTTTAGAAAATATTTTTATCTTGAAATCTATAAAGCAATAAATGCTAATTTGCAAAATTAAACCAAATAGAATAATAATTGCTATAACATTATTATCTACAATCTCAAATTGTGCATTTGGAAGGGAACAAGAGAAATTTACAGTTTATTCCCTCTCTGTTCTCGACGCTACGGTGGAGAAGGTACAACCTTTTCCCATTCCCAAGTTGCCTATTTGAAAAGTTTCGAAACTATTAAATTGTTTAACTAAGATGGTTACATTTTACATTGTAAGTTTCTCTCCGGTAAATGGGGGTGTTACTGTTCTTGTTCGTTATCTGTTTCTCCTTTTTGTAAGTCTGTACAAAAAAACGCGACTTGTCTGCAAACAAATTAAGGCAGGTGATATTTTAATAACAAACAGTAAGTTAACAGTTATATTTAAAATTTCATTTTTTCTAGACACACTTCTTAAGTAGTTAACATCTGGAGTATTTTACGACTTGTTAAAATCTATTTTGAGTGTAATAATTAGATTAAGCGATTACGACTGGAAGATTAATAATTTCACGGGTAGCAGATAACAAGATCTTCGATTATTCTTCAAGTTAGATTTGTACGAAACTATATAACGAATTGTTACTAACTGTTAAAAAGATTTCCAGGATTAATTATATACAAAAGTTTTAAATTATTGTGGTACTTACTACACATAGTATATCGATCTACTATAAACTTCGTTTAGCTTAAATTAATAAGTATGGATGTTGTCAGCCCAGATTGTTCTCTTTCTTCTGCGTGGTCTTCTTCCTTTTGGCGTAGCCTCTAGCGTCTGTAGTCGTTACCTAGAGCCGGGCATCCTCTGAACGTTGCGAAACCACCTTAGCTGAGAGGACTTGACCCGGTCTACCAGTGACTCAAATGCAAGAGAAGCTTTGATTTCCGTGTTCCTGATTCTATTCCTTCTAGTCTGCTCAGGTACCTCATCTCTCCAGCCTGGAACCTGCTTTCTACCTTCTTGTTCATGGTTCAGCTCTCGCTGCCGAAGGTAAGAATTGGGATGTAGGCAGTCCTGAAGATCGCTATCTTAGTCTGTTCTCTCACCTCCTGCTTCTTTAAGAATTTGCTAGTTACCGCTCTAAGTATCCTCCCGGAAGTAGCTATACGGTTGTTTCGTCTTGAGTAAGTTTCCCATTCTCACTTATTGCTACTCCGAGATATTTGAATTCATAAGCCTGTGGTGCTTTGGCTCTCTCGATATCACCATAGTTTTAGTTTTGTCGCGACTGACAACTAAACCAAGCTGCTCGAAAATGATCACTAGAAGATTTAGCTTGAACTGGAGCTTGTGCGCGGAATCCTCTAAGATGATCAGATCATCGGCATGTATAAGGAAACCAATAAAGACAGGATTCAGTTTGCAGTTTCTAGTTTCTTAATTTATATTTTTAAAATTTCCTGCAGTTTTTCAAAGCTAGCTCCATCACCAGCACAAATAGAAATGGGTTGAAAATATTTCTCTGATTTGATACTGAACTCTAAGAAGGAACAGTGGTGGATCCTTACTATGTTCCTGCATTCTTTGTAAAAGCTTTTTATGCTTCTTTGCAGACCTCGTGGAACATCAAATCTATCAAGAGCATTTTAGATTCATCTCCATGGCACCTTGTCAAAAGCCTTTTTTACATCAATGAAGCAGAGGTACAAATCCTTCCCATACTCGATGGCCTTCTCCACCGCCTGATTCACAACAAAAATAGCATTTTGGGTTATTTTGTTTGACACGATAACAACCAAGGATGTCACTACTGAAAAGACTGCGACCAGTACCGTAAAAGATCCCACACCCTCTCCGATCGAGATCAACTTAAGGAACAACCAAGCCCACAACGAGAAGACGTATCTTAACAACAACAATATCGAAAGAAAGGCAGTGTATTATTAGCCACAACGTTAATTCAAGCAAAAAAAGGAGATGGCACATATGAAATTCTGAGGGCATTTAAAAAACAAGATCAGGGCAGAAGTATCGGAATTTGGGAATGGGCAACCCAAAACATCCATTGCTTAGATTGAAGCGAAACTGGTACCGAAGTTTACCAATAACTTGATGTTGAGCACAATACTGCTGAGTTTCAAAAAACTAACGCACGTATTACCCAGGAAGACACTAGAGAGCAATATAGACGAATGAAACAACTGCATACTAGCCGACTCTTTATTTACAAAACTGGGTCTATAGACATAATTCTAAGGGCAAAGGATATTAGTACGGTCACTTTGCATGGTTTACACAAGACCAAAACTGTTATAATGGGTCAAAATACAGAATTCAGTAGAACTGTGTCAGGAAAAATTCAAGAAGCAAATGGCAACATCCACATCCTTAGTGTGGTTACACCCATGAAAGAAGAAAGAGGAACGAATGTGTTTGATGTGTCTTTCAAGGATAGAACTAGAAGATGCAATCAATTCACCTGCAGCTTCAGGAGCACAACATCTACTAGCTACAAGAACTGTTCAAGTGCGTGAAAGAAGAACGCATGAAGAAATATCTGAAGCCCATTGTAATTGCTTGCGAAAAATGAAGCAAAATAAATGAGAAACATCATAGGAACTAGACAAAGAGATCTATCACACCTAAGGTTTTTTGTGACAGAATACTTCACAATGAGTGTCACCATGTCCAGCACAAACATTTGTAGTTTCACAGCAGCAAATACCTGCAGAAAACAAACTGACCCAACAATTACTCATAGGACGCCCAATTAGAGCACAACACAGGGGTTAAGCAGTAGCCAAAATGTCAGAAGGCTAGTGATGGCTTCCTACAAGCAAGAAAATCTTCAAGCATCTATCAGTTTCACTGTCATGACTACCACGATGGCAAGTTCAAGATAGCAACACCACCATCATTAACGGAGAAGACCACCGCATTGTGGAAGAAGAATCAATGATGCCTTTACCTGTGGGAAAAGCAAGTTGCAACATCCTTGCGTGATGTGTCAAAAGTAATTTATCAGTCATCACCTACTATCCTACTTTCTAAATTCCAATAAATTACTTACTAATATTTGGTTGCTTTTTTATTCAACCATTTTATTTAAAACGAATCTATTTTACTTAGTCATTTATCAATTTTAATCACAAGTTTAAAATTCTTTGTACTCATAATTGTTGTAATATTTAATATTTATTATTCAGCATGTTAAAAATGTGTAAAAGAAAGTTTGGGACTAATAAAATCAGCATCAAGCATTCAGTTGTTTCTTACTTTACTAGCAGCCTCTTGGTTTAATAGGGTTGTGAGACCTTAATCCTAATAGTTGGCGCATACCCAGGGCCACCTAGGTGGTCCTGGTATACCACAATGATTGGCTTTACGTCCTAATAATTTTATTATTTAAACACAGCCCCAGTAAGTTCCCTTGAGACACCCTGTAACGTAACCTTGCGTCAGGTTGGCTCTAGTTTAACTAAGACGCTAATGATCTTAGGCTGGCTAAACTCAATGGCGGCCTTGAGCAAGGACAAGGAAGTCATACATACAATAAAACACCATAAAATATTTAATACATACAGGGTATTCCGTAAATGCTTATAAAGCTTCAGGTAAATATCTTCTTCAATGAGTGCTTATTGCAAATCTGCAGAAAGAAAATTTCCCCAGCCTAGTTTTCTTGTGCAAGTGGTTAGAAATTAACATTTGTAACACAAAATAAACAGAAACCAAAAAATCGACTCCAAATAAAGTCATTACCAATTCAACAAATACATTTGTTGAAACAACAATTACCCTTGATAAAGCACAGAAATGTTAGATTTCTCTTTTTGAAGATGCTGTTAAAAATTAAATTCTTACCAAAAAATAGATATAACAAACATGGAAGTCTTGGGTGCACTGATAAATCCGATGAAATTAGTTGCCAGCAATTTTTTCATTATACGAAACCGAAAGTGTTTGAGTTACCTCTGTAATTTTTCAAGAAAGTCATTTTTATAGTTTCACGATTCCTACCTTTATCAATACCTTTTTGACTGATGTGCTTAATTGATTCATTTTTTTCCCTTCATCATAGAAAAACTTTATAATAACAAAATCATTAATTTGTTGTTTAGGCGCACTAGTTGATGCCCCAAATTCATTGATAGTCTCCTTGTAAATGGCGTTTTGTCCATCTGATGCAGAAGGCAAATGAATGTCTTCCAATTTCTCCTTAATATCTGCTTCTAACAAAAGAGATAATTCTTCATAACTATCATGGAGAGATATTTCTTCACTTTTGTCATCGCTTTCATCAACTCAATTTCGTTTTTTTTGTTTTTCCTTCTGCATCGAAGAAATTACATCTGATCCAAAACCGTCACTCGTCTTATATAAATTCTTCTTCTTGTGATTGCTCTTTTCTACTTTTTTCTTTGTGCTTTCACTCTGGGCTTGTTTTAGGTTTTCAATAAAAGCTTCTTCTGCCACTTTCTTTTCACTTGTCACATTTATCTTCTTTTTTCTAGGATTGACGACCGTTTCTTCTTCTGTTGTGCCCTTAAGGAAGTCTGTGAAAGATGTTGACTAACGTTATCCTGAGACTGGGCCAGGATCTTATTATTCTGATAAGTTCACACGAGGTAAGCGATCTAGAACTTTTCACTTTTTTGACGATGAGCTTGTGGATACATTGTTCTGCAGTTCATCAAACATTCCTTTTAGGAGGACAGGACTTTGCTGAGTGAACCCTCGTGTTTTAGTTTCCACCCAAGAAGTTGTTTTCTCCAAATGCTCTTTAAAAAGGACCGAAGACAGTGAGATTCAAGGGTTGGCAAAAGTAAGTACTATTAGGTGGTAGCATAATAAACTGGATGTTATTTTCAATGCAAAGTTTTAACATTCTAATACTAAGGTGGCTGGCAAGATTGTCACCAACTATTGCTTTACGGTAGTCACCTTGCTTGTTTAGGTAGTGCAATGCAATTGGCTCAAACCAGTTTTCAAATATATTATCTTTAAACCAACCTGATTTCGAACGATTTCAACGTGTTCCTGCAGGACCCCCTTTCGTCCAACTACTATACATATTGTCAGATTTATATACAACATAGAGAGCTAATAGTGTGCCACTGGCACCAACAGCAAACATAATTGAAAAACCTCGATTTTGTGTAATCAAGGATGCGCTCTGCGTACTTGCACATTTGCCAGACAATGACTTTGCTGTTGCATGCTGGTCTCATCATAATTGATCAAAGCTTCTGATGGAATATCTTTGATAGATTTCGAGATCTCATCAAAATACGATTACGCAATTTCCAGTGTCACAGCTGTCCTGGCTGGTTTATATTTGTACTCATGGTACTTTCTATAGCTCTATTCTGTCTTTGTAGAAAACTCTGAATCCACTTTTTTGTTGGGTTTTTCTCTGAAAACTAACTTCACCTACACTTTTTTTACCTAAATAATTTTTACTATACATCTGACATCAAAAGCAGTAAAAGGAAAACCCCACTCGGCAAAAAGTGCAAGGTATTAGTAAAGTTCTGATTCCTCTTGTTCAGTGAACCCAGAGGTCTACCATATTTGTTTTGCTGTTTATTTGCTACTTTTTTTTGAACTGTAGACTTTGACACGCCATACTTTTTCTCTGCATTACGATAACTCATCTGTTTCCGAACAAAACAACCCGTTTCGCGAAGACGTTTCTCAACGGCAGCAAAGGTTTGCTAGTTTGGTACGCAACAAGTTGGAAACCTTTCACTGTATTCTCTAACACATTTGTGACCATTTCCTTGACAATAACCAAATGTTACCAAGATCTCTGTCAGTTCTGCGTTAAGGCATTCTATGGCTATGATAAATAATGGAAATAAATTAACATTCAATACAAAATTAAGGCACAAGTTGTCAACCAACAATCAAGTATTGACAGTTTACCTCATAAAAGTGAAACCCTGCTTTATGTAGTACTTAAATCTATCAGAAAAAAAACATTTTAAAGAACGTGGCCGCTCGATAACGATTAAATATACCAGTTCTTGACATACACAAATCTTCTTTACAAATAAATAAATTTGTTTTGCTATGTCGCGCAGTAAATCAAAATTCTATTTGTCTTCCACAACTGCTGTTGTTAGCAAAACCAAACAAAAGACAAAAGAGTGCAGTTCAATTTTCTTTTTCTGCTGTCGCTTTATAACGTTTTACGCCTTGCGATTTCCAGTTTCTATGTCTCCGATCATTCCATTCCCCTGCATTTAGTTGTCTCTCACTTATGGATTTTCTGATTTTTTGATCCCAGTTCTTTTTTGGTCTTCTTTTTATTCTTCCGCGTGGTGTCCATTCTGATAATTGTTAGGCAGCCTCTTTTTGTCCATTTTCTGAACATGTCCATACCATTTTAATTGTTTTTCTTCAATTTTGTCTGTGACGATTTTCTCTACTTCCATTAGTTGTCTGATACAGTTTATGGTCTTGTGCTCTAGTTTTGAAATCCCAGCCGATCTTCTTATGGCATCCATCTCTGTGGCTAAAATCTACTTTTTTTCGTTCTGCATCATCGTCCATTTTTCACTGCCATAAGTGAGCACATTTTTTTAATATAATTGTATATTGTGATCTTGCTTATTTCTTCTTCGTCTTTTTCGACTATTGTATTCTATTTAGAGCGTCTATGAGTTTCCGGCTTTGTATTTATTCGCTTTTGAATTTCTATTGTGTCTTTGTCATCACCCATAAATGCTACTCCTAAATATTTGTATTGGTCCACTTCTTCCATCGTTATACTCTTCTCTAGTATTAAATTTACCGATTTTACTCCAACGCCCATGTATTTTGTTTTGATAACATTCATCTCCAGCCCCTATTGTCTACACTTTTCCACTAATTTCCTGGCCATGTTCTCTATGTCCTCTTTAGACTGTCGGATCACTATCTGGTCGTCCGCGAATTGTAAAGTGAATAATGTTGTATTACCACTAATTTCATACCCTATGATTCCGCATTTCTTTTACCAGGATCTTAATGCATATTCTACATATACTTTAAATAGGGTAGGTGATATACAACAACTTTGTTTTAGTCCCTTATTTACTGGAAATCCTTGTGAAAGCTTGTTGCCAATTTTTAATTTTGATGTGCAGTTGTTGCATAGACCTTAAACCGCCTTTATAAGTGTATGGTTGATTTGGGCGCCTTCTAGTGTCCCCCAAAATTTTGTAATCGGTACGGTGTCATATGCTTTTGATAAATCGACAAATAGCAAATGTACTTCTTTTCCATGGGCCAATTCTTGTTCTATTATTTGTTTTATGTATAATGTATTGTAAGTGCATGATCTGCCAGCTCTGAATCCACTTTAATGTTCCGATTCTTTAGTGGTGTATTCTGCTTCGATTAGGTCTTTCACAATCTGTCTATAAAACCAGCTAAACAATCTCCACTCAACTGGAACCCTCTGACCGTTAATGCACATTGTAAATAATTTAGCTATCATGCGATATAGTTTGTGCGATACATGTTTTATTACTTCGACTGGACCTGGTGATTTGTTTGTTTCTAGAAATTTCATTTTACTCTCAGCATGTTCTGCTGTTATCGTTACAGGTTCACCTTCAACATTGATTAATGTAGTAGTAGTTTCCGTGCTTGGTATAAAGGCTTTTGGCGTTCTTCTTTAAAGAGGCTTGCAAAGTATTGGTTTCAAGAGTCTATACTGATAATGTCTATTTTGAACTTTTGTTTAAGGGTGCTTTTATATTCCTGATAAATTTTCAAATCTCTGTACAACGTTTGCCTGCTATATACATGCCTATCTTTGAGCATTTCAGTTTTCATGCTCTCTCTTTTTTTCCCTTATTATCCTTCGTGTCTCTTTTTGTATCTGTCTGTAATCTTTTCGATCACTGTCATTATTTGTATTGATCAGTGTTACCCTTGAGTTTGAAGTGAACGGATGCGGTCGCAAATCGTAGTGTTTAAGTTTTTCTTCCGTAAACTGTAACGAATTGAATTTTAACAGTTTTGGTTTTAAGCAGTGAATGAGTGGTGATATGTCTTTCCGCCAGGGAATATTTTTTGTGGGGCCGACGACCAAACAAGTTCTTCCGTGCAATCTGCCATTTAAAAGGAATGTTTTAGGTGTTTTATTTTATAATATCCGCGAAGTATAACTAAATCTGTACGATAGCGCTTCCCTTGTGTACGAGGAGGTATCTGTGTTTTAGGAAAAAGTCAAAATCGCAGGACATGCATTACGAAAATTCAGAGTTTGTACAAGGAGCTGCTTCTTTTGGAAAAAAGTAGACACAGGAAGAGCGCAACTGCGAGGAGAAAACGGAAAGAGTTTGTGAAAAAGTTGGACGGTTCGACATCGCAACCGCTGATGCATTAAATAAAATAAAAATAGAAGAAGACAGTTTTTACCCCAACACAGAGAAAAAGGTCGTCCAGGCGGTACGGTGGGAGCAAACATGAAATTACATCAGAAGAACAATTACAGAAAATGCAGAAACGAGAAGCAAATAAAACTGCTGAAATAGAGACATCAGATAGATACTTAGAAATATTTGCACAATGCACTTGCACTTCCACATTTTGTCAATCCCAATCTCCTTTTATATAATCCAAAATTGCAACCTTGGTAAATTAGTTCTCTATTGCACCATCTGGAAGTAGCGCAAAAGAGCAAACTTCATCAACGTCTGAATCAGAAAACTTAGCTAAACCATTAGCGCCAAAAAAACAGAAGCAAGAATTAGTAATGCGCCCAAGAATGTGTGCAGCCTTAGATAAGTGTAAAATTAGTTGTAGACTCTTTAGGTCTTAATATCGACAATTTTGTCTTGAGCAGATCATCAATAAAACGTTCTCGAGGAAATTTCCGTGCAAAGAAATTTGAGGACGTCAAAAATACGGAAAATACTGAGATTTTAAGCTTTTACCAGACATATCAGGGAAATCTACCATTGATCGATTACCTATCGTGGTAACCGGTGTAAACTTAGAGCAGCTCTTGGAGATGCCCTTAATTTCATCGTCGACAGGAGTCGAAGTATCGTCAGCCATTTCAACAGCAGTTGAAGACTGGAATTTGTCGAAAAAAGTACAAGAGTTTTGCTTTGATACGACAACATGAAATACGGGACAATTAAACGGGGCATGCACATTACTGCAGCAAAAACTGAAGAGAGATGTTTTGTGGCTCGTCTGTCGTCATCATGTTTATGAAATAGTTTTGGTAGCGGTGTTTAATGCCTTAAAAATAACGCCTACTTCAGGTCCTGACGTACCACTACTTAAGAAATTATAAAGGGACTGGAAAAGGATTGATAAAACTAACTACAAGGACTATGAGACAGACCCGATAGCTTACGAAAAACTGAAAGATGTTGCTCAAGACATTGTGGACGATTTAAAATCCAAACTCGAGAAGGAACAGTTTCCCCGAAATGACTACAGAGAGCTTCTTTTACTCACTCTAACCTTTTTGGGAAACTCTCAGGATGATATACATTTTCAATCACCAGGAGCATACCATTATGCCAGGTGGATGGTGAAAGCAATTTGTTGCCTTAAGATCTTCCTACTTCGTGAACAATTTAAGCTGTCAAGCGATCAACAACATAAGATTTGAAATATCTGTGTCTTCATCGCGTATTATTACGCAGACTTGGAGGTTTCTGCGTCGTCCACTCTCCAAGTACCGATGAATGATATCATATTCCTCAGATAATTGCAGAAATTTAAAGATATAGATGCTAATTTGGCAAAATGTTCCACAAACAAATTTGTAAACCATTTATGGTACCTTAACGAAGAAACGTTTGCTTTCTCTATGTTTGTTAGTAGGGTGGACGTAGAACAAAAACGACGAATGGCACACAATATTATTACAGGAAGAGGAGCAAGTAGAAGAGAAAGACATCGAAACTAAAAATAAGATTTTCCTTAAAGTTGACGATCTGGAAGATTTTCTGAAGAAAGATTTGTCAGCTGCACTGGTTTCTTCGAAATCAAAACGATGTTTCGAGACATTTCTAATCGACATCCAGTTTCTTAAAGAAGATCCAGCTTTGTGGTCTAAGGACAGCGGATGTATGGAAGCAATTAAGATTATCAACGAAATAAAATGTGTCAATCACACAGCAAAAACAACATTGAAGCTCAGAAGAATTTAATCAGAAGTTCACAAAAGCAATTTTTATTGAAGGTGCGCCATTTGCTATTATCGTTACATTTCAGTTCACATACAGTTACTCTGATCCACTTCTTTTTCTTTTTTTAGGTCGTACAGCAGTACTGGAGAAAATATCCGACGACTACAAAACGAGGATTGCAGGAATCGTTTCAATTTCCTGTCGAATTATGTAAATAAAGTCTGTCTTAAAAAAGTCAATTCTTGTGCTTTTAGACCTTATATTTTTGACCACCTGATTCAAATTTTAGCGGAAAAAAGAAGATTTTCTCGTTGTCTTCCATGTCAAAATACAATCAATGTGTATACCAAAAGCGTCAGTAGCATCTACTGTCCATTCCCCACTGTGAAAATGTGGCCTTAACGATGAGTCGGTGACTTAGCCCCAGTATCCCTATCTACTCGGTAGTTCGAAAAAATGCTTGTAACTTTGGTACTACTCAACCGATCTTGATGACCTTTGCACCAAATGGTTCCTCATTTATCGTAGTATTTATAACAAAATATATTGATTGATTGCGAGCCCCCATTTCGTGCCTAAAAAAAGCGTTCGGAAAAACATAAAAATTAGCAATTTTTCAAACTTCAAGCTCGCGTTAACGTTGTCCGATTGGGCCAAAATTTGGTACATTTTAGTATCTCGCCTAAAGCCACAAAACTGCAAAAAATTATTCAGATTGGCAACATACGGGTTTGTTTGAACCACCTACTGAAGTATTCATTAGAAATACGTAGCGAGTTTTGTACACGTAAATCTATCAATATTTGTCCACAATTATTTTGAGTTTCTTTTCCATGTGCACCTACCACGGCATGGTAACTTTTTTTACCTGTTCTGGCGTTAAAATCGCCTGCCAATATTATCTTTCTTGTTTGTTCTATGTTTGATATTTTGTGTAATTTTTCAAAGAAATCTTCTTTAATTCTCACTAGCCCATCATCATTCCTATAATCGCAAATCGTGTGTTATTAATACTAATATTGACTCTCAGTTTTATACATATGTTGGTTTTGTATTTTGTATGGATTAGTACTGAAACTGCTGTGTTAGCTTTTTATTTTTTTGCCACTTCACTGTAAAAGGGTATATATTCTCCTGTATTTTTTTGCCACGTCCTTTCTTTTTCGTTTCTGTTAAAACTGCTTTCGTCTTGTGTTGTGTTAATTATTGCAGTATCTCTGGCATTGTTTCTTTTATGCCCTGAACATTCCTTGTAATAATATTCTTTAGTTTTTTCCGTTTAGAATTGGGATTTAAAATCGAGCTCATCTTATTGTTCGCAGAGTTGCTCTCGCCCGTATCGAATAGGGCTCCCTCCAGTGGAGGTGTGGATTTCCACCCGGGGATATTTCCTTTGGAGTTTCATTCTGCGTTCAACAACACTTGCTTTTTATTGTTTTCTGTGTGCTAGGTTGCTTACATCTAACGCCACAATCCTCAGTTGGAGAGCCTACTATTTAGGCCCTCATTCTGGGTACCAACACTGTTGACAGCCGTCCATTCTGGATCAGCCGTTGTCTATTTGCTTGTATTTGATTTTCCTCCTACCATCCATATCTGGGAGGCATATCATCACCCGATAACGCGCCTTCTAGGGGTTACAAGCTTCCCCAAAGGCAGTTTAATTTTTTACGACGCATTAATCTTTGTATCCATGTACCATAAATGATGGTTATTTTGAACATTTATTGTAAGCGTTTTAATTTACTGCGTTAAATTTACGTATCATATTGATAGGGGATTTTATTTTATTAATTGCCGGAAGGCAAATCAAAATTTCTTTTTTCTGCCTAAACTATTGCATTTATCAAAATCAAACAACATACAACAAAATACCGGAAATATGAATGCCCATCTGTGGAAAAAGTTTCAGAAGTGTTGATTCTATATTGGTCTGTGGAATATGTGGTAGGGCGTTGTACAGACCTTTTTGAGACACCCTGTATAGTAATGGTTTCTCCGACTTTTGTACATCAGTATGGAAGTATTATGGCAAATTATTACGCTGATTTATTTTTGTTGATTTAGAGACGATTTATTTGCATTAAACCATTCTGTATCTTCTGATTCTCTCGATGTTCGTTTTGTCTGTATTGAAGTTTTATCTGTATTTGTCACTGCAAACAAAATTCTTGCATAGCGTGTACAAAGAGGAAAATCATTGATGTAAACAACAAATAGAAAGGGACCCATATGCTTTTAATTATTTGACATGCGCGCTGCAAAAGCATTCCAACTATATAATCCTGCATTGACGTTCTGTTGAATTATTAAATACAAACCAAGCGCCGAACTGTGATGACCTTTGTTAATATATATGTTTAATGGTATTTGATAATTAATATTCGTGAACTATCTAGTCATTTAGCAATCACGTGCACCAATGCAATGGAATGTTAAACCAGATCTTAGGTTTGCTATTGAGTATTGCGGTAAAAGATTGGGTTAATAGATAAAACGGATACTGTTTAAAGCGAATTATTTGGATTTTATTGTTTTATTTAGTAATTTCCACGTCCTCATATCTTTACATTGAAGCAAACGCTCGTGGCTAAGACTTTTTGTTGGCACAAAGTTAGTTAAATTCACAATATATTATGCAATGATTAGAAATAAGCTGCGATCCCTCAAGAAAGCATTATACATGTTATACGCTTACTTCTATATAATAGTAAAACTTTTATTTTCTTTTTTTGATGGTACTTCAAACTAAAATTTGAATAATTAAATTTTAGAACACGTAAGCTGTGTAGTGTAGTAGTTGTGTTTTATTTTCTCTTTCTTATAAAACTTTCAGTACTAAGTAGTTAGGTACAACTTAAACTCTGAAGTAACTTTCCGTAATAAAAAGCTTTTTATGTGTACCGTGAAATGAAAGTACAAAAACAGAAAGATAAAAACTTATTTATTACAACTGCAGTCTCTTATAATAAGTAAAACACAATTTACAGAATGCAATAAATCCTTAAAGTGCATAATAAAACTGTAATTAAGAAAAATAAATTAACTTCTCTTTGGTAATTAAACGTACTATCAAATACAGATTGTTTTTATCATTTTAATCCTTCTTTGCATTTCTCGGCCCATATCCAAATCCTGCTGGTCTAAATGGTCCGTCGTGTGGTCCACCTGGTCCTACCAGAACTCCCAGTTCAGGAGAATGTATATTTGGCCCACCACCAAAAGGTCCTTTTTTTAAAATTGAACAATTAAAACAAAGTTATATGTCACTATTTATTTCCTTACGATGTGGAGGTCTTCCTACAATTCCTATTGGTCCACCAGGACCTACTAAAACTCCATTATGATCCCCACCACCACCACCACCATAGTGTGGCGGTCTTGGATAAGGTCTATGAGGCCGTGAAGGGTAATCAACAGGACCTCCAGGGCCAACCAAAATTCCATTTTCTGGTGAATGTATAGGCCTGCTAGGTAAAGGACCACCTAGGTGACCATCTTTTTTTAGAGTGGAAGCAGCAGTATTGTTTACCAACGTCGCATTGCCCCTTTAAGAGAGAATTAAAAATGAAGAATTTCTAGATAGTGGGTTAATGTGAATTGTACTTACGTATGAAATCCCAGGACTGTTGCAGTTAAATTTTTCTGCGCACTTGCATCTGTCGTAGTTTTTAAATGGTGGTTCTTTTACCCACGATGGTACAGGACCTGTTAGAACTCCTTCATCTGGATGGGGTCTTAATGGTTCGCCTGGTGGAAATCCACCGGGTGGACGTATGCCTCCTGGCCTAATTAAAAATAAAAATAAACTTGAAAGTAGGTTAATTATTGTCTAACAGCACTAAGTAAATAAAGAATGTAAATAAATAGCTAAAATCGGTTTGTTTACTTCAAGTTGTGTGCCGTTGCCTAAACAATTGAAAGTTCATTGCCTGTCTACATATGCCTTTTTTACGTTTTTTACCTTTTTAACATTTCGTGCATGCTTAAAACTTTCTAGGTTTTTCCAACCTCTAGATATCAACTAGTCTAATGTTCTTGTTGTCTTTCATTGGTCTATCTGAGTTCTTATGAAGAACAGCTCATTATTATCACTTTGCTTGCCGATAGCAATACCATACACGATATTACAAGATACTTTATTTATGATTTCTTGTTTTTCCCAAGCTCGATCGAAAGCAATCATAACAAGGTAAAAATTGTGTAAAAGAGTAAAACCTTTCTGAAAAACACTACACTTAAAAATCGCTCTATTCAAATCATCAAGAATAGTATGTATTTAGCACGACAGACCATTTTGGCCCAAATTACATTGCATTTTTAAATTACACTTTATATTTCTAAAACTTCTGTTATTATCACTCTCCATCTTCTTTTGTCTTGTGAAGTCCTTTTCCACTCACTTGCTCTTACTCTTGTAAGATCTTCCTTAACTTGTTTCTTCCAGTTACGTTTGGTCTTTTTCTTCCCCTATTTTTTATATTCCTCGTATCTATTATGTCCCTAATAATTCTATCCTTACTGGCGCTGAGTGCCCCATCCATCTCACCCTTTGGGCTTTTATTACTTTAGATAATTTTGGTTCTTGATGCAGGTTGTACAGCTCTTGATTGTTTCTCCTTTCTCATGTCTCTTGTACTCTTTCCCTCCAAATATTCTTCTTGGCACTTTTCTTTCCTATATGTCCAGGTGTTCTTCAATTTGTTTTTTTGGCATAGTTCATGTTTTACAAGCAAACATTACTATTGGTCTAATCACCGTTTAATAAGTCCTTAATTCTGCTTTTATCGATACCGCCTTTGACGCTAACATCCTCATAAGCCCTCCCTCACTTACTGAACCTCTTTAGTCTGTATTTTCTTCTTCATTTCCTCCCTTTTCATGCACTACCGTACTTAGATACTTGTAGCTTTCTACCCTTTCTATCTCAGTACGTTTCATTCCTTGTACTCCTAACTCCATATACTTCGTCTTTTCATAATTAATTTCTAAACTCACTGTCATTGCCTCTTTTTCTAATTTCCGCATTGCCTTTCTTAACTCCATTTCACCTTGTGCCATTATCACCGCATCATCAGCATAAGCAATGCATTGATGTCCTTTGGTGCGTCTAGTTTTTGCTGCTTGTATTCCGCTCTTTCTTATAACTGATTCAAGCAGTATATTGAAACAAACCGTAGACAGCGAGTTACCTTGTCTTAAACCTGTCGTAACTTCAAAACTATCAGTTACTACCCCGTCAACTCGAACTTTGTATCTTGTATTCTTTAGCGTCAACTTTAAAAGCCTTTTTAGCGCACGGTTTATCTTGAATGCGTTTAATATTCCTAAATTTCCTGCTTTTCTTATACTGCCATAAGCCTTCTTAAAATCTATGAAGACTACTCATTTATTATGTCCTTTTTAGCACATATATTTGATCTATTACTGATATTGCTCTTCTAAATTCGGCCTGATAATCTCCACCTGCTATCTCCGTAGTTTCCTGCAGTTTTTCCTTAATCAGTATAGCGAATACCTTATACACCACGTCCAGCAGAGCAATATTTATGTAATTATTGCATTTCTTGCTGTCTCCCTTTTTTAGTAGTGGTTGCAGCAACGCTTCTTTCCATCTTTCTGGCATAGTCTTTTTTCTCACACTTCTTTTATAACCTATAAAACAAATTTCTGTATTTTTTCTCCACCATTCTTTTACATTTCGGTACATATACCATTTTTCTCCGCACGTTTATTACTTTTTAGATTTGTTATTACCTTCATGATTTCTCTCTCATCTATTTGTTTTAACTCCTGTTCATCTTCATTTTTCTCACACTGCACATCTTGCTTCATTTCCTCCCCATTTAGTATATTTTAAAAGTACTTTTGCCATCTCTTCTTTTTTCCTTTTATATCCGCTATCAGAGCTTCATCTTTATCTTCCATGAAAAAGGTTCTCATCTGGAACCCCTTTCGTTCCTCTTTACGTCTTTATAAAATCTCCTAATATCTTTGTGTTTAAAATCTTTTTCTATCTTTTCTAATCTTTCTTCCAAAAATTCTTTCTTCTACATACTTGTCTTGCTTCTCTGCTAACTGTTTTATTTTCTGAGATATTCTTCTCTGATGTATTGATTAACATTTCCAATCTTAAACTTTCTCTTTTCTTTAGCAATACTTTGCAGTCTTTATGAACCCATCCTTATAATACTTTTGCTCCATACATAACACCCTCTTTAATGCCTTTCCATCTCTCGTTCATATTTAAATCCTCCTCTTCCTCGAACAACTTTCTTTTAATACGTTCTTGGTAACTTTTTATTATTTCTTGTCTATGTTATATTTCGGTTTATTCCTTATTATACTTTTCTAGATGCTACTTCTTCTTTCATTTTTAATACTGTCAGAAAGTGATCCGTATCTAAGTCTACATTTCTACAGCTAAACTCCCGAGACTAAAATGCATTAAAAAAAGAGATAGAACACTTGCTACGTAGTACGCCCCAAGTAGAAACAGATATAAAGTGTGCAAGAAAGCTTTTAAATAAAAATATGCCCAGTAGAAATGAAGAATGCAACAGATGAGGAAATAATAATGAAAAATAAAGATAAGTTGAAACACACAAAGGAAAAGAGATGACATGAGCATGACAGAAAGAGAAACACAAGAAAAGATAAGAAATAAAGCAAAAGGAATGAAAGTTGCTGAAAGAAATATTAAGGTAGGATTCCAAAAAATAATAGAAGGCGAAGAAGAGTGGATATGGAATAAATATAAGGAGAAATTTGAAAAAAGAAATGGAAGGCAATCAAAAAAAAACCAGACCAGGCAATGAAAAAGGATAAGAAACGGGTAAATAGGAAAAACAAACGAAAAATGAATTTGGGTACATGGAATGTTAGGAAAACCTACGAAACAGGCAAACTCAAGCACATGTCGAAAATTTCTAGAAGAAATATATAAGCAAAAGAAAGTAAGAAAAGCGTAAGGTAATTTAACACAGAGCTACTAAAGGATGAGGAGATAGGAGAAAGATTAAATACAGGTAATCAAGAAATGGATGCTGAAGAAAGCAGGGAAGGAATAAACGCGGCGATAATGACAATAAAGCAGTGATAACAAATATTTAAAAAAAAATAAAAGAAAAGAATGGTTTGATGAGGAATGTGAAAAGATAGTAGAAGCAATAAGGAAAACAAGAAGAGATAATTTAAGAGAATATAAAGATAATAATGAACGAAGACATATAGAACTAAGAAACATTTTGAAAAAAACATGCAGGATAAAGAAGCAAGAAAATAATGGAAATAATTTAAAAGAAATTAAGAAAACAAGAAGAATGGAAAAAGGATACCAAGCACATACTGTATATATTAAAAACAAAGAAGGAGAACTAATTAGTGAACCAAGAAAAGCAATGAAAACATGGCAAAACCATTTTGAAGAGATACTAAAAGGAAACGAGGAAGAAGAGCAGCGTGAAATACAAAACCTGAGAGAAGAAGAACAAATAATGGAAGTCCCAGCAGAAGTAGACAAAATAATAAAAAAATCTAAAGAATAATAAAAGTCCGTGGATAACAGAAATAACAGCAGAGATGATAAAAGCGGGAGGAGAACAACTGAGGGTTCAATTATATAAACTTATTAAAGGCATATGGGAAAATGGGTAAATACCAGAAGATTAGACTAAAGTACAAATATGCTCTATACATAAGAAATGTAGTAAAATGATGTGTGAGAACTATAGAGGTATAGCGTTGTTGGAAGTATGCTACAAAATTTTGGCAGAGTGTATACAAAAAAGCCTAAATAAATACGCAGAACAGGAAATAGGGGAATATCAAGCAGGTTTCAGGAATAACAGGTCGGTTGTAGATCAAATTCTTGCATTAAAAAAACCCAAACCACCTGTTATAAACAAAATCATATTGTATGCACTTTTCATAAATTTTAAAGAAGTCTATGACAGACTAAAAAGTAAACAAATGTACCATGCAATGAGGGAGCTAGGAATACCAAGGAAAATGACTCAACTAGTAAAAATCACCTTAGAGAAAACCAAGAACAAATTAGCTTGGAAAGGATTTAGCTCAGAAGAATTTGAAGTAAAACAGGAACTTAGGCAAGGGGATCCTCTATCTACGGTGCTGTTTAACTTGACATTGAAAATAATCATAAGCAAATGTAAGATAAAAACAAAAGAAACAACGTTTAGGAATGAACATCAGGCTATGGTGTTTGCGGATGATCTGGCGATATTAGCAACTCAAAGAAGGTAGCTGCTAAGGGTCACAAGAAGACTAATAAAAGAAGCAAAAAAATTTGGACTAATAATAAACCAAGAAAAGACAAAATATATGATTATGGGAGACACACAACAAATAACAGAAGAATATACAACAGTGGACGTATAAGAATGTACTATTTATAGATTGGAAAGGGTTAAAGAATTTACGTATTTGGGAGTGAAACTAGATGAGAAAGGACATGAAGAACAAGAAACAAAAGGAAGAATTCTACGATCTCTAATGAAATCTAAGTGTGTGTCGCAAAAAACAGAGATAAGGATCTATAAGGCGGTAATTAGACCAACGACTATATGCATGCAAAACGTGGGTATTAAGAAGAGCAGAAATGGAACTTTTAAGAAAATGGGAGAGAAAAATATTACTAGCAATATATGGTGGTATACATACGAAAGTGGGATAGAGAAGAAGAACAAATGAAGAATTAGAATACATATATAAAGAACCAAAAATAACAACAAAGAGTAAATTGACTGGGACATATTGAGAGTATGGGAGAGATTGGAAGAGAAAAACAGTGGACAGGAAGAAATGGAAGGATGTGATTGAGAACAGTAGAAAAGAATTCTAAAAATGAAATTCAGTTAGACAATGTTTTGTAAATATTGAAGAATTGGTATATGTATGTATATAGAAAATAAGTAAAATGCCTGCAAGCCATGTAAGGCCTGTAGAGCTATATAAAAAAATAATACCTTTCTGCTGTCCTCCCCCTTTTTGGAGCAGTACTGCTTCTCATAGAAGAGAGGTCATAAATAATAAAAGATAAGAGAATCACATTTTGCATACAATCTGATCTTTAGTAGTCGATAGTAGGAGCAGCAATTTATTGTGGAACGGACACACGTTTTGAAGGTATGCTGCTAGTTCAGTCATTTCCACAATTTGTGTGGCATATCTAGTCGCTCTTAAGTAGTTTTCATGTAATAACTAGTTTTTATTTGAGGTCACTGATTCCAAGTTAACGTTAGTGTTAAAATATCCACCACATTATTATCAGAAGAAAATTCTTTTCAGAAACACTTACTTAGATGTCTCATTTAAAGGGACATTGACGTACACAAGTTTTTGACTTTTGGAGAATTGTCAGTTTCAAAATTTTCAAACTCTTCCAATCATATTTTGTTACAAATTCAATTTACAATTTGTATTATAATTTAGATTTTACTAATCTCAGGAAAATATTTTTAATAAAATCACATTAGTTTTATTATTTATGAAGAAAGAAAAACAAATCGTAACTAGATTATTGCTATTATGAAAAGTTTAACAATAAAACTTTAGGTATAGCAAGTTTGAAGAATCATCTATTAAACGATTTAGCCCAATTGTAAGTTTACATTTTCTAACGTAAAAAGGTCACTAACAAACCTTCCCAAGGCTACTATATAAATTTCATTTCTCACCTCTCGTTTGGAACAAATAATGGTCTATCAGGAAACGGTCTGTCGGGAAATCCAGGTTCTTGATGAATTCCTATGGGTCTACTAGGACGATCGAAATCGGGAGGTGGTCTAAAGCCACCCGGTCGTGGAGGTGGTCCCCCTTCAAATACTTGATACCTTGGACTGGCAAGCGGAAACAGATTTAAAATACAAATTCACACAATGATTGATAAAATCCATAATAGCATATACTCACTTAGCGGAACTGGAACTGTCCTTGATATCTTCAGATCTTCTGTTTCCGCTTTTCCATACCCATTTACTATCATCTTCACTAATTGCAAGTGTTACAAATAATGCGGTTACAAGCAGTACTGGAACAAATAGAAAAAGATTATTTCTTATCAAATTTAAAATAATTTCTCAAGATGAAAATTGCGTAAAGGAAAAATATTTTTTTAGCTAATTACAATTTAACAGATAATTAAACAAATTTAGATTGCATGGTTTGTTTTTAGAATTATCTTCCAAAGACAATAATGTTGCTTTCTGTTGCGTTTAATAGTAACTAATTGCAATATCCCGTTACACTCGGAAAAACTTGTTAATTTCAATGACGGTAATTAAACATAAAAAATCTGTTCATTCAATTCTATGTCGTGAGGAAATTATGCAAGCCATTGTTAATTTACATTTGTAGAAAAAGCATTACCAATTTATGTCAGATTAGCATCTCTTCTTTACGATAAAGACTCCTATTATTATTTTGACAATAATTAACACGATTTAAACAAATAAAGTTCAATTTTTTTAAACTAACTGGGAGTTAATTAAATGACCATAATACTAAATACCTAGGAAATTACATAATCTGATAATTAAAACGAAAAGTTGTAATCACCTTTTGGAAACTGTAACTATTTGTAATTGAGATAGCGTTAAACTGTTAATAGAGATTCATAATGAGATGTTTTCGTTTAATATACTAATTATACTAATTTTAAAGAATGTGTAGGAAAGTTCTGTTGTGTAAGTTTTGCTTTGAATTAAAAATTGAAAGTAAATACTTATTCAAACTACTTTACCTTATTTCTACTGTTATGTACGGTTTACCTTATTTTATTTATTAAACATAACTTTTGGTTAGAAGCTTGAAATCAGGTCATCACTTGCAGGTTTCTATCTGACTTGTTTTGTCTTACTGCGAAAGTCACAAGACACTTCTACTAATAGTAGGATGTTTTCTATCCAACGAAAAAAAAACAGAGCCATTAGGGTAGTATTACGCATGAACATGTCGTCGGGCTAACGCAACAGTATTATAGTCTAGGAATATTATAGTTCGAGGTAACTTATAGTCTTCTGACAAAATCTAACGAATTCTATTTTTAAAAGCTTCTCTAAACATGATTTAATTCTTTGCTAGCTCAACAGTGTTAAAAGAAATACTACATTACTAGCATTTGCTTACTAAAACGCACTTCTTTCTCCATATTTTGCTTTTCAGATGAAGTAACCAGTTCGATCTAAGATGGCTAGGTACTTTCTGTAGAAGTCAATAAAATGTTCTCCTCAAATTCATTCAATTCAATAAATTCTTATCTTTAAGAATGATTCACTTGCTATTCTTTGTTCTATGTGCTCAAAAGCTTGATACATGCAGACACCGTAAAACCTTGAAAGAATTGTCTTATTTCAACTTGCAAATTATTGAGATACGATAGAGTATAGAACTTAGATACTTAATCATTGATTGAAAATATCGATCGAGTAGCAAATTCTTCTTCATACAAAGCAATGATTTATTGTTGGTGGAGGAGAAGCTTAAACTTGAACTAATTTTGAACTTTCTTTGAATTTAAGAGTCATTTACAGCATCTGCGTTTTAGTGAATTTTTAACTGATATTTGTCTCAAAGTGATTAAAACTTTGGACGTTTTTCTTCTTGAGAAGAATTAAACATCTTTTCAAATCGTAACACTGTTTTAATACACACTTAGTACTATGTAAGTGGGACCTTGAAAAATGCCTTCGACGCTGATTTCATTAAGTGATCATTAAGATCAATATGAAACTAAAGCTATACCTTTTTAAGCACTAACGTATTCTATAGGATTCTTTTGTAGAGCCTAAGAAATCTAGAAAAAGCCATTGTTAGAGTTCTGCAGTTTTTGAGGTTTCTACATTTTATTCATTGAACTAATTTTGTTTACTGACTTGGTCCCGGTCCTGGCTATTTATTTGTTTGGCGTTTTTTCGGGTGCTATAATAGCTTATCAATACTGCTGTACATGGTACCAAATAATAGCTTCCATCTTAGAGTTTGCCATAGAGTATTAGCTTGTGCAAGATCTCGTTGCTATTGCAAAGTTATTTATTTTTAAAAAGCCTGTAAGATCTACTCAGCGAGTTTCGTAGGCACTAATCAGCCTGATAGTCGCAATTCACAATATTGGTACTCCATTCTTATTTAGATATCAAAACTTTGGAAATAATTCTCTGTTGGCAAAACAATTAAGAATAGAGTTATAAGACGATTCATGCTTTGAATTGAACTGTCTATTGCCTATTAAGAAGTTTTCTAAATAGCAGTTACAAACTTTGTTAGAACAAACAGTGAATAATCAGTTTGAAACTGTTATTTGTGTCTATCAGTTTTTTTTATTAGACTTTCTAAATATTTTGCGTTTTACTAAATGTTCCTGCTTCATCTGTTATTGTAAACTCCTCTTGATTTGACTTGAAAAATGATTTACATTCTTCAAAAAAAAAATTGAGTTGATTAGTCTTTTTTTACGAAGACGATAGACGTGCATAATTCGCAACTTGTAAATCCAGCAAAGATTATCCGGAAAATGGTAAGTAGTATTGATGAGTTAATCTTTTAAAACGTATTCAAACTCTTGAAGCAAAATCTCGACAATCCAGGAATATCAGTAGAGCTCATACTCAAGTCTCTCCCTAAAGGGCGAGTTAACGTTCACGATTACTTTAGCCCGGCCCTCTCTGAGCTTTTAACCAAGGCTAGGAAGGCTGCTAAACTGACGAACTGTAAATGCGTTTAGGTAAGAGGAGACAAGATTCTAGCCAATAGAGACGATCAATCAACGAATTTGGTTATCACCACTGAGTTGGACATTGCTAAATTGTAACTTTTTATTTTACTGTAAAAAATTCTAGAAATTTAAAAGTTCTTTTTATTTTATATATTACGTTTTCTCTCTTATTATTATTATTTTTTTTGAATTTTATAATAGAAGATATATGTTCTGTAGATCATGAAAGAATAGCCAAGAATATAGGGCAATACCATAATATTTTATCTAAGTGAATTAACAACAGGAGAAGTCAATTTAATTTGTTTTATATGAACATTAGAAGCTTGCGATCTAACTTTAACTCATTTCTTGTTCTGTTAGCAGAATTTCAAGTTATTCCTGATATCATTGTTTTAGTAGAGGCTTGGATCAAAGACAATAGTTTTATTTCAACAAATACGTATAATATTTACGACTTTACTAAGTTTTACTTTCAGTACAATTACAATCAAACTAGTTATATTATAATCTATATAAAGAATGATCTAGTAGATCAAGCAGTTGTTGACAAAATAAAATTATAAGGAAGTAACTGTATGGCAACCACACGTAAAGACAAAATTAATAACATGCTGTACATTATAATATCGTTTTATAGATCACCAAGAGAAAAATCATTGATTACTTTGTTACTGCCGTAGATAATGCCCTTAAAAAATCTAATACTGGTAGAATCGTAGTCATAGAAGATATTACTATTTGTATGAATGAAGAAAAAACGACTGCGTAAAAAAGAACAAAGCTATTTTGATATGATGACGTCACATAGACTAGTTTCTAGGGTTAGGAGGCCAACCAGAGTAACACAGCACTCTATCACCAGCGTAGATCACCTCTTTACCACCCTCTCTCTCATGAACACACTGACTCCTGTTACCTTGCACACCTCAGTCACTGATCATTACTGTTATCTTTTATATAACAACACTCATACCCTTCTCGGCCTACAATTTGTAGCAAAATTATTTAAAAATTCGATCATAATAAGCTTGACACCATTATCAACTCTTTATTTTTTCGAAAAGTCCTATTGCTGAATGATGCCAATAAATGTACTGAAGGTCTCATCAGTATAATTAAATCCAGTATAAAGTCTTCGTTCTCCACTCAGGGCATAACTGTCCAAAGAAAATATCAGGTGATCAAATCATGGATGACGAGAGGTTTAATTGTTTCGTTAAGGAAAAAAGAAAAATTCTACAACAAGCTTAAAAAGCAACCTGTTAATTAAAATCTGAGAGCATATTATCACAAATTTTGCAATAAATTTCAATGTTTGTTCAACAAAGCAAAAAATGATTATTATGCTTTTGAAGCAGACAAGGCGGGGGTAATATGAGGAAAACCTGGAATATCGTTAATAGTATAGTTAGAAAGCAAAAAGCAGATAAGTCAGTAAGGAAACTTGCAGTTAATAATGAAGTGATTGAGGGCAATGTGCTGAGGGCTTTAATGAACTCTGAAGTAGCAGAGAAATGATCAAATAGTTTAAGCTATTGTTTTTCTTTAAATACCAATAAACCCCCGCTTTCCTATTTACCATTAAATAATTTTAGACCTGTTAAAAATAGTAATATAGAAAACTGCATTTAGAGTTGAGTGGCGGCTTTGTCCGGGTTGGAATGAAATAACAGAAGATATTTAGAAAAGTATATAAACACGTCCTTACAAACCCAATTACACATCTCGTGAATATAAACTTACGATCTGGCACATTCCCTAATGTTTAAAGAAATTATTGATAACTTGCTTTACAAAAAGGGCAGTAAGTCGGAAATAGAAAACTATCGACCTATCTCCTTATTATCTAATTTATCTAAAATATTAGAAAAAGCAGTGACAGTTCAACTTATCGAATTCATTAATAAAAATAATATCAATCCACTAAACCAATTTGGCCAAAGGGAGTTTCTACTCAAAATGCTGTCTTAGAGGTGACCAAACATATCGACAGTGCATTGGACTGTAGGCAAAGGGCTTTGGCTATCTTTTAGATCTTGTCAAGGCCTTCGATTCCGCTTATCATAGTGCATTGGTATATACATTGGAAAAACAGGGTTTTGTGGAAACAGTCCTACAATTGTTTAGGTCCTTCTTGTATCAGATAGAGCAAAAAACGAAGTCAGATGACCTCTTCAGTCTTTCTAGGGCATCAAACTTCTCAATGATGATTGGAAAACAGTTTTTAATTTGGCTACTAAAGGCTTGCAACATGTCCAAGCATGGTTTAGATCTCATAGCCTCACCTTGAATTCCTCAAAGACACATTTTATAATATTTTCGTTAACGAAAGCAGGACAGCCCGATAAACTAATCCTGAAAGTTCATACATTACAGTAAACGAATGCCGAAGACAGTAGATGTAGCTGTGTTGAAATAAAACATGTACAAAAAGTCAAGTACCTTGGGGATGAATGTAGACTCTCAAAAATTAAATGGTTTGATCACGTGAACTATATAGCTAATAAACTCAGACAGGCTGTTCACATAGTTTTGGTCCTTAGAAATTCTTGCGAGCTTGATTTTCCCAAGAAGATTTACTTTGCACTGATTCAGTCACATCTACAGTATTGTATTGTGAACTGGGGGGTTGGTTTTCTGTCGTCAGTGTCGCCACTTTTGACAGCTTAAAACAATACACTTAAAATTATGTTGAAAAAGAGGCAATTAGTGTCGGCTGAGTCTTTGTATACTGAAACTGGGTTGCTTAACTTCAATAAACTACTCAGTTATAATATACGAGTGATGACAGAGAAACATATAGGGGAATTCACAGAAATTACACATGGGCAAAACACAAGGCAAAGAGCAAGAGTTCGTTATTGGTGCCAACAACGAAAACTAAAACAGGACAAACTCATTGGACTCAAGAGGGTCTTAGACTCTATAATCATCTTCTTAACAGGTTAAGAACTATTCCATAGTTTGATTTTGTTGAAAAAAAAGAATACATCTATTCAACAATGATAGTTCAGATTGGTATAAAAGTACAGTATAATTAATGTATTCGCAGACAGAAACTAGGTACGAATGCAATGGTTTACGATCTTGGTTTCTATTTCCTCCCCTGGGCGCAGTCTGTAACCTTGTAGGGGAGTATTACATTGTAATAATATGTATTTGGTATTATTTAGTATTGACGTATTATTTTTTTTTATAGTTTACCATAAACTAAATTGTATTTTATCAAAATATAAATAAATAAACAAATAAAAAATTACAAATAAGCAGCATGATCTTCATAGAATAATTAATGATGATGCAATCAATTTTAATCAAACTTAAATATTCCAGCACTGTCTGTGAAACAAGTTACTGAAGCTTCTGGAGTTACAAAACCTACCGCGCATTGAAATCTGAAGTTCGCACCCTACAAAAGCAAAATTATTCCACGGACTAAACAAGAATAATGATGATCGTCGTCTTCTAATAATCCACATTTACCTCATTGTTCTTCTAATTCTGTAGCGCAAAGTAGTTACTAATCCATGCAGGTGAATAACTTATTGGAAGCCAAAGCTTTATAACTACCAAGCTACTCATCAGAATTCCTTGGTAACTTTTTGAGCTACAGAAATGAGGGAAATATCTGTTTTTCTGATAAACGTACTGTAATAAACACTTTAATAGTAGTATGAGAATCTAGTAATAAATTGTAAACATCAAATTTTATCCTCAATCTAATAACATCTTAAATTTCAACTGCAATTCAACATTTTTTCAATAAACATTCAATTGCATATCCAGTGTTTCATTAATCAAATAATACGTTTCTCATTTATTAATTTACATTTAGTACAAATGAGGAAATTAACAGACTCAATTGCAAATATTAAAGTGACACTAATTCACTTTTGCTTCGAGAAACAAAATGCAGCGTTTGAGGACATCTTGGGACCATTGTTAGACCATTTTTCATTTTGTAAATTTAGATGGCGAGAGTTACTTACTTCAATCTTGTTGAAATTATTGTAAATTTTCCAAAATCAACAGCTTTGTGAAACATATACTATTTCAATAAAATGTTTTGTTAGGTCAACCCACCTTACGTCACTGAATTATTTTCCCTGGAGAAAATAAAAAAATCAGGTGTATCGGACAAGGCCTCAATCTACTGCTGAAGAGTGTCATCAACTTGCTTCAGGTATCTTTCAAAATGTAAAAAGAAGTTTAAAACAGAGGCGGGAGTTCTTTAGAACGTTCTTAAAATGGAAGTGGCTTGTCTCAATAACAGATTCAAATGCTTTACATGGTAGTATAAAAGGTTCAAAATTTTTTAAATGAGTGTTTATTTGACGGTAGGTGCTATTTAGATTGTTTTGTGGTTGAGGTGATGGGCAGGAAGGGGATGAAACAAATGTTAAGTAAATTATTTGGAACATTCTGTGCATACATAGTACTAATATCTAACTATAATTTTAAAGATTTGGGTAAAGTTAAAAGGAATCCGAGTATGGATGAAATATGATTATAGAGGAACGTGAAAAATTCTTAATTTAGAAAGAATAAATTTACGGACCTGAAGCAAAAACAAGAAGACAAATGATAAAAAAACAGGTAAAGAAGCTATGAAAAACAAAAGTAAAAGTAATAGTAAATAAACAGTAAACAGAAGATCTTTTGATAGTTTGGCAAGAAGTAACTGAGCAATAAGAATTTCAATCAAACCAAATATGGAAGATATCAGCAAAGAAAAGCACTGAATTTCAAAATAAGACACAATAAGCGAATATCAAGAAGAGAACTGATAGATAAATAAAGATTGATTTTAGGAAAATCATTTTTCTATAATTCAAGTTCAACTCCATATAAATTTGTCGTTTAAGACTTATCCTTCACTAGCGTATAACCTAAAAATAATTAACATTTAACTATTCTAAAGATCATTTTCGTTAAGGTAAACAAAAATGATATCTTTCTTAATATTTTGCTGATAGTAAAATGTGTCGGTATAGCTAAGGTTATGTGAACTCGTCTCGTAAAGATTTCGATAGTAAAGTGTGTTTTAACTAGCACTTTGCAAAACCAGTTTGTAGATAGTTCTTGGACTTGAAGTGAGGATTTTACTTTTAAAAAGTTTGAACATAACCAAAAACCCTCAATTTGACCGACACAGATTAGTTTAGTCCTTCTCTACTCAGGAGTACCCTATTAAATTCATTAGATCGATAGGCAGGAGCAATTAGTATTACAGTTTATCGAACGAAAATAAAAAATGTCAGCGGTCCTATAACTCAAAGGCCTTGTCTTTGTTCACTGACAGCCTCTTCAATCAACCAGCCAGGCTGTGTGTGTTAGTTAATTTCTTTCTGCTGTCAAGCCCAGAATAGCTTTAGTTTTAAACAACTATTACGTGTAAAGGCTAAAAAAGAAATCTTTTTCAAAAACAAAAAAATCGAGAAACCAACAAAGTACACTTTCATAGACTTTTATTAATTAACAAAGTACTAATTAGTTTGAAATTACAGGATTTCTATATAAAAATGCTTTTAAACTTTGAATATACAAAAACTATATAATTACATACATATGTTTGCACAACTTTTTATTCTTTTGTTGAAATAACAAATTTAATTATTCCAACATTAGCTCTACTTAGTAGTTCAAGTTTGTTTATATTACGTAGAATTTTTTGAGTTAAGCCCTGGTTTTTCATTGTCTAGAGATTTTTAAAGTTTTTAAAAAATGAAACTGTTTACAAAAAACATGTCTTAATTAAAATTCTGTTTAAATAAAGAAGTAGACCTAGGTATATGTGAAAATATCACTAGCTATGAATTTTATATTTAATACAAGTTTATTTTTATATTGCAGACTTTGTGGTTTCTTTTTTAATACAGCTAGATTTTATAAAAATAGACAGTTTGATCTATAATAGAGCCTTTATCAGTAGATTAATCGACGACTAACTACAGTACTGGTATGTGTGGTGCAATCTTGTTCAGAAAATCTAAGCATTTTTTTAGATTCTTATGACAGGGCTGTGTCCATTATGTTTGTTTTAGCAGAATTTTCACATGATTGCAAACAGATATTGCAAATAGATGAACAAAAGTCTCATGTCTGCAGCGATTTGCGTTGGCGATGGCGTTTCGTTCTGGTATCGTTGTAATTGCTGTTACATTGCATGTCATTCCCATCTTCGAACGGTCTTTCCATTTTTTTAGTTTTAGAAATCCATCGATGATCTGACTTAATGTATTTACATAACCTTTTTGGAATATTAAAATGACTCACTTTTCAGATTTTGAAAAGTTCTACTGTTTCTTTTGTCACTATTTAGGTAACCCACTGCAGTTTTTGATGAATTACAAAAGTAAAGAGAATTGTAACTGCCACAGGTACCCTGGTGGAAAGTACAGTCCGATTTTGACTATTCTAAATGTAGAGAAACAAAGCAACACCTTGAACCATGATAGGTAATTTGGTAGAAGACAAAGTCCTAAGATGAACCACTGCAGGTGCCCTGTTAGAGAACAACCCCAAAAGTGAGCACTTAAAAGGCAAAGCTCTACCTTGGCAAGTAATTAGGTGGAAGACAAAGCTCTACAATGAATTGCTGCAGCAGGTAATCTATTATAGGATAAATTGTAAAGTTACCACCAAGGCCCGATTCTGAGCATCATGTAAAAGCCAGAAGCTCGCTTTGAACCAAAGCAGGTAATCAGATAAAAGACAAAATCCTCAGATGGTCTAATGAATGATAAAACTCAACTAAAAGCATGATGAATTAGAAGTTCAGAGTTCTCAAAAAAAAAAAACTTTGATGCTATTTTTGATCTAAAGATTTGAGGTCAATCTGAACCTATCAAAGTACCTGAATACTTTCTTAGATGCCAACGTAAAAAAAGCTCAGACTATCTAAATTTCTAAGTATCAGAATCCATTTAGGATTTTCTAGCACAGAAGATACCATATTGATAGTTCGCTTACGACACTTCATATAATTTTTTCAGCAGCTATAGTTGATGTGTTGTAACGTGATGCAGTCAAATTAAATTAAGGTATGAAAATAGTAATTTCACTACTGAAAATGGTTGAGCACACACCAAGACATACACAAACCAAACCTTGAGTGAGTAAAATTTAAAACGAACAATTGAAGTAGACAATTTAAATCAACACCCCGTTATATAGATTCCTACAGTTAATACAGAGCAATGACCACTTAAAAACAGTGTTACAAAAAAAGTCAAAAGAAACTATCAAAGATTGCAACTTAACATAACAAACTCAATTTGAAATACCTAAGTGCAATGACGATCATTTTGTATTTTTATGTCTTTTTATAATTAAAGTTTCAGTGCGCCTCTGGTGCGCGATTGAAACGTTTGAGTGTTTTTATTCTCGCGGAATTTATCAAATAATGTATTCTCGTATTAAAATGCAATTTTATTAAAACATTGTCCTAGAGCTAACGTTGCAAATTGATACAAACGTTTCGTTTGCAAGTTTGCGAAACCTATAAAATGTTTTGTATTCTTTGCGTGTGAAATTATTTTCTGTTGTGTTAGAAATATTGTAATTGGGAATTCAACTTAAGGACCGTTTGGACGGGCTAGGCAAGTCTACTTTGTATGTAAAGAGTTGTTCGTCGACGTGATATGTACTTTAGCGAAGGTTAGGTACGGTCGCGGAATGGAAGAGTTGAAGAGATGCCTGCCAGGAATTCATTCGGTTTTGGTAAGTCAAGGAGTGTACAAGTCGTCCTCACGCAGCAGACCGTCCTTGTAGTATAATAACTAGAAACAGAAGTATTTGAGAAAAGTCCAAAAGGTTTCTTGTAATTACCATTTAGAGAAAAGCATGGAACTCATAAATTTAAACAGCTAGGTGGGCTACTGTTAACTGTCTCTAGTCTGATTACTACTAATAATCGTGACAAAGCTGAAATATTCTAAACAAAGAAACTCAGACGTACATAATGCAAATCTTGTTCGGTTAGAAATAGATTTGGCATGAAAACTATCAAAGTTTGAAGAGCATTAGCTTATTAATCTAGATGTTTCCAAAACCAACCGCAACCGATTTAGAAACCTTGTCTCTTAAAACTAGTGGAAGTTTGCAGAGTTTAAGTTCTCGTCACCTTCTGAACTCCAAACTAGGTTAAAAATAAACTCTTGATCTGAAGACGAAAAGATGCTATCGTACGAGCTTCAGAGACTTGTTGGACAGGGATCTTCTAAACAAGTAAATCTTGCAGCTTTGTTGACTGTAATCTTAAATCAAAAGTTTTATAAAACAGGGGAAAATGGTATAAGTATATTTTAGTCATTTGTCAGTAGAATAGTCAATTCTCTTCTTCAGATAATGCTTTGCCTGAGTAGATCTCTTGCTTGTCTGGTCTGAATATGATTTTTATAAAAATCCCTTGAAATTTCTAAAATATAGGGAATAAGTTGTGGCAATCTTTGAGAATTATCCCTTTATATTTCTAAATTTAAATAAAGATATAAAATTTAGAAGTTGTAGTACGTTGTTTTACTTTTTCGACGAGATTAGTAATAACCCATCATAGTTGGTAACAAAAGAGGTTTAGGTCCTTATTTTCTAAACGATAATTCTCTATAAGTTTCGTTTGTTTACCTGTAAATCGGACTTCAATACTGAAGCATAATCAAAAAATCTAGCTGCGTCATTTTAGTAACTTGGAAGGGACACTTTTTGCAAGTTGATACCAATCTCTCGGATGATAGACTGGTGTTTCAATAAGTTGCTTGTTTTTCTCAATTAGTGCCTCTCATCTCACTCTATGTAAGGGTGTCTGGCGACCAAGAACTTATTATTAATAATCTCCAGAGTAGGGTGGGCCCTTAGAACTGAGAACTACATGGTCACAATTTGTCCATTTTTATTTTGACCCGTACACAAGTCTGAATATAAAATAAGGTCTTTGACATGCGATGGTAGATTTACAATAAATTCTTTTAAGCTGGGCCCAATCTGGTTTGTCCGACGTGCACCAATGACTTCATGCCACATATAGCAATGCACTTGGTTTTTGTGGCCATCGCGGATAGTTAAATTAAATGTTCATAGTTGCCTTCGATGAAACGTTATTCCTGTCGCTAACAGTGGAGTAGGAAAACATTGTTACAAATCAAATGTTACAGTCTTTTTATCACTTTCAGTTTTTGATAATTTCTTATCTCCATCTTTTTCCTGATAATAAGTAATTTTTGAAAGTTGTTTTTTTCATTTTGATCGTTCCTTAAAACTCATCCTAATTTTCAGTTTATCACATTTCCCACAAGTATCTTCACTCGGTCTTTCAGTGCCTATATCGAGATTATAAAGTACCTACTAATATCACAACAACACTGTAGAAAATTTATGTAATATTACATAAATTATAGTATAAATATTAAAGATTATCTAAAGTAACGTCTGTAAATGTGTACATTTTTTAGTATTTTAACGTAATTTTAATTACATATGTAAAACTACAAAAGGTTCTAGCATTTTACCTTTTTAAGTGTAATATTACAAGTACTAGGTAAATATGTAAAGAATAGTGTCCCGTCCTTGTATGAGAAAAATTTTTTTTCGACCAACACTATCGCAAGAGATATCAAAATTTGTGTACTTTTACACAGATTACGCAAAAAATAAAAAAAAAACTGGAATTGCGTGTCATCTTGAGGGCTCTACCGCACTTTGAAGTTTTATAAATTTTACATTTTTATCGCATGCCTAAAATAATACAAACATCAAGTTTAAAAGGTATTTTTTACTAAAATTAATGAGACAAAGCACAAGAAAACAGAATAAACAAAATAGAGCTTTATAATGAATTACAAAACTTAGAATTTAAATTTATTTTTGTGTCCAAGATTTGGCAAGATTGCAACTTGGTTGTGATAAGGCCATCTCTAGAAATACCGTCAGTTACACTTTTTGAGGCCTTTGTTACCAGTTTAACATCTTTCTACAGATTGTGTGTGACAAGGAAAGTCAACAATTTCCAAGCTCTTATCTTTTTCCATGACTTGAAGGTTTTCATTAGAAATATGTCGAAGAACCAATGGTGGTGTAACCTGACACTCATGCTACACAATAATCTCGGTGTAATCTCTAGCAGAGAAGTTAATTTTTGGAGGTTTAAATATACTGCGTTTTGTGCTACTTTCAGCCTTTCTAGCTTTTATTATTCTTTACAATGCCAGCTCCCGAATGCGGTCTGTATCATCAAACAACATACTGACAAGTAGGTTTTATGGGGGTGCAAAAAAATCATTTTTTTCGATAACAGAATCCACAACAGATTCCAGATTTTTGGGTAAAAATCGAGAGTACATAATTAGTTGGAAAATATGTTTGGGTCCGTCCTTAAGAGATGTATTTTGCTTGATTAGGAACCAAACTGCAGCGTATAGTTTAACCACATAGTTGACAAGCAGTTTTAAATTTTCTGATGGATTAAAAGTACTCACGTAAATTCTGAGTATACGATTAGCAGAAGTGAGCCATTTCAAGTGTACCATTTTTCCAGGTTGACGGTTTGCCAGCTCAGAAGAACAGCAACCAGTTGATACAGCTTGACATATCTCATAAAGATATTTTTGATCCGTACTTAGTTCATCGACCACATTTTGCGGCAAGTCGGCTAAATTACCAGCCACAGCACAAAAAGACACCGTGGTTTTATTTTCGCAACCAGCTAATTGTTTTCCAATAGGTCCAGAATATTCTCTAGGACCCGAAGTGCAACCATCTAAGGTCAAGAATAAATTACGAGGGGTAACTCATTGGCATGAAGCAGACAAACATACCATTGTAATGGTCTCTCTAAATACTCCTTTAAATATTGAATCACGCCACCCTTCCAGCCGGTGTTAGTAGCTGTTCCATCACATTCAATGCAAATCACGTCATCTAAATTCCAACCTTGACCTTCTAGTAAAGCTGCGATCGAAGTAAGAATTCTCTTTTCAGTGCCACGACTTGGCGTTGTATGTTCCAAATAAACTAATCCAGGTTCTGCTAAAACTGAGATGTGCTCTTCTAAAACTTCTTTGCGATGGTAACGATCCCCTATTTTTGCTCATTTATCAGAGTCTTGTCTGTTCGCCCACCATGCTTTTTATAACAATGCCTCCAATATCTTTTGAAGCTTCTGCCCGTGCTTTAGATACAGCTCTGTGGATCTTGTTTTTATTAATAACCAGAGTTAAATCTTCGGCAGAAACCAAGCCGACGTCAGCCAAAACCGCAAAAGCAACAGCAGCAGCAGATCGCGCCGATAAACCGTATCTATCACAGACCTTAGCAACTGTTGGTAACGGCAATGTATTCCGATTCGCCGTTGAAGTGAATGGTGTCTCTATCGAGGGCGTGTTTGTCGAGAATGCCTCTGTTGTCGGGGAAGACTCACGCATCATAGTTTGCTGAGACAGAATCGGTTTCTTGAGTAAAACACGACTTTTTTGCTGCCCTTATTGACTCTTCAGCTTGTCTCTGCTGTCGTGTCATTAATCTAGCCGTTTCTTTCTTATCAACGCCGCTGATAACCATTTTCCTATGATTCCTTTGATCCAACAAAAAACGTCTCTCATTGATGGGAACTTTCGTAGGTTTTAAACACAAACAAGATTCAAATAAAGTGCATTTACAAGCAGCAACGTCGAAAAGCTTCTCCGATGAATCTAAAATACACTTTAGTTTGTTTTCTAAACTAGCATTTCGTTTGCTTTTGGGGTATATTTTCAGATTGAGGTACTTTTCGAAATAGGATTTCAGTAGTTGAATAACTCGTTCCTTAGTTAGGATTGGAATCGACGCTTTGGTCCAAATATCGTTGATCTTTTCAGAAACAATCGCATATATTTATATCTGAATTGGATGGATCTTTTCCATTATACTTCAATTTCAGGTCGTTCTTGACAAATAAAATAAATTTAATGACGTCCCTTATAGTTGGTAGCTGCCGATCGTCAAGTTCTTTATATGGTCCCAATATAGCACAAGTAGTCTCACTACGCCTCGAACTCATTATTTAAATATCACAAAATCCGCTTATTTAATACTGTAACAAACGCAACTGCACTTTTATAGCATAAAAATTACTTTGACTACGAAGTCACTCGCGAGTCAAGTCAAGACACTTCTCGAAACAAGTCGAACTTGAGGGAATTTTCCGGTTGAAACCTAACAACTTCGAAGTCGCTGGTAACGTGTTGTTGCATGCAAATCAAAACGTGGTGTATGTATTACACCTAAATAGAACAAAAAGTAAATACTTTTTATGTTTAGTTCTGGAAATTAAATAATTAATTAAAATTAAATTAAATATCACCATATAAATGATAATTTTTCAAAACTTTGAAAATCGGAGAACCCTAAAGATGTAGTTTTATTTTATTTTTAAAATTATTTTGATAATCTATGATAAATGACGCAAATTTTAAGAGGTCTTGTGTTAAGGAAATCCAAAAAAAAGTTTTTCGGGACACACTACTAAAGAATCCATAGACCAGTATGGGTCACAACAGCAAAATTTATTAGAAAATTGGTTACACTGCTGATAGCCGTTCATAGTTGTCGGTAAATTTAAGACGAGCTCTCAATTATTACTGTTTAATGCTGTAAAGCAGATGCATGAGATGATCGATCTTTTTTCATTTAGGGATAGTCAAAATCCAAGAAAAACACCAATATCAACCAACACCGATCTTAGATAAACAAATCATCAATGTACAATATTTCGATAGAAAACAGAAGTTGTTTTTAGCATCGGTGTCAGTTTACTTTACCAGTGGTGGCAATGTCCTGTTGTGAAATTTTGCCATGACGCCGCCGCAATGTGGTTGCGGCTATGTATGTCATAAGCTGTGTATTTTAGCGTAAAGAATTTTGCAGAGTTTTAAACCAAAATAAACCGTTATTAGGTATCACATGACAAATATAAATTTAACAAACTATTATAGACTAAATTTGAATTTATGCATACACAAATTCTAAAAACTTACAAGACCTTACTGTTACGTACAACATTTATCAAGTCGTACATGATTTTTAGAAGTATACCAATTTGCAAAAATAAATAGCAATTTAAAATAAAACTAAAGTAAACAAACCTAGGACCGTCTCGAGAATATTTGTGGCTCGGTTACAAGGGTTTATTTGACGCCCTTCCGCAAAAAATGATTAAAAAGTAGAATAGAACTACGTGTAATCAGTAAGATCCTTACGAAACCCGATAAAGCTGTTGGATACAATTTAAAAAAGAATATTTAATTATCACAAAGACTTATTAGTAATTACCAGTAATTATTAATATAAGGCGATTGTATATGGAAAGAAAACTCGGTTAGAATTTACGTAGTAACTAAAGAGGGTGAATAAAGACAATACCGAATCACAGCTTATAGTGTATACATGGTTATTCAAATTCAAAACTCACCATTGAAATTCAGTTAAATTCTAGAGGTATTTTTTTCTTTTTCTAATGACCTATCCAAATCTCCATGTGATGTTGTGGGTTCTCCAGAAACTTCAGCAACTTTAATTTTTGTTACGGTCTTAAATTGAATTTGTCGTTTGATAAATTTAATGTGCTATGTCATGCATCTTAGTTCATTTCAACGGAATATGTTAACGGATGTACTAGAAGACGAAAAGCTTAGTGTGCCATGAAAGCAAGTTTGCAACGAGAACTTATGTAGTATGTGGTAAAACGATAGTCAAAAGTCAGAAAAAGTCAGCGAACATGTTATCAAGCTAACTCAAAATGTGTAAGACATCCATAATCCATAGGGTCGTCCACTAATTGTTATTGCACGTGTAATTTTTATCCCGAATCCTTTTATTTTTCTCAATTGCGGTATAGAATTAACAAAAGCATACTCCTGCCATTCTTAGCACGTTAAAACATCTCCTAACATACTTAACGTAGACATTCAGGTTTGTTGTCATAACATTGCGATTACTGTTATTTTATAAACAGCCGATTGCTTCAAATCGTATAATACACGTTTAAATGCATAATATTAAATAAAAACTTAATTGCATAAAGTTAATAAATAAATAACATATTACATCAAAGTTTCGTCTAACAGTAATTGCGATACATCGTTGCAGGAATAAACGGGAGTAAGCATGCGCCATGTAGGTAAAGACTATGTGATCTAAAAATTTACGTCATATTTATTTTCAGAAAATTTAAATGTTTATGTGTTTTCTCACTTAATTATTTTATAAATAATTCAATTAATAAAAAAGAAATTATAGCAAATATTGTTTAAACATGCTTAGCTACCAATTATGATAGTTTAAACATAAAAGTAAATTTTCTTCTGATATAAAAGTGGAGCAAACTGAAAACTAACCAATCAAAATGCAAACGTTTCTTCCACCCATTCCACATTAACAACAAAGCAAAGCGCAGCATCTTATTCAAAAATTAGTATTTTACAATTTCCGTTAGCAGGCCTAAATCTACAAATGCAGGCTGTGGCACATTGTTGAAATCTGTGTCTTTGTTTCAACTGAACCATGCAAAGCATCCTGATGTTATGGTGTGCCAGTTGCTTCGAGAACCTTTTTGCGTTCTACACACCCAGGAACTTTTGTTATAATTTCAGGAGCTTGTTAGACAGTTTGATACCTAATTTACTGAAAATAACCTCTTTGTACTTTCATCACATATGGCAGCACGCATGACTTCCGTGTCAACATTGATAACTGTTTGAAGTTTAAACTAAGATAACTTTAACTACTCCAAATTTCGGTGGCTCGTAGATCAGATCGTCTCTTCTAAAAATCATCAAATCTTGTAATCCAAAGAATCCAATGCTGAATCTTGTTGAAAGCCTCAGTATTCATAATAAACATGTTAACTTAACAATTCCTAAAATGAGCTCTTTATACAGCTAAACCTTGATACTCTCTTGACAAAATACTCTCAGTTAAACCATGATAGATGCCGGATTAAGACTTTTTTACACATGAGGGAGCTTTTCAGCAGCTTTAGCACTAGTATGAGCGTACATTCTACCATTCTGCTTGTTTAGTTGTTTCTCAATTGTAAAAACTTTTTCCTTTTGTTACCAAAAAATCCACTTCACTTTTTATTTTCTAATTTGTTTTCTAAACTAAGCAGGCGACTTTTTTTGATAAATGAGCAGTTTGAGGTCTTGATTAATCACTCGTTTTAAAGTTTTACTTGATACTTTCATCTGCAGAACCATCGGTTTCTGGTTTTGGCTAGCATTAGCTGGAATTCAAACCTTTAATAGCTTTTATGACTGTTGCTATTTGCACAGAGCGAAATTGGCCAGCTTGCGATTTGTCACCTACAGAGTAGACAGATTTTTCTGTAATGCAGATTATGGAACAATTCAATTTATTTTGCATAATCAAGTAGACAGGTATTGCAATTGTTTATAGAAAAAAAAACAAACTGATCTGTCAATTAGTTCACTTTTGATAACCTTTGATGCACTTGTATTTCCTAATTTTTTAATTATGGAGAGAAATGAAATTAGAGCTGTCATTAAATGTTTTTATTTGGAGGGCAAAACCTCCACAGAAAGTAAAGCTAGATTGCCAACTCTTCATCATCATTCTCCACTGTAAGCTTTTGGATGTCTGAATTCAAACGTAGATGTACCCACACAATCGATGAACCTTGCCCAGGGTGCCCGAAATCTGCGATTACTCCAGAAATCATCACCAGGATCCAAGATATAGTGTTAGACAATCGTCGAATAAGAGTTCGTGAAAGAGTTGAGGCTGTGGACATCTCGTATGAATGTCAATATATTGCACTAAGAGTTGGAATTAGAAAAATGTTCAGGAAGACAACAATGCATTCGTGCTCGAACTGAAATCCAGTTGATTTCATTACAAGATTTGTGACTATGAACGAAACGTGGATTCATCATTATATCTTAGAAACAACAATCAACAATTAAAATAATGGATTAGCCAGGTAGGATCCGTCTCTAAGAAGGGAAACGTAGTTGAGTCGGCTGGAAAAGTAATGGCTTCTGTTTTTTTGGGATGCTAAAGGCATTTTACTTATTGACTATCTGGAGAAAGGAAAAACCATAACAGACCAATATTACTCAACACTTTTAGAACAACTAAATGCAGCAATTCGTGGAAAACGCGGCGGAATGCCAAAGAAACAAATTTTGTTTCACAAGACAATGCACCAGTCCATGGAAGTGCAATTGTTCAAAAAAAGCCGAGTTAAACTTCGAAATTGTTTGCCATCCCCCTTACTCACTCGATTTGGTTCCGTTGGATTTTTATCTGTTCCACAAATCAAAAAGACTTTTATCTGGAGAGAAACTCAGGTCCAGTGAAGAAGTCATTGATGTTTTTTAATGCAGAAAACCATTTCCATGAAGGGACTGAAAAGTTGGAGATGCGTTGGTCCGAGTGTGCTGATTTTTTAATTCAGCCTCGTAAGTTGCCTGCGTCCCCCATTGAGTAATTTTACACAAAAAGCTTTTATAGTTAACATGTGTTGGTCGCATAGTGCTGATATGGTATAATGTAGTGGTAGATATTTTTTCTTCTGCTGCAATGACTTTCGTAAAAAGAAATACTTAGTATAAAGTTGGGTACTTGCTCAATATGTTTGTTACTAATTTTATTGCAGGTAGATTTAGGTTACTTTGATCATCTCTAAAGACATCTGAACGAAATAAAACTTAATTGTAAATTGCAAAGATCTAAAAACTTATTAGTCTTGCCAAAACCTTTCGAAAACATGCTTTGCAAATTTTGCGTCCTATTCCGTTATTTCGTAAGTGATAATGATAGATAAAGTCTCTATTTTTTGTTGGTTTCTTGTGTGTCTATCCTTGTCACTAAATTTGCTACGACACGGCATTCTACAACTCTCTACGCTTTTGTATCTTACCAGATTCTGTCACAAGTTATTCCATAATTCCCATATACGTATTCAAGGTTACGTGCAGAAATGACCTATAGCATTACGCCTGTTTATAGAAGTAATATACCAGTTCGCTCCAGCCACTTACCCCATTTTTCCCAAAAATCGACTTATTTTTTTTCTCAGAAACCACGGAAATCTAGCTTACCAGAATTTTACCTTTTCAAACTATAAATCTTTGTAAAGACTCTGAAATGATAATTTTATATGTTCCTTTAAGTTGGTAACTGTTGTAAGTCCTGACTTCATAAGGTTTCATATTTTGTAGGTTAGTATTTTACATTCAACTCCTAAGTAAAATAGTTTTAGATTTAAATATTTTTATAATATACAAGCAAATTTCTGAAACCATTGACTAAAACTTTGACTTCTTGGAAGTTAGTTTTCCCCAAATCGTGCTCTTTTGAGCATTTGCAAATCTGAACTTTGAGTTTCTGTACTTCAGATATTTCAAAATTGGCTGCAAGCAAAGAATTTTTCTTGTCTTATTTCCGAAGTACTTATATCTAAACATTTTATAAAAGGGTGGATGCTATGATGGATTTTCTTATTTTACCATCAATCCACTACACAAATAAGCAATTTCCAAAAACAGATCCGCAACAACTACTCAAGAACGTATGGAGATATACCAAAAATTTTAGTAGGAGTATAAAAAAAGTTATAACAGTAAAATTTAAACAAACTTCTAACTAAATAAGAATAAAACGACCTAAAATTGAGTTTAACCAGCATTAGAAGGCATTCATTATTTATTGCAGTTACTTTTTGAATTTTAATTGTTTTGCATAAAATAGAGTTCGTAAAGTTTCATAAATCAAAAACCAAATTCCATAGCAACAATTTCTAAACCTGGAAGTCATGGTACACATAAATTATTAGACAAATGAGAAGAATGCTGTTTGTGTGAAAATAATGGAAGACAATTATGTTTAATATTCTCATAGTACATTATCTGTAACACTAATCTAGCTGGAGACAGTTCCTTAATTATGTGTAATTGCATAATTCACGTTTTAAATTATTAACAGGTGATGTAGTACGTAACAACCTTCCATCGTCCAGTATCTAACTTCCGTTTAAGAAAAAAAACCTAATTTACAAAAAAGCAATATTAACATAATTTGGAAAATCATGAAAAACAGTCGAAAGGTCCTAATAAATAACAGACTTTTTGAGGGTTTTCATACTAAAAGTTATTCGCGTATAACTTTTCAGAATTATGAAATAATAAATTCTTTAATCTTAGCCGTAATAAAATACAAGAAATTGCCCTAGTTGGAGTATCAGGCATGTCCGTCACGTGTTCAGCATCATCTGCTGCAAGGTTTCAGATGGAATTTTAAGCAACTTTTATCGACGTTATAGTATATAATATATTTTTATTGGAATCCTTTGAGGAAACTCCTAATATTTTATTATATATATGACGTATACGTATACCCTAAAAATAACTCTACCAATTAAAAACAAATACATTCTGTTTTTTAAACAAACATTTACAAGTGCGACTATAGAGTTTTATTGAAGACAAATACAAAATTCTAAGCAAACAATAAAATAAACTCACCAAAATTCTTAAATACCATCATCATAACAAACAAAAACTACCGCATTTACTAAAAGATAAATAAATAAATTCTCTTTCTCGTGCACTATTACATAACACTAAAATAACTTTATTTATAAAGGAGTTTATATAACGTTGTAGAATTTTTCATTGAGAAGTGGTAGGCGTGCATTTAAATTTTTTTCTTGAATCTAATAACGCATATCAATTGCTCTTTGGATCTCTTTCGTCGATAGACGTTACGTGTTTGATGTTAAAAAAGAACGGACATACATTCTGTGCATGGTTTGGTTTTAATTAAAAGTTCTTTAGACAAACCTAACTTGTGAAAGTGACAGTGATTTTATTAGTGCAGTACCAAAAATTTAAATCTCTTCTAGCAGAATTAACAAAATCGCTAACTCCTAAGCGGTTTTTTCAATTTCCGAAAGGAAATTATAACGAATATCCATTTAATAATATTCCACTCTCAAAACACCAAACTACAAAAATCAATTAAACGATATCTTAATATAAGCAAATTAAAAAATGTTTGGAATCTCTGCAAGCAGACCAAATTAAACAATGATTTTTAAGGAAACTTCAAGAAGTGGTGGAAAATACAAGTTAACCGTGATTGGTCCCACTTAGCATCTTAAGACATTGACCTAAAAACGTCTTACAATTCTGCAAAATTAATATTTGTTGCACAGTACAATTAAATAACAGGGTTCTGAAAGCAAAACGAGCGCAGTGTCATTCACTAGGACGAGGCTGACATGACAGCCTTAATTGATATAGAATGGGATTTCCCAGATTTCAATCACCTTTTTTCGTGTTATTATTTCACCGTTTTACATTTTAAAACAAAATTTGTACATTTTACTCCTAATTTTCTCAGATTTATTTTAGAGAAGGTTGCTGAATAATTTAAGAATTCTAAAAACAATAAACCTATATTTTGTTAACCATGAATATTAATTTTCATCATTTATTTAAGGTTATGGGCACATAGCTCCGAAAACGGATTGGGGTAAAGTTGCAACAATATTTTATGCAATTCTGGGAATACCTCTTATGTTATTGTGCCTTTCTAATGTTGGAGATATTTTAGCTACTTCTTTTCGATTTTTATATTGGAAAGTTTGTTGTTATGTATGCACAAAAAAACCAAAAAGGATTAGAAGAAGTAGAAGTCGATTAACAGCTCGAAGTTTAGGGTAATTTATTAAAATTTCACAAGTTTAGTTTTACATGAAGTTACTTTCTCTGTAGAGGAAGATACACACGTTCAAGGACGGCATCTTTCAGACGATCAATGCGAACGTCAACTAGATCCGCTGATAGTGGTTTTGGTTTATCCGAAATTGGGCCATCTTCCTACTCGGATACAGACTTAAGGTTAGTATTATTTACGTAACTAGGTTAAACGGATTTGCAATAATTTATAATTTTATACAGTAGGTACCAAGATGAATATCCTAGATTTCAACGTGGCATTAGTATGCCTCGAATGCGTCCCACTCAACAATCTAGATATTCTGAAAATACAGTCCCAAAAAGGAGAGTTCTAGCTAGTAATAGGCAACCCAGAGGAGGATCATTAGATAGAAGAAGAGAACCCGATAATATTATACCCACCTTGGAACCTTTCGTTGTGGCTAACACACCTGTACTTTGTAATAAATATGTAGTTAACCAAAGGGAACCTACAGTGAATCACAATCCAGGTAAAATTGAGAGAGTCGGTACAAATATTTAAAAGTAAACTAAATGATTGTTAGGGAGGAGTTCTGAAAGAAGCTACCAAAGGAGAACATCGTCACCTTTGCAAGGTAGAAGAGCAATTTCAATGCCGAGGTCTCAACAACTTTATTTGGAACCACCAAGGGAACCATCTCCAATGTCTACTACAGATTCACTGAAAACCAGAAGAAAGACACGAACACGTAAGTCAACACTTAACCTAGATATTTAACTATTGTCTGTGTCTTATTTTAGCGATACTATTTGACCTTTACTCATCACTTCTTAAGACTGTAGTGTGAATTATTAACTTTCTTCACGTAACACTGCAAAGTTTTTTATTAATGCACCATAAGTTCAATACCTTTCGTATCTTTACTGTATTAAGAAGGCAATTGTTTCCCCGAATCTTCATTGCGGAGGCCAATGCAGCCACTGATTTCAAAATTATGTTATATGAGAACTTCATGTTTTCTAAAATGTTCCTGTTTCTAGAAACAAGTGGCAATTTTAGGCCAACTACGAGGACGGTTCAATAAGTACCCGTGTTAGAAATGAAGACACAATTTTTTTCAAAATTTTTTTTTCAACATAGTCTCCTTTTAGAAATATACACTTCTCCCAACGTTCCAGCCATTTTTTAACCCCTCGAAAAAATAGGATTTGTCGAACTTTCCAAAATACGCCTCTATCTCGGCGATGACTTCCTCGTTTGAGCTAAATTTTTTTCCCGCGAACCATTTCTTCATGTTAGGAAACGAGAAAAAGTCGCAGGGAGCCAGATCGGGTGAATACGGGGGGTGCGGCAGCAATTCCTAACGCAATTCATGCAGTTTGGCGGCGACAACTCCGGATGAATGTGCTGGTGCGTTATCGTGGTGAAACAGCACCTTCTTTTTCGCCAAATGCGGCCGTGTCTCCTTCAATTTTTTGTCGAAGCTGTCTAATAACTCACTGTAGTATTGTCCAGTGATCGTTCTTCCTTTTTTCTAAAAACTCCATGAGGATGACGCCGTTCGCATCCCAAAAAATCCTCGCCATGACCTTTCCGGCCGATGGAACCATCTTCGCCTTCTTTGGAGCAGATTCACCGGGAGAAATCCATTGTTTTGATTGTTGCTTAGTTTCTGGTGTGTAATGATGAATCCAGGTTTCATCAACGGTGACAACTCGACGCAAAAACTCCTTCGGATTTCGCTTAAATTGCTCCAAACACTGCTTTGAAGTTAACAGCCGCATCCGCTTGTTGTCCACCGTTAGCAATCGCGGCACCCATCGCGCCGACAATTGTTTCATCGCCAACTTATCATGTAAAATATGAATTGCCGTTCCGGTCGACACACCTACGGCCTCTGCTACTTCACGCACTTTCGTTCGGCGATCAGCGAGAATCATGTCGTGGACTTTTTGAATGATTTCCTTGGTAACCACGTATGCCGGGCGTCCTGGTCGCTCCTCATCAAAAACGGATGTTCGCCTACGTTTAAATTCGTTGAACCAATATCTAACTGTGGTCATAGATGACGAAGTGTCCCCATAAACAGCATCCAACTTTGCTTTTATCTCCTCGCATTTTTTCCCATCCAAAAACAGAAAGCGAATTACCGAACGATACTGCTCTTTTTTCATCTTAGCTAAAATCACGAAACACGTCTTACTCAAATGGCTGTCAAATCCAAACTAACCTATCAATCAGTGTGCAATTTGTTATACCGTCGTTTGATAGATGGCAGCACACGATGATAACACCAACTTCCCTCAGGAACGCCTTCTGTCGTCAAACACGGGTACTTACTGAACCTCCCTCGTAAATCATAATAAGAAAATGCCAAGTGAAGACGTTAAGTATATGCAATAGAGTCATTGTGAGCTAAGATTTGAAACCCTACAGCAGTCTGTCTATTGTATATTTTCAAAAATCTAATAGGTGAATCTGACAAGAAAGACCTAAAGCACGTTCAATGCTACCCGACCTCCTTGACAGCCATTTCTCTATCATAACGACTTCGGATTTAAATCGTGTGACTGAAAACTGTCGACTCGTTCAGCTTTATTTTCCAGTTTCATTACAATTCAATTTAGCTATTGATCGTGCAATCTTAATTGCATTTGTCTGCTATATTACTGTTTACCTTATTTCTGAAAAGGTCTTATTATGCCCAGTAAAATGTTGACTTTGTGATACGATTTGTAAGTCTTTAATCGGGTATGGTGTCTGGCCTGTTTACTGTTTTTACGGTAGTGTAAAGTATATCAGCCTAAACCTTAAAATTCCAAATAAAGAGATTGACTAAGATCGCTCACATCTAATATCATAGCAGCCCAATTCAGTCAATGGCTTTTGAACCTTGATCTACCTCAAAGACCACTAGGACTTGAAAGAATTCAGATTTTCTAGTGGCTCATTTTATTCCTGTGTAGATCTTTACAATTTTTGCGCCTTGCCTTTGTTATGTCTGATTGTTGTTGGGGACAAATTACCTCTTGTAAACAAGGGAATGTAACTATAAACTTGCAACCTCATATTTAGGAACTAAAAGACCTTTTCTATCAATCAAGGGTTGGAACTTTTGGAAAGGGTGAAGGTAAAAATGAGACAAGAAGTAACCAAATCCTTTCGGGACTTACTTGCACCTCTAATGAAAACTAGAGAAGATTTAAAAGTGAAAACTGTATAATGCAGCTAAGTGTTTTGCACCTTTCGCAAAAGAGCCTTCCAGCCTTCCTACCTCTGAAGAATTTACTGAAGAATCAAGTATTCACCCTGTATGGTGGATTACTTCAAGTCATTCTTATACACTTTCTGAAACTTAATTGATTGTAATTCGTGGTTACTGCAACTCTGGAATGTAAAAATGGCACGAAATATCCGAGAGACACCATTTTCCTTCTACATCATCTTTCTTTTACTTCGATCAGTGTTTTCCAAACTGTGCACTTAATAGGTAAAAAGGATGCTTTTTGAACATCTATGTTAAAGGTGTACGAAATAGAATTTATTCGAGTTATATATTTTGCCAACATAAAATCGTTAGAAAGTGTAAGCTGATGCCCAGCGTAAAATTTTGCTTTACTTGAAGCCAAAGGTAGGACTATTTTTTTGAAATGCTTTGAATTTTCCGGCCTGAATAAAACTTTCATATTTATCAAATGTTATAGGCTAAATGATTGCTGCAAGACAGCTAAAATCTTCATCTCCGGCTACGATGGTCAATTAATCTTTTCCATCCAGCAACAAAATTTTGCCTGAGCTTACAACAATCTTAGCAGGTTAGAATGTATGTCTACTTATGATCTCCACAGGTGTAAGTTTCTGGATAGTTTGCTGTGAGTTTTGAATTATTTAGGCTTTTTAAGGATCATGTTGTCTTACCGCGTGCTGTGTAACCCAATGGTAGCCATATGTTTCCATGTCTACGGTCCACAAAGATATTTACAACGTAAAGTGACACTTGTACTCGCAAATCGCAACATGAAATAAGTGGACGCGGTTTTAGTTTTTATTGCAGAGAAAATTGTAGATGAGGATTTAGAACTTTTTTGGGTTTGTGTCTTACTTCATAACCTTTTCACTATTCCCTCTTTCATGTGCTACATTGGCTTTCTCACTCGTCTCTGAAGAACATGAAACAAAAATTTCCTAACTTCCTTTCAATTCAATCTATTTCAATAAACTTATCAATTGCAGTCCAGCGTTTCATTTATCGTACAGCACAACAGTCATTAGGACAAAATTGTCGTTTTGCAGATTTCATCTTCACGCAAAGATCTTTTTCTAAAATGTGAAAGCAGCTAACTAATAATTGGCTGAAACCAGACAAAGATGGTCTAGTTTCTGGAAGTCCTGCAAAAACAAAACTCTGTGGCTAATTTTGCCTTATCGCTTTTTTTCTTCGGTACTTACCATCGTGGTAGTTGCTACTTTTCTGGTGCGTATTTTCAGATCTGTAAGCTATGAATTTCTAGACTTTTTCTAAAATTGTTTTGGAATTGGTCAACATCGCCTTATTTGGCTGATCATACTTACTTGGCTTGGCTTTGGTCATTTTTGACCTGACCCATCTTCAAAACTGTTGCATCGTCTTTTGTTTGTGCCTCCCGCTGCTATTTTGTCTCTTAAATAGTTCTTAGAAATTCTGGTATTCGTAAACGAACCTTCTTTTTTGTTTCTTTGCCTTGCTACACCTTTTTTTATTTAAAATGAGCAGACAAATCCAGTTAAGAACACAATGCACTATTTGAGGAGCAGACATCCAATAGGCATTTTGTCCATTTTTATAATTTTTGACAACATGAAAAAAACTGTACCCCTTTAGTCATTAACCGTTAACAAAAACTGAAGTAACTAAACTGAAGAGAGGCATACTCGTATATGTGTAGTTGTCTGGTATTATTAGGAAAAATAATTATAAAAGTTTTCAAGGTCATTTTTGGAAAAATAGATGGACAAAAGTCATTTTGTTTGTCAAAGATCGACAAAATGCTTTTTGTTTTCTCAGGCATGGAAATGAATGGAAATGTAAAGTACATTCAACGTCATCAGAAAGAACGCAAACCTTTACTAGAACAACATTACAAATACTACAAAAAAAAAACAAGACTGTAAACTTATAAACTCTATTACATAAACACAAATTATTAAATTTTTATGTTCCCATCATCCTCGTTAGATTCGCAAACATGCTCACAAACATCCTCATCGTTGTCCTCGGTTTGGGAGTTAGTATCTTCATAATTGTTCATATCAGATGAAAACACTGCAAGTAACCACTGAAGTTCTGGATCCTCACGTCAGTTTTCTGTTGCTAACTGAACAAGCAGTTTATGTAGACTTACTAGCTTTTTATGTTTAACTTCATGAACCAACTTAATATTGTCTAGTTTTTGCCTTTATTTAACAAGTTAACAAATTTTTGTCCTAGATCATCATTTTGGTAGAAAATCTTGGTCTTTACCACAACTGTTTTTTTCTCTGACCGTTTTATTATTACTATCCTTTTGGCCTCAGAAATTCCTTAAATCTTATTCATAGAACGCAAAACATCTTTAATATTGTAAATTTTCCAGTCAGTACCCAGTTTGCGCACTGAACCAATCTTTGAATACAACTCGTAATATCTTTTTGAGTTCTTTACTACACTGTGAGATCTGATCAGCTTTTTAACCCTGCCAAACACCCTATCAGCAGCCATATATAAATAACCTCTAACTGGAAAATACAATGTTATGTTCTTGGTTATGGATGGTGCTTTGCTATGTAACCACGTCATAAACATGTGCACAATATGACTATTTTTATTTTGTCCGGCACAACCATCGGAAAAAAATCCTATTGTCGAGACATCTTCTGGAAAATGTACGTGTCTTACAAAATCGAATAGTGCAGAGCCAATTTCAACACAACCACGGGAGGCTTGACTTTCTGTCCACGTATAAAATACTGGATGACGAGTTGTAACATCGGTTACGCAAAAAGCATAAAATGACAGCTGCTGGGCATAGAAGATTTCACTGATAGGAACTCTAGGCAAGCCTTGCACTTGTTGCAAGTCAAAACAGAAAGTAATTGCATTTTTTGGATTTTCATTCAGCATCTTGTAAAACTGCTTGGCTCGAAGCTTGTGAACACGTAAGTTCGTCACGACGTTTCTGTTGTTCAGTTTTATCTTTGCTTATCGATATCTGATTCCGATGTTTTTCGCAAAAGCCACAGACATCCGTAGCAGGGCTTCCAAACCCGAAGTTAAAATCGTTGTTGAATAAGCGGCTAAAGAACTTGTAATTCACTTTATGCCCTTTGGTTACACTATCATTATAAAGTTCGTGTAAAGTAGTAATGTTCATTTAAGAAGATAAATAAATTCATCGTGATTTGGCACGACCATAGTGACTCTCTTTGCCTTTTAGAGTTGCAATAAACTTTCTCGCCGTTTTCTTTTTGTCTACATAGTTTCTGGATTTCGTATCTCCTCTACGTTTTTCTGAAATGCCAGTCCCAGTTTTCATTTGCTTTGCAATTATTTAAACCCTCTTTTGACTGACACTAAATATAGCTAAAAACATTTTTTGGCACACTTCTAGTCTACAATGTTTTGTACATAGACTGTATTCTAGGAAAAACTGGTGATGTTTTTGATTTTCGGCAGATCACAGGAAAAGATAATCAGCCTACGGCTATAAATACAGTGTTTGGTTGGGTATTAATGGGACCAGTATCTTTGAAAACCCATTCGATTACTTCTCTTTTTGTGGCTTCAAGTTCCTTTTTTGAAACTTCTCTCAGGCAATTCTGGGAGTTGGAGGAAGTTCTACCTTGTTTAGTTGTGTCTTCAGACGATCTCGCATGCGAAGAACTGTATAAAGCTTCTTATCAACGTAATAATTCCTATCAACATGTTGTTGGACTGCTCTTCAATGGCCCCGATCCAATTTTTTCTGCCACTCCGCAGATATAAATCTCTTGAACGTCGTTTACTTCAAGACCCATTACTGCATAAAATGTATTTAGATTTCATGCAAGATTATCTTAATAACAGACACGTGCAATTATCGTCTAATCCAGTTCATTATGACAAAGCGTATGATATACCTCATCATTGCGTAATAAAGCCCAATGTCAGTACTAACAAGCTACGTGTTGTTTTCGATTCGTCTGCAAAGGCCCAAATTAAAGCGTCATAGAACGATCATCTACTAATAGGTCAGAAGTTACAGAACGACATTGCAACCATCTCATTAAAGTTCCGATTGCATGCTAGAGTCTTTACTGCTGACATTAAACAAATGTAGAGACAGATTTTAATCAATCCGTCTCATTGTGACTATTAGCGCGTTTTTGCCGCTTTAATGTAAATCGACCTGTAGAAGAATATCAGTTAAAAACTGTGGCACGATTCACCAATTAGTAACGGATAAACAAAATAACTAGCCTCTCGCTGCTCAGGTTCTGCAGTTTGATATTTATGTTGATGACATTGTTTCTGGAACGAACTGCTTAACGAAAGCTTTAACTATTCAGCAACAACTTAATTGTCTGTTATTGAAAGGAGGATTTGAATTACGTAAATGGGCAAGCAATCATCCTGTTTTGCTTCAAACGGTACTCGAGGACGACTGTCAGATGCCCCTTTCGTTCGATAATAGGTTAATTATAAAAATTCTAGGTTTGCAGTGGTTTCCAAGTCATGACGTTTTGTTTTTTGTATAAGGTAGAAACCTTAAAAAGGACATGCACAAAAAGTAATATTTTGTCAGAGATAGCAAAAATCTTTGATTCTCTTGGATTTCTTTCTCCGTTAACCTTCTTTGCCAAAAAGATTATTCAACACCTATAGTGGTTAGGTCTCGAGTGAGACGAAACTCTCCCTCAGGATCTTTGTAATCGTTGAACCCAATATAACTCTGAATTACCCCAACTTGCTGATTTACAAATTTTTTGCCGTCTACTTCTGAACGATTGTAGTTCTTGTCAAACTCACGGATTTTGCGATGCTTTTGAGCTAGGTTACGGAGCGGTTGCCTATCTAAATGGCCTTTCAAATAATCAAATCATTACGAACATAGTATGCGCGAAATCTAAGGTTGCTCCCATCAGACGAATTTCCTCGCCACACCTAGAACTTTGTGCTGCGGTTCTTTTAAGAGTCCACATTAATATCATTCTTAATTAGCATTTACAAGGATCAGCTTGATCAAACAAGAATTTTCATATGAACTGATTCCACAGTAGCTTTATCGTTGATAAGATCTTTCCCGCATAAATGGAAAGCTTTTGTTAGCAACCGTGTAAGCCTAATTCAAGAGCGCATTTCACCTCAATCTTGGTGTCATGTGCAATCCACAGGTAATCCTGCAGACTGTACGTCTCGCGGTGTACTACCATCTCAATCAGTAAATCATCCATTTTGGTGGACTGAGTCAGCATGGCTTTGCTATTTAGAGAATTCTTGACCTGTCTCTAATGCTAACTCTTTTTCGTCTAGTCAATCATCTTCGGCTATTCTTGCACAAGAAAAAAGGTTGGTTTTACAAGCCACTTTAAGTTGTGCTTTATTAATTTGATAATTTATTAACTCGTCTGCTCTTATTACCCAAACTATAACGGATTGTAGCTTACTCTCGCCGCTTAATTCACAATTTGCGCAATCTTACAGAACGCGGTGTAGGCTTCTTGAGCGCTGTAGAATTTTCAAGAGGACATACAGAAACTTTGCACAGAGCAAATCCACTTTAAACTGCTGAGATGGTTAAATTCCTTTATTGACCAAAATGACTAGGACAGGGTGAGCGGTAGGTTATCATATTCTAACTTGGTTTTTGATCAAAAGCTTCACCAAACGTATAATCGAAGACACTCATTCTAGGAACTGTCATCCTGGCTTAAAAACGTTACAGCATCTACCACTGTAGAATGTTTGGATATTATCAGAAAAGCGTACCATACGTCACTGCTTATTCAACTGTTACCGCTGTTTTTATGTTAAACCTCTTTCTACCCAGTCTTCTATGGGTAATTTACCCGCAGTTAGGATAAATCAAGTCAAATGTTTTTTGTGTGTCGGCATAAGGGTTACATATGTCTTTTTGTCTGCCTGGCCACAAAGGCAGTTCATCTGGAGCTAGCGTCTGATTTATCGACTGAAGCTTTCTTGGCCACTCTAGAACGCTTTATTGCGCGTCAAGGAAGGTGCAGCCAAATATACAGCGATCGTAGAACTAACTTTGCTGGTACACAACGCCACCTTATGCAACCTATCAACTCTATCTTATTAGCCTCATAGAAATTTAAATTTCTTGGGGTATTTAAAATTGGTATACTCATAAGATCAGTGGCAAAGTCTTTCCACTCTGCTAACAACGGTTCTGGCAAAATATCGTCCTAATTCAACTTGTTAATCCAAAATTTTTGCGTAATAACCTTGGCAGCAACAAAGATCGGACCAACTAACCCTATAAAATTTGTCTTTTTCTACTACATTCTTTGATATCTTTGATTGGCAATGAAATTGCAAAGTTGTTTAATCTAGTGTTATATGTTAGACCTAAAATCTTTACTATGGTATTGTTCTTGTTAATGTCAATTTCATCAAGATGTTGACTGCTTAATGGTACATCTTTTAGAATTGTGGGATTGTTTAAACATCACCTGTGTAATTCAAAAAAACGTAATCTCAAGACATTTATTATTACAGCTTTTAACTGAATAACTTATATGGTACCACCACCTGACAATATATCATCAACATAATTATGAGTTATTTAATAAAGCCCTTGATGCTAGAATAAAATCACTTTGAGCAAGATCTACCAAGCATTGTGTTGCTAAGAATAGAAAACAACCCATAAGGAACAGAGAACAAAGAGAAGGTAATAAATAAAACTAAAAATGAAACAAGAAAATGAACATATAAAAAAAGAAATAAAACAACTACAAGGAGAAGTGTAACAACTAGAAAAATCAAATAAAAACAAAAGTCTAATATTATCTGGTTTAAAAGTAAATACAAACAATGAGAAAGAACTTAAAGGGGGAATAGAAAAGTTTATAACACAAGAGCTACAAGTACCGATCAAATTGAGAAATGTAAGAAATATAGGGGACAAACTTGTGCCATAGAGACAGAAACTATGTTTGATAAATTAGACATCTTGAAAAATAGAAGCAATCTAAAACAACATAAAGATTGCATCTACATAAACAACGATTTAACAACAAAAGAAAAAGAAAAACAGAAAAATAGCAAGAATAGTCTAAGAGAAACGAAACAAAGGACAACAGCCAAAGATAGGGTTCAAGAAATTAACAGTAAATGGGAAGGAATGGATATGGGAAGAAAATCAAGGAAAACTATGCGAACACATCAAAAAGATTCACTATACAAAAAAACTGACAATGCAAAATAAACAGTATGGTCAACAAAATATCGGCAACGCCATAGAAAGGACAACGATTTCGGTAAATGGAATAGGAAAATAATAGAAAGAAAGACAATCATCTAGATGACTTGAAAATAGGGTCAGAAGCATGTATAAAGAAACAGCCTTAAAAAACTTAGTTGAAATAATGGGAAAATATAATTTAGATGCTTTGGCATTACAAGAAACAGAACAACTAGGAAATGAAATAGTAGAAATAGAAAAATATACGTAAGCGGGGGACCAAATAGATATTGTGGAATAGGTTTTATAGTATCAGAGAGAATAAAGAGAGTAGTCTCTAGACCTTTAAGCAATAACAGATAGACTTTGTTATAAATAGGTTAATATACGCTCACGCTCCATTAGAAGAAGAAGATTTACATAGAAACTAAAAACGAGTTTTACGAAAAACTAAGCATGCTGTTAGAAAAAATTGCAAAACATGACATCTGAATGCAAAAGTGAGAAGAGAGGAAATTCACCGGAATATAATAGGAGGGAAAAGTCTCCACAAAGAAACCAATGAAATTGAGAAAAAATTTGCAACAGAAAACATAATGAGGATCATCAGTACACAATTTCATCACAAAGACATTCATAAAATAACATGGATTGCACCTGATGGAAGAGTAAAAAACCACATAGATCACATTCTAATAGAAAGCAAGCATAACAGATCAGTAAAAGGCTGTAGAAGTTACCGAGGGGCAGACACCAACAGTGACCATGTGACATTAGCTAAAGTCAAATAGAACTTGCCGATAAAAACAAAACTGAGAAAGGAAATACGAACATATAGAATAGATCAACTTTAAGACAAATCCGTAACAAACCAACTAGAGGAGGAAATAAATAGAAAGGTAGAGAAACCTATAAACAATGATTTAGAAGAAGAATCGAAAACCATACAGAAGGCAATGACAGAAGCAACAATCCTGTGCATAGAAAGAATGGAAATCAAGAAAAGAGGAGATTGATTCGATGATGACTGTAAGAAAGCTTTAATGACAAGGAGTGCAGCAAAGATAAAAAGAGACAGAAATAACACAAGCCACAAAAACAAACTATGAAGTAAAAAGAAGAGAAGAAAAATAAATATGCAGACAAAGAAAAAGAGAGCAACTAGAAAAATAGTTAAAAGCCATAGAAGATCATTACGCAAGCAAGGAAATAAAAAACTTTTACCAAGAAATAAAAAAAGCTAGAGTAACAACAAACACTAAAACCTATTGTAGAAATAAAGAAGGGCTACTTTTAGGGGAAACAACAGAAAAAGTGAGCAGGTTGGCAGAATATTTCGAGGACCTGTTAAATAAAGACGAACAAATAGAACCTGAAGTACAAAAACGAATACAAAGAAATGACACGGAACAAACAGAACACCTAACAGAGCAAGAGGTAAAAGACGCAATGAAAGATCTAAACAATAATAAAAGCGCAGGCGAAAGCGGATACCGGCGGAGATATTAAAGGAAGTAGGAGAAAGGCTGCACGAAAGAGCGTGCCGGCTAATTTTAAAAGTGTGGCAAGAAGAGAAAATGCCGGACCAGTGGCGTACAGAACTCATATCTCCAATACCAAGAAAAGGAGATAGAACGCGCAGAACTATAGAGGGATAGCTATACTAAAGGTGGAGTTCACAGTAGTGGCAAAAAGTATCCGAAACAGATTACAAGAGTACGAAAATCAGATAATTAATACCAAAGAGGGTTTAAACCAGGAAGAACAACAACAGATCAAATATTCTTACTAAAAATGATTTAAAATAATAGCGACGAGAAAAGTCTTGAGCTACATATGCTATTTATAGATTTTAAACAGGCCTATGGCTTAAATTTGCAAAATAAGCTGTATGATGACATGAAATCACTAGGAATCCCAAGTAAACTGACAAGACTACTGAGGATGACGCTAGCGAATACGAATAATAAAATTACGATAGAGGGAAGTTTTTCAAATTTGTTTCAAATTAACAGAAGTTTAAGATAGGGAGATTCGCTGTCAACAGACCTATTGAACCTAGTATTGGAAAAAGTAATAATAGAATCAAATATCCAAGCAAACGGATTTATTTTTCAACGCAAACAACAATGCATAGCGTACGCGGATGACGTAACTGTATTTACAAGATCAAAAAAACAACTCGATAATTCGTTCAAGAATCGTGAAGACATTACAAAAAGACACGCGTTGCAAATAAACCAAGAAAAAAGAAAAACATGGAAATGAGAGGGAACATAACAGAAGTTAAGAGCAAAAGATACTAAGTACAATTTTGAAAATGTATGTCAGTTTGAATACTCGGGAGTAACCATAACCTGTAGGAGAGATGAAGGAAAAGAAATAGATAAAAGGCTACTTAAGGAAAGTAAAACATTAGGAGCATTAACGAGATTATTAAGAGCAAACAATATGTACAGAACAGCAAAAATCCGTAAAGCAATAATCCGACCAATGGTATTATATGCCTGAGAAGCATGGATTCTAAACAAACAAGAAAAAACAAAAACTGAGATTTGGGAATGGAAGATCCTACGAAAAATGTTTGAAGAGATCAAGATAACAGAGGAAGCAAGGCGAAGACAAACAAACCAGGAGATAATGGTGGGGTATGAAAAACATAACTAGGAAAACACGTGCACCCAGAGCCAGGTGGTTGGGACACATCTTACAAATGCCAGTGTGAAGAAATGTCAAAACACTACTGCAACATGAAGAAACGGATATCGTGACAGATTGCAATAAAAGGGCAAAAGACCAGAAAAAGTGGGAGCAAGTGACAAAGGATTTAAAAGCCAAAGGCCTACAAGGCCTGTAGTGCTATTGTATACGGGGTGTTAGGTGGGAGATGGCAGGCACTGGAATTATTCAAACCGTAAGAGATACAAGGTCAGTTAAATGGGCAAAGAATCTGCTCATGAGGAGTACATATCGAAACAGTTGCCAAACCGGACCGATTTCTCATAGCCTTCCAGATATTAAGAAAAAACTGATTTCTTCCAAAATCTTAAAATCAGTTTATTTTAAAAACCGCTAAAGGTGCCAAAAAATCGTAAAGAGGTAATTTATAAGATTTTATACGTAAAATATGATAATTATCCCCAAAAGATTGTCAACTGTTTTACATCCAAAATATAGCATAAAGTTGGTAGTTTTTTAATGTGATAAATAGTCGACTTTGGTTCAAAAGAAATCTTATTTTCTTCTCGTTTTAATGATGTAAGGTATGTTACAGTTATCTTCGTCAAATTTTGATGAAATAATCAGAGAACCTTTGTTCGAATCTAGCTGGAGAATTAAAAAATAAATTTTGAAATTATCGACTGTACAGGTTCTTACATAGTTCTAAAAATATATACAAGTTTGAGTTGCTGATTGTCAGGTTAACAGGTGACTAGCAGGTACAGATTTGTTCATAGAGGTGTAAAGTTGGCAACACTGTATAAATAATCATGCAATATATCAGATATTAATTGATCCAGTGGTTGAATATCGATTGACGGTAAGATAACAAGATAATGAAGATGACACCTTTGCTGTTACGACAAGATAAGATAAGATATAAGAGTAGGTGACCGATAAGAATTTTCCCACGGTCAGGTGGCCCAATCACAAGCTTTCCGTTCAGTAAGAAACTCAGGAAACACTTCTCGTACTTTTTCTGTTTCCCAAAATCTAGAAACACGATTTTCTAAATGGGTCAGAGACAGGCATACACAAGCAAAACATGAAAATGGTTATTGAAATGTCTCTTAAAACAAAATACTTAGAGAGTTAGCTCTCCCTACCTTTAGTAAAGTTTTCTCTTGGCATGGTTTACAAGTTTAGCTATGCTGTATCGTACAGCCTTTGTATAAAAGAGAATATGTGGAGTTAACTGTTATTGCTTCACAAATATTTTCCTATTAAAATCGTTTTTGTTTTGTTTTTGACTTTTGACATGATTTGACAAAAGCAACTTCTTTATGAGCATAGCCAAGATCGTGGTTTAGTTCACGAAAAATGTTTTCAAGTATTGTTTCCTTCACAGAACCAGTCAAGAGTTAACCCTATCTGATAGTCTTTACATCTTCTGTTACCATGACTTCTAAGACACTACCTTTTAGGGCCAAATCTACCACTATTGGCATCGGTTGTAAGAGTATGGTGGTAGCGGTACCTTAGCTAAGAGTTTTATTTTTTTATGGTAGATTAAACCAAATCTTGAGATTTCACGAGTTTCTGCCTTGACTTGCCTCACGTGATGGCTTACCTAGAGAGATGCTCCTGAATTCTAGCCTAGATATGAAACAAATATTCCTCAAGGAAACATTTTATTTGGAGCATTATATAATTTTTTCCAATTAATTGTCTTATTCAAACATTACTATTTTAAGATTATATTTATCTGGATTGTTTTTATTTTAGCTCCAGCCTACAGTCCAAGAATAATGTCTCCATTGGGATTTGGTCCACGTCAGCATTATGTAGAAGAAGCAGAATCTGATTTTGACTATGAAGATGACTATTACGATTATAACGTCATTCGTACGAAACCTGTTCCAATATGGTTATGTGTATTATTAGTCTTAAGTTACATTATTGCCGGAATGTTTTTATTTAATAGTTGGGAAAAGTGGGATTATTTAGACGCTGCTTACTTTTGTTTTATTACATTAACAACGATTGGTTTTGGCGATTTTGTACCGTCTAGTAAAAATTCAGCTAGAGACCAAAACGTAAGCATTGCTTTGTGTTCATTATATTTATTGTTTGGAATTTCTCTGTTGGCAATGAGTTTTAATTTAGTTCAAGAAGAGGTTTTAGCTCACGTTAGACGTGTAGCAAAAACCTTGGGGATTATTAAAGATGAAGAGGCCGAAGAAGAAGAGGATTAAATGGTTGCTTTAAATACGTCTTTGTTTCCAGTTTTGTAAATCACGTTTAATATTTCAAAGATTTTATCGGTTGTGTTTATAAATAAAATTCAGCTTTGCCATTGTTATTTTTTCAAAGCGTGTTGCAATTCGTTTGTTTGCCCTTTAAAAGTTTGTTGCAAGATTTATTAGGTAATTGTTTTGAGAATAATGAGGAAAATATTTTATACTCGTTTTTAATTATTAAAAATATATTTTAAAATAGTAATGAAATACTTAAAATACATACAATAAATACAGTTTTAACAAACAATTGTAAATTGATGTATGTGTGTGTATGTGTGATGTGGCGTAATGGCAAAAACATTAAATAATAGTCAATAATAATTATTTTAAAAAAAGGGAAACAATGTACAAACATTCTCTATAAATTTTAAATACTAGTACTATTCTTTGTTTTTACTCAATTCTACATGTTTTGGCTCAGACGACGCCTTATCTTCTGCAGGCTTCTCTGCAGGGTCGCTGTCTGGAAGTACCCTGTGGGCCACCAAAGATGATGCAACTGGGGGTCGTGATTCAACTGCTTCTCTCACTTGACTAGCTGAATGTGAACGGGCATCTACTTGAGAAGGAGCGCTGAGGCTTCTATAACCTAAAACAAAAACAATTTAATTTTATTATTAGTGTGATTACACATTTTAGTAACGTATAAAAAATAATAACTAACTAAAAGCAGCTTTAACTTCAGAAGAGCCAGGAAATCAACTATATAAGCCGACAGAATACTAACAGGGGAGGGTCGAATATCCCAAGAGGCTGAACGCTTGAAGCTTTTATTTTTATTCGTCGCCTTTTCCAATTTTCTGTGACCTTCATATATAAATAAAATTTCATGAAAAAATTGTTTGATCAAATAAGAAATATTTTCTTGTTTAAGGAATATTTAGTGTTTACCTTTTTTGAAGAATTTAAATAGAAGTGAAAATTCACATAATAAAAGTCTAAAATTATCCGGTTTTACTGCAAAAATATGTGTTATTGTTAAAAATAAAAAAACACAATAAAACGTAGTTTATATCCCAAGAATCAACCTTCGTTCCTAATAATAATTTATGAGACGTCTTCCTACACTAAAAGATAAAAACATGATAAATATGATGATGATAATAATAATAAGTAAAATTCACATGGTGAATCATAGACAATGAAGAATTTATCTGAATAATTATGAAACATTCTTTCTTCTTTTTATCGTTGCTAATTTTAAAAATGCAATTGTGCTATATTTATAAATAATAAATGTATTGAGCGTTTATCATAGTTTGTTGTGGAAATAAATTGAAATTAAGAGAAAAAATAATTAATAAGCTTGCACCTACTTTTAATTGTAAAAAAGGGTTGAGTTAATTTTCAAGCAGATTATTTTGTTATAGAAAGAGAGAGCTAAGTTTAATTAAAATTTTAAATAATAAACATCGTAATAAACGGCCTTGCATATTTTTTTATAATTATAATTTGAAGGTTATCCTATAAGTAAATAAATGACTTACTTGCAACATCTCCCGCTAAAGCATGTCCAGCAAGTCCATCTCTAGGTAAAAAGGAGTCTAATTGTTTGGTAAACTGTTCGGCAGCAGCAGCAGCGGCAGCAGCCCCGCTACCATCAACAGCACTTGGAACTTGTCCTGGTACACCTCTGTACACTGGGTATAATTGTTGGGAATAAGGATCTGGTGCGAAAGAATTTTGGTATGGATTCTGGAAAGGATTGCTATTTGGATATGCAAAATATGGTTCTGCTGCTGGCTGTGGAAACGCCTCGAATTGTTGAGGTTGAGCGTACGAAGCTGCAGAATTTAATTGACCAAACGGATTATACCTAGCCATCTGATCTTCAGATTGTGCTGTATAATACTGTCTTAAAAGTTGATTTATATCTACCGGTGCTGCTGCTGCTGGCTGTTGTTTAGGATGTCCATCGTCTCCACCAAATAATCCCGATAACAGACCACTAACGGGAGCGCTGTATGTCTGAAGTTCAAATCAAATAAGTATGAGTTTTCATTTCTTTATCCTTTGATTTATCAAAACTTACATCTCTAACAAAGTTAAGTGCAACCGCAATACACAACACATACACTGTAACTGATTCCATCTTAATAAATGGCAAAAAAATTTTTAGACTTCCTCTTATATATTAGTCCGTGTGCATAAAATCGATAAAATTTCACGTTGCACATATCGATGCGTTTTTAATTGGTATATAATTGTGTTAGTGGGAGTGAGATACACTTATTTCATCTAGGAATGTCTGAACATAAAAAGAAATTAAAAAGGTAAGCATGTTTAGGAGTAATCATCTATTGTCGATTAGTTCCAGATAATTCGTTTTTGATACGTTATTCATCTTTGTGTGATACCATTGTTGAAATGAATTCAAAGTAGCATGTTTGCCGCTAGTGAAAAACACCAAAACGAAGTTGAAATTGTTAATGTGTACATGTAGAAAGAAAAAAAAAACAGTTTTTTCCACCAACTTGTTATCTTTAACTGAAATATTTTGCAAATGCGTGAATTAACGATTGCTATAAATCGAATTTCTTAGAAATGATAACAAGAAGATTGTGTTGATTTTAACGCTAATTTAAGAAAGTCTTGACGTCAATTAATTTTGATTTTTGGCGTTGGTTGGAAATTGGTAAATTTAAAGATAATAATAATAATTATAATAATAAACATTCTTTTTATTAAAAGTTCAAATTACAAAATTCTCATTTTTTGTAAGCATCAAGAATTGTCATTTCCAAAACTGTTAGGGCGCCTAAAAAGGAAAATAACGTTATAGAAAAAATATAAAATTAAAATTTTTATATAAATCAAGACAAGATAAGAATATTTTATCGAACTTTTTTTATGCTAATGAGAATCTTTATGAAAAAGTTTAAGGTTAAGGCTTAGGGAAATGCTGAAATAGTGAAATATTACTTGGTTTAATGGTGGATATGATAAATGCTTTTAGCGGCGTGATGATTTTATAAATTATTAAGAAAATACTACTTTTGATATTAAATGTATCTAAGTAAATCGATTTAGCACAGAAGTTACAACAACGCTTTAGCATCAATAATAACCATATTAGATTAGTGTGAACCGCAGAAAATTCTTATGTAAATGAACCATGTAACGTGTAACCAATTAAAAATCTACTACCTGTTACATAATTATCATATAAACATCTAAAATGATTCTCTATTAGCAGCTATCAGTAACATTTTATAAATTTAGTAGAATTTCGAAATGCCAACAATATTAACCATGTCGTAAACAAACAAGAGATAGTACATTCAATGGTAGCGTGATACAAATTGTTTCTAAAATTGCAAGACAGAATGAAATTTATTGAGCAAGTCATGACCGATGAGTGATTACTATGAAATGCAATATTCTCTTTAATGCTTACATTTAGGATATATAATAGCTTTAATCGAACATAAAAGTAAATAAACAGTAGAATACGAGAATGACGTAAATAAATTTATGAAGGAAGAGATATACGGTGCTCAAAGTAAATTAAGAAGATATAAGATTTTAAATTATCCCAACGTAATAAAGAAAACGAATGTATGTTACTATTAACTGTTAACTATTGCCTGTTTTATTTATTGATTTGATGTTTTCTATTACGTGTTGAATCTAAATTGAATCTTGAGCTACTTGAATGTCATGCTTATTGGGTTCTTCTTGTGCAACATATTTTAATTATCTTTACGAATTGCATGTTTTTAAAAGTTATCACGATCTTTTGTCTTTTAGGTCGAAATAGGGTTAAGATTTTGTCCGATACCTTGCTTGGTATTTGATAATATATAGATCTAAAATAGAAAGCATCTTGTATCTTTAAAATAACTGAGCAAACCATCAACATGTGGAATTTAACGATTACATAACTGAGCATAACCAAAAACGGAAAAGATAGTTATGAATTTCATTAATTGTGGAATAATATATAGCAGACTAATAGAAGAGCTACCATGAACCAAGGAGCAATTCGCGTATGGAACTCTTCGTAGACTCTAGGTTAAAGTCCGTAAAGAGATTTTTATAATCTTCAAAACTTAATCTTTGGAATCCTGGATTCTCTAAAATTACACCGAACTCCTCGAATTCCTTAAAAACATTACAAAGTCTCGAAAGTCCTGCAGATATCAGCAAAATTCCATTTAAAGTTTCTAAAATCTATGCAGAAATCTTTTATGAAACGTGAATCCGTCGTAAAAGTTACAAGTCCCTAAAGCATCCAGTAGGCGAACTCATGCACATTCTATTCAACGAAAATGCGAATTAAGCTTTCCTCTTTTCGAATTTCCTAGAAATTATTCTCGCTATATTACCTTAAAGACGTAAATATGTCAATAAGATTCACAACCTTTTACCAAGCCTTCCACTTCAAAAGCGAAGGGTCTCAGATTTTGATAATATTTAGGAGAAGTATAGTGCGTGTTTTATTAGTATAGTTAATAATACAAAACTTTGAAAACAAAGTTAATATGTTTTGGGACAGAGCTATAGCCAACACATTAACCGATTTCAATGCTCTGTAGCTCTAATAAAAACTATAAGTAACGTCTGGAATAATTTTTTATTTATCGTTAACGTCAACGGCGTCATACATCAGGCAGGGTAGCTCTGGCTTCACAAGAACCACTGCTCTCTCGTCGGTACGTGTATTGACGTTGCCGGAGCTTTGATGATTCCTCGTTGTCAGTTTAGTGTGGGGTCCATTCGAGGCAGACGTCGGCAGTGCTACCTCCCGCTCCCTAACCAGTGTTCGCACTGGCCCGTGTCAGACACGTCCGGCCTACCCATAGATCTCACGGCCGCGGGTGGCATGTCCTGCTGCAGCTGCTTCTGGCAACCTTTATTTTGGGGAGCCAAGGCCCAGAAGTGGCGCCGGCCTTCCAGCCGGATATCCTCTGCTTAGGACGACAGAGCCCCGGAGCTGGTGTTCGTTCTCCAAACGCGTTCCGGACCGCGGCGTTAGTAGGATTGCAACCCAGCAGTCTCCATTGCCACTGTTTCCGTATGCGCCTAGCGGCCGCTACCTAGCTTCCCTCTACATTGCGCGAGTAGGGGTGTCGTCTTGAAAACCATTTTGTATGCCGCCTAACATCTGTTACCGCGAGTGCAGTTCTCCTCCTGCGTACGTTATTTACTTCAGAGCCAACATGGGTAAAAATCCGACAACACCACCACCAGCCCTTAACACTCCACCGGTAAACAACCGCTAGGTTAGCGGGCACCTTCAACACATAAGGGTCATGACCCCTGACTACCACCATTTCGCAATTCAATATGGGAACAAGACCAACAGCCGCTCAAGAACAAAATCGTCATTATCTAAACGAACATCTTGAAGAAAAAGCTCAAAAAGCATCAACTCAAGCCCCGCCCACCATCGACATCAACTTCAGGTACTTAAACAATTAACGCCTTTTCCAAGGTAAGATAACATGCGCCTTCACCAGACGCCTACTAACACCATCTATAGTGCAAGACCATCAATCCATCATCTGTTGCTGCACCGTTCACTTTACCTATCCTACTTTTTCGCATTCAACGGCTGGTCAAGTGTTAAGGAACGGGAACTAAAATGGTATTCTGCATAGCATTCTAAAATATTAGTGAAATTATCTAAGTTGAGGTAGCCCCAGAAAGCTTAGAACGTCCTCCTGTCTCGGCGGAGAATAAACTGACTTTTCTTGTCCTCGTTGTTTTCAGTTCCGCGTGGTGTCCGTTTGGTTTAGACGTCGTCAGTGGTTCCTCCTCACCAATTTGCTGATGTTTTCTCGGCTAGCGTATTCTGTTGCTTGCTATCTTCTGGCAACCTTTTTTGGCCGAGAAGGCTCAGGAGCAGCGCCGGCTTTCAATCCCAGAACCTCCTTGCGTTACATGTGGCGCAGCTTCCCGGGGTCAGGTCGCTTCCTTTTCCACTTACGTACGTCGTTGCCTTGCGCTAGAGGCGCGGGTGCCGCTTCCCTGCTCTTCCGCATGTTTGCATTCGTCCACAGACGTTAGTAGGTTTCACAGCCCCGAAATCCCAATTTTCCACTGCCGCTGTTTGTTCTTTGCAACCGCTACCGAGCGCACGTGTAGGAGTGTGGCCCTGAAAATTATTTGCATGCCGCATCCATTCATTCATCCGCAAATACGGGCTTTTCTCCTGCGTTCGCAGTTCACTTCTCCATCATGCATCTAGCATCCGAAGATGCCGCCCTTGACAACTAATGCATATCTAACCATATCCAATACCTCTGTCGCAGGCCCCAACATTGGCCTTCAACAACACCACATCCGGGATAACATCTGCTCGGCAGCACGTGGGCACCTAATAATAGCCGACCTTCGGCTACATTCGGGTCAATAACTTGCATTCACCTGCTTCGCTGAAACACCACATCGAGCTTTTCCATTCAACTTCGAAGTTTTGACCCGCCGTCCTTTATCCGAAGCCTCAGCGAGTATATTCGACGCCCTCTATCATCATTCATCACCATCATTATACATCAACACTACAATCAACTATATCCACAAACGGCTGCCGTCTAATACTTTAGGTACTGACACCAATAGCCGCCACGCTCTACAATTCTAACTTGCCTCACATAATCCAGGTGCCACTTCATCACTCACGCTATCAACTGCTGTCGCTCCTGCTGTTCCACTCCCAAAGCTACCATTTTCCAATAGCCGATCTAGTGCAAGAAACCAAGAACCAAGAACATCATCTACACCGCGTACCCAGTTAATCCACATTTGACAATGAACTGGAGAAGTACTTGGGTACTTAAAACGGCCTCTAGCCTAACGGCGGGAAAATAACATCGAAAAGCGAAACATCTCGTTGTTTAGTTCCGAGTGGTGTCCGTTTGATTCAAACGTCGGCAGTGGTTCTTAAGTAGCGCGTGTGTGTGACCCTGAAAGACATTTATATACAACATCACATAGAACACCCATTTCGCAAGTGCAAGTTCTCCTTCTGGGTTCGCTGTTTGCTTCTTTACTGCATCGTCGCTACATCTAACTTCTGAAGACATCAACCAATGCATATCTAACCGTATGCATTGTTCCTGCCGCGTGTCTTCAGTCACAACACCTGCTTGGCAACACGGAGGCAGCTAACAATAGCCGGCCTTCAACAACACTCAGCTGCGATAGGACACCTGGGCCTTTCTCTACACTTCACACATTCTTTAAATTTTAAAATACAAATTTCGGCGCGTCGGTTGTCTTGCACCTGCAGTCTTCTCCGCCAGAACATTCGTCGCCCTTCATCAATATCCACTACATTAACTACCGACCGGCACAGATACCAACCGCCGCCGCGCTCTCCAACTTACTTTGCTCATCCCGGACATCACCCTATCATCCGTCGCTGCCATCAACTGTTACTGATGCATCCCAGTCCCATCAAGTTGCATCAGATTGTCCAGTCCAAGAGAACAAGAACAAGAAACGTATCTATCTCGCTAATCTATGTACCACAAGGGTACCTAAAATGGTCAGCAAGCCTTGTTGTTCGGGACTGTTGGTCTCAACGGTTTGCGCCGTAAACACCTGCTAGTTGAGATTCCGGCCCTTTCGGACCAAATCCACATTCTCGCCTTGCCCGAAACCTACCTCAGAGTGTTCAAGACCCTGTCTTTGTCCAGGTTAAGGATCTTTTTCAAGGATAGCTTCGGTGCCGAGTAAGAGTGGAAATTGCCGCCTACTGGGGGCTTCTTGCCAGCAACTTTTAGTTTCCCTAACGGTTCTCGCACTTCCAGTCCGTGCTGCCACCATTCAACGTCTAGACAGTAACCTCGCCTACATCTTCTTTTAAAGTCAATATTTTCGTTATTATGGCTTCGCTTTGAAGGACTATTGTGATGAGCAACTTCAAAGCTCAAAACACGGCCTTTAGACACGAAATATCAAACCCGAAAAAGCAGCAAACAGCAAATTGCCTGCTCAGATCTTTGCCGTTTTGGTTTTCCAACTAAAATCCCACATTTATCAACATCATGGGCAATATCATCATAGACCACATCGTTCACTAACGCTTCAATCTCATACTATGAGGTCCCGACTTTTATTACCACTCTCATTGCTTTAGATCACCTCCCGCTAGTCACCACTTCAAGCCTAGATTCCCCAGATCGCTTATTGTACAATCCGTGACTGAAATAATGCCTGCTGGGACGAATTTTAGACACACGTGGGAAACAATCTCCTACAAAATTTGCTCCTAGACAAAGTAACAAACCTCGAATCCAAGGTTACCCGCCAAATCATCACCACTATCCAAAACGATTACGATACAACGATTCCGTTGTAAAAACACAGTGGAATTGATTCAACGCCATCGTCCGCCAAACTTAGCACCCACATCAGGGAGGTGCGTCGCGTCGATCAGCCGCTTGTTCAAATCTGGATCATCGCCAAAGTGCCAGATTCTAGCACAAACTCAAAAAGTAACGCAACATTAATTACGATGTTTGTCTGGATCTCATAGCTTTCACATTCCCTCATTAAACTTTAACAAATTGCTCCCTTCAGTCGTAGCAGCAATCCGTCGCCACCACAATCATACTCCAGCCTCTACGCACCGAAGAAAATCTCAAAGGACCAAGTACAGTATCGAATCGTCGCGTAGCTCTGCGGAGACGCTGAGACCTAGTGGAAGCAACTAGCCACGAACCTGGAAGAGTTGAAAACCGCCTTCAGAAATAAATACAACAACCTGGTGCCGAAAGTGGAGCTACAAACAGTGCCATGGAAACGACAAGCCAAAGACGAACTTGCCGCCGAATTCGTTCAGAAAAAAGCAGCTTTTGGTCCGGTTCGTCCAGAAGGCGGAGCACTTCTGTGAGATGACGTCGCAGTGTTTATGCCTTTGCACTGGCAACGGTCGAAGATTTCCTTCCACGATGTCCAGATCTTGCAAGAAGATGCGGCAACCAGCCGTCACCTCATTGTTTTCACTGTCACCAGCGTCACTACTCTCAGGACTAATCCGTACCACGACGACAACCTTGGCATCAAGGAAACACCGAGGGGGCCGCAGCGCGACCCGAAAATAATTAGAAAAACCCCTCAGCAGCCCACAGGATGACCCTCTGGGAGCGGCACCTGACCAAGGAGATAACCCGAGTTGACAAATAGATCACGCGTCTTGAGGACGCCGCCGCCTCCGCCGACACACACCCGGCACCCTTTGCCTCGCCAAAAGCATTTCTTCTATTTATCATTCAACCTGCAACATTTCCTCATGCAACATCATGCTACTAGGTCGTGCTCTTTTCAGAGCACATCAGAAACATCAACTTAGCAATGTTCCTACTCAGGTGGACGCCGACGCTGCCATCAACCATTACTGAACTAGACGGCTTTCACAACTCGCCGAAGCTGATTGATAATAAGGCGACCAAAAACCGAATCGAAAAACGGACTTGTTATTACCTTGACATTTCGGTGTTTGCCATTTTCACTCTGTTGGATAGTTAATCAGTTTCTTCAACAATCCACAAGTACACAATACAATCTGCAATCCCTACAGAAGAAAGACTTCTTTCATTATACTCTAGTGTCCTAAAAGAATCGGAAGCAGAAGATTTATTTCGGTTTAAAACTGTTATTTTGCTGGATCGCTTAAAGTTAGCTCCGATAAAAATTTACAAATACTTTACTTTTCATGTTCTACATATTAAAGAATAAACAAAATTATTGGTGAATGTACACGGCTTGTTACTCTACAAGTTTTTGTTACTAAACTCTAGTGTCTCAATAGTCGCGTGGCTGATTCTATAAAACTTAAAGCAAACATTAAAAAGATCTTAGATAACAACGTACCTACTTATTTGATTGTAAGTTGCTACATTAATGACCATAATTCTCAAGATTACCAAATTTGTTTTTTATTTATAACAACGAAACGTAATTATATAGCATGCATCCATATTTCTTCTTTCGTCCACGCACAACAGATTCTTGTTTTGAATGTTGTTACATTGTAAGATACCTTGAGCTAATTTTTACGATATGCAGAGCTGCAGTTAAGTGTGTTTTCTCTCTGATAAGTGTCTTGTTTGATTTAATTACTTCCGATGCTTGAACTGGAAACGAAGTGGGTGGCTTTTCGTAATTAGCGCAGAATTCTTTACTGTGTACCTACGTAGAAGGTATTGTGAGCACTTTAGTTTATAAACAAAAGCATTCGCTTTATTCTTAGTAATCTTAGTAGATAAATTATATTTTCAATGCGTTTCGTGTTTATTAAGAGATGTACCGGTACGAATTTGAAGAAAATCAATAACCCACCTTATTAATGTATCTAATTTTAATTATAGTAAAAACAAAGTTGGGTATTTCTCAATTCACATTTTTAGAATCTTGATTGTTCTTTTTTCTCAATTAAAAGGCAGCTAAGAATGTGATTTTCCTGAATTACGTTTTTAACTAGAGTTCACAGAAATAACGAGAGCTGCAAAAACATCTAAATGTGATTTGATTGCGAATGTTTTTCAAACGATTGCAAAAGGTTTAGTTTGATTTATAGTCTTAAAGAGAAGAGGAAACAGTGGTCAAGAATTAATCAAATTCTGAAAAGTTTTATTAGAGAATATGTAATACATAAAACAAGAAATATGCAGTGTTTATAAACAAAATTGCTCAAAGTACACAGAAGAATAATCTTGAAATTAGTATAAAAAGTTTGGACGCGCGCCACCGTAATACAGTTCTAGAACTTTCAAAATATAACTTATTTTTATTGAGACTTACCATAAAACAATGTATACTAAACCAGAATATTACTAATTTATAAATTTTTATGTTTAACTTACAACAGTAAACTAGAACAGAAAATAAAATTAGAAGTGACTGTAGAATTTACGTATAACGTAAAGGGTATAAAGAGTTCAAGGAGACACCGTCGACTACTTACAAACAAACAAAGATTCCTTATTTCCAATTTGTGATACTATTTATAAAATAAACGAGAAAATTAAATTGCCCTGAAATTAAATACATATCTCACACACTAGAATCGTATCATGCTTATAGAAATCGACAAGCCTAGATAATTCTACCAACTCATTTGCATTTTAGATAAGTAAATATAAAAATCTGTTAATGAATTTTATGGGATTCAGGTTCTCAGGTAAGCTTTTATCGACAGCGTTGAAGAAACCAAATCAAAGTTTACTGCCTAAGATACCCTCTGACACTGCACGTATTGTGGGAATATTCCCAAAAGAATTTTCAGCTATACTCAGTTATATTCGAAAGGTTTCCCGCAAGATAGAAATTTTGGTTTCTGTACCTTACACAAGAGTATGAAATAATAAAGTTCAGGCACAAACCCAGCCTTTATGCTATTTTAAAAAATCTTGGTGCCAACGTCGCCGTAACGGAAATAAGGTATTGCATCATTTGAAAGCAAAGCTGTTTTAAGCACAGCATGTTAAGAAACCAATCATCATTCAGGGTGAGTCAGATATTCAATTTGCATAAAATTTGTTTTAGTGTTTACAAGTTTTTTTTTAATTGTTAAACATTAATCGTTGTCCTTTTATAAAGAGCATCTCATATGTATCAACGATTACACCCTCAAGATATTTTCAGTAAATCAAGCTATATTCGAACGGCTTTCCGGAAAATAGGCATTTTGTCTTTGTCACCTTCCACAGTAACATGAAATAATAAGATTTGGAGATTGACTCAACTTTTGTGTTTTTAATCACATCGTATTATATTTAATGTTTAAAAGTACTCAGACCTAAAAACGTAAAGAAACGACAAAAAAATCAAAAATTAATTTTCGGTTCAATAGGAGTTTTTCTTCTATTGTTCCCATTCCCGTTTCCTAACATCGTAGGCAAAATATACAAGATAACATATCTGAACAAACGGCGACAATTTGTATGTCCACTCAAGGGCCCTTTCTGAGGCATTAAACAAACACTAGCAAAGCTCTGAGTTCAAGAAAGCACTTCCTCGACATAGAGCAAAGCATCGGCAAGGTATGGAACGAGAAAATAATCCTCCTCAATCTACAATCCACGTACTGGCATCCCACGAAGCTTCATACTTTTTTTCTTTTGTCACGACGATCCAAGTTTTTTGTACTCTGTACCTTTCAGTAAAGTATGAAATAATGTCTCTGAGGGGAATTCAATCTTTATGTTCTTTCGGAAAATTGGACGGCAACGTCGTCACTATGTAAATAAAGTATTAAGTCATTTGTAAGCAAAGCTGCTCTAACTGACGTATGTAAAGAAACCAATCACCATTCAGGGTGAGTCAGATATTCAATTTACCTAAGATTGATTTTATTATTTACACATTGTAATGTCATTTTGGAAATCTTATGATATTTCTTATTAAATGGCAAAAGTTCTCAGTTTTATTTAATATTTATTTTGTTGCAAGCATCTTGTTTTAAATCTTATCATTAACTGAAACCCTTTGTTAATTGAGACGTGCTTATCAAACCCCTTTATTGAAAATATTTCTTTAATTCTGCTTGTACATTATTTATAATATATTACACTTGCGCTTTTCAGAACTACGTCGCCGCAGTTCTAAGCTAAGCTTGCCTCAACCCAAAATAATTGATGGGTAGATATTTTGTTGTATATGGGAAATGCCTTGTATTCACCAGGCGGGGTGTGGTGCGGTCAAGAAGGTTCCCCAGCTTATTAGCGTGAGTTTCAGTTTGGCATTTGGGGATTCGTAATCATATTTTTGCATTGAGTTGTGCAGACGGTTGGGTTTACCGCATTTTGCTAGAATTATCGAAGATTTGTTAATAAAATCGACATTTTGTTTAAAAGACTTAATTTGATAATATTTAACATTCTACGTTTAAGTAAAACTGTGGTAAAATCATCATCGTCATCATTATAATTCTAATCCTCTATTACTCTACTAGGGTGTCGAGGTTACAAATTGCTTTCATTCACTTCTGTTATTTGCCAATACTCGAGATGAGTTTCAGTTTTGTCCTCTTTCTCTTAATATTTCCTCTATTTCATTATTCCACGTTCTTCTTGGCCTTCTTCTTCTATTCCTCCCCACTGCACTGGTCTTGCTTTATATATCTTTTTTACCTGTCTGTTCTCGGGCATTCTTACTAAATGTCCAAATCAGTTTAATTTTTTTATTTTCTAGTACCATCTTGTTGACCTCACCTTTAATCTTTTTCTTATTGCTACGCTTTGTATCTTATCTATTCTTTTTACTCCTACTATCTTCATCAAAAATTTCATTTCTGAAGCTTGTATCCTTTGTTCTTGTCTTTGTGTTAATACCCAATTCTCTTCACCATGTAACAATGTCTGTAGGTATATTACTTTCTTTGTGTTTTAGGAACTTTTCTTGGAGAGCAAATATATGATTTGCGGCTTGTATTCTTCTGTTTATTTTTTCTTCGATTTTTCCCTTTTCATCAATTGTACTTTCTAGGTATTTGTAGCTGGAAACTTGCTCTATGTCCTCTTCTTTTACCTGCAATTTAATATCTCGCTTTTCTTCTATTTCATTATTCCACGTTCTTCTTGGCCTTCCTCTCCTATTCCTTCCCACTGATTTTGCTTTTCATATCTTTTTTACTTGTCTGTTCTCGGGCATTCTTACTAAATATACAAACCAGCTTGCTTTTCGTTGCTGATTACCAGTGTTTGTCTTTTTAATGTTTAGGAACAGTTTTTGTACTTCTAATGCTTTTATCCAGATTTTAACATTTTGCTTTAAGGTTTCTTCTGAATTTGCCAGTAATACTATATCGTCCGCAAATGCACATGATTCTAAATAAACAGGTTGCAAACGGTTATACCCTGCTATAAATTTTTCCATGTTTCCCTGACATGCCTTTATTACTTCGTCCATGGCCCATATGAATACTAGCGGACTCAATATACTCCCTTGTTTGACCCCACTGTTCTAGTGAATTTTTCCAAGAGACTGTTATATATTCTTACTTGGTTTTCTATTGTCTTATAAATACGAGTCCTTCTGATTACCATGATGTTTACGCTTACTTTTTTACTATATAAACTCTCCCAAATCTTTTCTCTATTTATTGAGTCAAATGCGTTTGTCAAAATTAGGTAGCATACGTTAGATATCTTTGCTGTTTATCAGTTTCTTTTCTATTACGTGATTTATCGAGAAAACGCGATCTTAAATACTATGTCCTAGTCTGAAACTGCTTTGTGCCATTTCTATTTGATTTCCTACCCTTTCTCGTAATCTCCTTTCTAAAAGTATTTCTTATAGTTTTAGTGTCATTGTTAATAGCGTTATTCCTTTGTAGTTTCCGCAGTCGTACGAATTTTCTATCTTGTATATGGGCATAACAGTTTCCACTTTCTATTCATCAGGTATTTTTCTTGTTGCCAGAATTCATTTAATAGCCGAAGTATCTCTACCTTCCCCTCTTCTCAAATGTATTTTAATTGTTCTGGGCTTATTGCATCCACTCCGGCTGCTTTATCAATGTTTATTTTCCCCATGGCATTATTTAGTTCCTCCATAGTAATTTCTTTTGCCTTGCGCTCTATCACTTCTTCTCCTGTTAAATTATTTCCTTCATCATCTTTCGTTCTAGTGTCTGTTCCTAGTAATTCCCCGAAGTATTCCTTCCATCTGCTAATAGTCTTATCATCTTCTGTTAGAATCCTCCTCTGTTTAGATTTTACTCTGTGTATTATATTCTTTACAGTATTATTTTTAAAGGTTTTTATTGTTCTATAAAATAGTTTCTGGTTTTCCTTGCTATTCCCTTTCATTAATTTTCTAATTCTTTCCACTTTTTCCTTTTAGCTTCTCCTCTTTACTTCTATTCTTTTATTTTTATATTTTTGGTAATTTATCTCACTTTTGCTTAAATTTTCCACAATTTCTTTTTCTCTTCGGCTGCTTCTCCGATGTCCTCCTTTCACCAAGACATTCTTTTCTCGTATGGGCCCACATGGTTTCTATTGCATACTTTTTTTGCTGCTGTCCACATTGTTTGTTTATGTATGTTAGTCCCATATACCATTAAGATTGTGTTTCTATGAATGTTCTTGACCTTAAAATTCTTTCAGCCTCCTTTTGATATTTTTGCCTCACATCTGTTTGTCTTAACTTATGTGTTTTTGTTTTTTGCTTTTTTTATTGCTTTTGTATTTTGTATTTTTTTTTACTTTTGCTTCTAGCATGTAATGGTCGCTGCCAATCTTATACTCCCCTTTTACTCTTACATCCTTCATTTTTCTTATATCACTTTCTTCTATAATGACGTCGTCTATAATAGATTTCTTCTCACTACTAACCATTTCCCTAGTAAATCTATAGATATCTCTGTCTTCTGAAAGTGTGTTTGCTATAACTGATTCATTGTCAATACAAAATTCCAATAAATTTTTGCCAATATTATTCATTTTGTCTTCTCCGTTCTCTCCGATTATTCCGTTTCAACTATCTGTATCTTTTCTTGCCCTGGCATTAAGGTCTCTAGCTATTATCAGGTTTTCTTTTTTTATTTTCACATACATCTTGTAGACTTTTCCAGAATCTGCCCTTTTCTATTTTGCTTTCATCTTCGTCAGGCCCATATATTATCACGATTGTTATTATATTTTTCCTATATTTATTTCTAGTATTAGTATCCTCTCATTTACATTTGCCACTTTTATATATTCTGAACTTTTTCTTTCTTATGAGACATTTTACTCCCGCTCTAGGCCCTATCTTTTACGCCCACTCCTCCATATATCAGTAGATCTCCATAATCTAGCCATATACTACCTGTTCCTTTCTTTTTTGTTTCCGATAGCGTTACTATTTTTATTTCGGAATTATCTAGGCTTTCTATTAACTCACATTCTTTCCCCTTACATTCCATGTTGACATTTTCCATTTTGTTTTGTTTTTCCGGTTAACCTGTTCAATATTCGATTTACTAGTCGTTGTTCTACTTTGTTTTGCCTTTGTCGTCAAATTCATTTCTAACATATCCCATTATTTTTTATCAGTTTTTGAACGTTTTGTGTCTTTACCATTTTGCTCCTTTTCGAGTTTTTCTGATACATTGTTCCATTTCCATTCCACGTCATCAATTACAATTTTTTAGTATTTTATTATTACATTCTTCCCCTTTTGTCTTTCTTCATTAGCCCTTTTCCTAATTTTGTATTCTATTTCTTTTTCTTTGGGGGACAAATCACTATTTATGAATACATGCTTACTTATTGTCTTTTTTAATTTTCTTTTATTTTTCAATATTTTTATCGTATCTTCAAGATTTTCCATTTTTATTAAGCATTTGTTTTCGTCCAGTTTTTGTACTCGTTTGATTTCTATATTTAAATTTAAGTTATCCCTGAAGAAAGAGTTTACTATTTGCTTTATTCCCACATGCTTGTTTCTACTTTTAATCCTGTTATCATTAAATTCTTCTATGAATTTCGAAACTCCATCTGTTAAAGTATGCCTCAATACTGTATTGTTTAAACAACGTTTTGTATATTAGCAAAGTACATTCTTGCAAGCGTGTGAATTGAGCCTCTTTTGTTTCTTTTTTTACTAAGATCTTGAAATATATAGTACGACTTGGAGAGATAATGGATCCTGACCACCTCGTGTAAGTTTTACAGTGAAAGTTAGCTGCGCACTTTGCCGTGACTTTGTTTAAGCAAAAGCATTGAAATTAAGTCAGTATAATCTCTCTCTAGGTAATTTTTGAGAGAGTTTGAATACAGAGTGTTCACTGCTATCATAGCGTCTCCTACATATACAGGGTGCTTGTTGACAAGCATGTTAACCTTGACGTTTGACTTCTGGTGCCCTACCAAATTGTGCCATCTTTAAGCAATATCTGAGTTTTCATCGTTGAGTTTTTGAGCTAATTTTAGGGTAAGTTATCTGTGAACCCATGCCATCTCCGGCGTTCGAGCTGCTGCGAGCACAACATTTACTTCTGCACGGGCATAAGACGTTTTTTCTGGGTTCTGTCCCTGACAAAATTTTATTCTTTTAACTATTACTTAGTTGTTGCCTTTTTATAAGAAGTAACATTTCCAGTCAACTAAACTGTATTCGAATGGCTTTGCAAAATGGGAATGTCGGCTTTGTCACCTGAAATAATGAGACTTGGGAGTCAATTTAATTTTTACATCTCATTCACGTTTTTCTGAGAAGCTTTGATACCATCATCAATGCAATAGAAATAATATTTTGCGTAATTTCAAAACGAAGAGATGTGTAAAGATACAAACTACGTAAATGATTATTTCTTCTTTGCAGAAAAACAAGTGGCTTCAACTGAAAAGTATGTACGTATAAGAAATGAAAAAAAGTAAAAAATAGACATGTATAAGGATATTGTGCATGAAGTATGAAAATCTAGTTATCATTATCGTCAACTTTACCTGCATATATTTCTTCCTGTAAATTTCCACAGTCATTAGAATTTTCCAAAGTAGTAATCGACTTAAAACTATTAAATTTAATTACGCTCGTTGAATTTGCTTCTAGTTTATTACGTAACTCAATTAATCCACTTAAGTTAAACTTATCTGTTGTATCTTCCTCTTTAAAAACTCCATACAACTTTTTTAAAAGTTGGAAAGATTTTACCTAAAATAATAACAGAAACATTGATAATAACGCACGCAATAGGAATGAAAATAAAACAAACACATTTATTTTAGTACCTTGAAAACTCCGACTGTTAAAGCTGAACAAGCCGCAAATACTTTAGTTAAATCCATTTGTTACGCGCTTTAAGAAATTATACATACATAATAAATCATTCAAATAATTTTGTAACATTAAATAAAGAATTATTGCAATTAAATTATTTAAACAATTTTAATTTTTCTCTATTTTGCAATTGTAGAAAAATAAATTAAAATAAAGATAAAATTCTTAATCTTCAGCTACAGAAATAATGCATTAAGTTACATAAGTATGCTAATCCTAGTTGGCTTCATAGTGATAGTTACTATTTTACATGATTGTTTATTTTACAGGAAAATAGAATTTTTAGTTTTCCTGTAAGTTTAACAGCTACGTTTTGCTTAACTAGTGACTTAAAAATATCTTTCTGATGTTAATCAAATTTAATAATAGCCATAGGATATAGTTTTTATTAAAATTTCATTTTATGTTCTAACGTACTTGTAAACAGCAAAATAAATTTTATAAAGAAAAAGCCATTATTTCTAATTTTGTTTTATTTGGAGAAAAGTTTATTATCCCCATCATAAAACTTTGAGCGTGGTAGTAACTTAATAAAGTCAATGAACTTTTAAAAATCTTGATTGTAACGTTAAAAGTAAAATTAAATTAACTTTATCAGGTTATTATTTAATTATAATTGTGTAATCATGTCGAATCAAATGCATGACGAAAAGTGAAATACTATTTATAAACTATATGTTTAGAGTTTCCTTTAGTTAAATATCAATAACTTTTGAAGATTTTTATACAATAACCTTTTGTAGTCATTACTCAATATTGTAAATTTCAAACAATAGGAAAATTATATAAATATAAGCCTATTTATAATAGCAATAAAATATTATGCATCTATAAAATAATAAAGTTAATTTTATTTAATATTGAAAATATACATATAGATAAAAATAATCGATAAGCATTTTCTTAATAGTTATGATGCGTCTAATATATGCATTTAGAAATAAACCACAGAAATTATCTTTAGACATTTTAAACAGACAGTAGGTTCTGGTATGACAAATTTAATTGACTTACCCTGTACTTAAAGAGACACTTTTAATAATGATTTTAGGTAAAAGTAGAAATCATCAAAAAAGAAAGGACTCTTACTTGTTTATATACGACTTCTACCTGCCGTTCGACTAAAGGATCAACCTGGAAGCCAAAATCAGCCGGCGCATCCAGCGCGTGAACGAGCCGGCTATGGAATACATTGGTAATATGCAGACCAAAATATTTCGGACTTTCTTTCCACCCTACAGGAATACAAAGAACTCGACTGAGAGCTAAAGTCGAAGCGTGAGACGAAGCGTGCTGCCCCGGCTCCGAAAAACCATGAATCAGCTACGGTCACAACCAAGCCAAGCCAACGCGAAACGAAAAAAACCAAGATAAGTCTAAACCCATAGACGCATCTCCACCACTGGCAACTAGGAATACCCAGGTACGTCGACCAGATCGAATACTGGATTACCGTGCTGAAGCCAGCAGCTGTTTGTTGGAAATGCGCCCAGAGTAAACATTTCTGAATCGAATGGTATAACCAATCGATTCTGTTTGATTTCCGCTGCGGGAAAAAAAGAGACTAGGCTAGAAGACCTGAAGTTCGCTCCCGAATCGTCGACTCCGATGTATTAGACACGAGATCGTGCATTGTTTTGGCATTAATTGACTTCAGCTTAGGGCTTTAGTAGACACTGGTTTTATTGCAACCTTTTTAGGAAACAAAGTCGCCCGTTTACTAAAGAACTACAGCCGACCTCACAAGTTCATGAGTGCCTCCGTTAGAAACCAGGAATCCGTCCGAGTGACAAAGGCATTCCAGGCCCGTATCAAGGTTATTAATTGCAAGAGATCCCCACTCAAGTAATCTTGGGAATGGATTCTTCCTTCAGCCGGAACCTACACTTCAACCTGAAGATCGGGAACCTATTTTTGGAGAAACACCGAGTTCTCTCTGCTTCAGAGAGTAAGCTCTCGGAACAATCCTGCCTGGCCATCACACCATTGACCATACCTAGTCATAGAACAACGCAAGAGCTTCGGCAAGAGGTAGTCAGTACCAAATCATCGAGTCCACAAAGTAGACGCAACAGAAATACACCGCCATGGAAGAATCCGTGATTAACCTGACCGCCTATGACTGGGAGGTTGCCAACTTTGAACAACTCCTTTGATACCAGAAGAATCTTCCGTTGGTGTGTAAAAAATTCATTGACAGGCAAGCCACACTGAGCATCAAAGAGAGTATTCCAACTTTTTATGACTCCGTCTCTAAAAACACAATACTCGAATCTGTATCTTGAACCATCCGAGGCAGTGGTAATGTCGTGCCAGAATTTTCTAGTCAAGATGCAGATTGCACTTGTCTTTGACTACCGTAGTGAAACCCGGTAGAAGCAAACTTGTTGCGCCTTGCTGGATACTCTTAAATTCGTAGCCCATTCATAAGAAACGATCGGCACCTCTCACCGAAAAGTGACAATATTCTTTCCACCAACGCTTTTCTGAAGCTTTGTACTAGGTATTAGGAGAAGAGGCTCATGAGTCTAGTCTGTTACGTTTTATTGTGATTTTCATTATTAATTATTGAATCATTTTTTACATTTTTTTAAAATATAACTTTACTTGGCTAGTTGGTGTATCCAATAATATATACAAGTCAGGAATTCTTCTACGTATAAAGTAAAATTTTACTTTGATGCCGAAAAGGCTTAGTTAGAAGCAACTGTGCACAATTTTTTCCTGACGAAGAAAACTGCCCTGTGGTTATCAATGACAACTTGTTATAAATATGATTTAACGGGACCGAAAACACTAAAAGGCCCGAGCTGTTTAAACGGTTCGAAAAGCCTGATTGGCTCAAAAACCCAAAGAACCTAATTTGCACAGAAACGTCAATGAGCTTGACAAACTCGGCAAGTCCAAACCGCAAAGTTCTATATGCATAGAAAGAGCCTGACGCTTAACGAAAACATCAGTCGTATTCGGATTTGTTACATTCGTAGATTGTATGCTACACAGAATTCCCCCGGTTAATGTTTCACCGCAGTTATTAGAATCAGCGAAAAAACTCAATCTGTTCAAAAAGTCTGAAATATTTTCTGCATATGAAATTTGGTTTACACGCAAAGTTTAGTTTTAAAAGTTTAGAAGTTTACAGTTTTAGAAAGTTTATTCAGGGCCTCCTCTGTACACAGCTTAACAGATATTGTTTTAACAGGGTTTGATCATATAACAGACCAGGTAATCCCAAAATAAAAACCGAGATGAAGTAAAATCCACCACCAATTCTTCCTTGGGGTTCGCCTTTAGACCTATCTTGCTTTTAGCTACCTTCAGTGAATTGTTTGAAAATCCACAAATCTTCACCGTATTCCCACTTTTTGACAAACAAACTGTTGGCTTCCAAAGTAAGCCGTAGAGCTCTTTGGTAGCTAATTTCTAATGCATTCGAAGAAGGAAAGATATTGGGCAAACAATGCAATTACGGACACTTACGACGGTTTATGGAATATAATGTGCCTTGCATTTGGCTTTTGTCGACTACCAGCAAGCCTTTGACTCCGTCGAAATGTGGGCAATTTCAAGAACACTAGACAACGCCAGAATAGACACCAGATAATCGACTCTTATTAAATATGTCTATAACAATGCGTATATCCAGATAATAATAAATGAAGACACGAAAATCCAAAAGATTCCAATTAAAAAAGACACGATCTCACTAAAACTATTCACGCTGGCACTGATGGATGTTTTTAAGACCCTGAACTAGCAAACTAAGGGGAAAAATATAGAACGAACACGACCAAATCATTTACGATTTGCTGGCGATATTGTTCTTATCAGCACTTCAATTAATGAATTAACGACCATGTTAGAACAACTGCAACACGTATAGACACCAATTGAATTGGAAATGAACCTGAGACAGACAAAGATAGTGATCCCAGAGCAAATAAATATCACCATCTATAATCTGCCCTTAGCTAACATATCCGAGTATATACCTCGGGTACAAAATTCAACTAGGAAAAGAGAACCAAAGAGCAGAAGTTCCACTAAGAGTAAATCATAATTGGGCAGCATTTGGTAAGCTCGCATTTATCTTTAGTTAACCTCAAACAAGAAGCCTATAAGTCGTGTATACTGCCAGTTCTTACATACGGCCTTGAAACGATGGCCCCAACACGTATGTCTATGAACAAATTTTAAGTCGCACAGCGAACAATGGAGAGGGCTATACTTGGAATTAGCTTAAGAGATAAAGTCCCAAATGAAGAGACCAGGCAAAGAACACAGCTAACGGATGTTCTGAAAAGAGTGACCCAACTGAAATGGCGATGGGCTGATCACGTAGCCAGACAGAACAGCGACAGACGGGCGTACAACATCTCAGTATGACGCCCTAGAGAGAACAAGAGGAGTGTGGGAAGGCCTTAAAGGAGGTGGAGACACCATATCCAAAAAGGCGCAGAGAAAAACTGGAATAAAACTGCATTAGATAGAAACAGACAGAAAGAATTGAAAGAGGGGATGAACACAGGCTAAAAAGAAGAGGAAGAAGAAGATGGCCATAACAATGGTTTTCAAAACATCTTGACAAAAAAGATCGTCTATGTCCAGCTCAGGTGTTGATTCATTAAATATCTTTTAAGAGTTCACGACAAGAAAAGTTCTAGTCTTCGTGCAAGGTTACGTTCTGAAAACATTAAAGAAAAACGCTCTTTAAATTATGACAGGGTAAGGAAAATAAAATAACAGAGGGTCCGACAAAACCTTGAAGATTCGTTCTGTCACATTGTGGAATTTCTTAAAAACTAGAGAAGGTTTGGTACTTTTCTTATCTGTTTGGAATTTATCAAATTTAAAACTACTCGACTTCCAGAGGAATTGTTTTACAGAGATAAGGTGTCCAGCAAGCTCCATTTTATAAATCCGCAAACGCAATTCTCCTATCTTTTTGCATGACCTCCAGCAGCGAAACCTTGAAAGAGGTATTGTATTAGAGATATTGAAACTCATTTTACCACAAATTCAATGAAAGGAGACTTAGGGTACAAACTTAAAAGCCCTCTCAAAAAAGTGATCTTTCGTTAGAGCCTGATTTAGGCTGTGTTTCAACTAGACTTGAAAATACTAAAGTTAGGGAAACAGTGGTTAGTCAAAAACTTTGTTGTAGGTACAATAAACCTAATCATATTGCTAAGACATGCACAGTTTGTACGTCTTCAAAGCGTTTTACATGCGGTAAGCCCAACTACACAAAAATAACATGTCCAAACTGTAACAAGCGTAATCCAGCTTCTTCTTGCCACCACCGAGTTCCAACAAAATATTATATTCCAAAATCTATACAGGAATACGAACCATCAGCAACTAACTGCATCTGTGACTACAATTTGCCGTTGAATCACCAGTTAACAATGAACAATATGGAACTTGTTTCGACCACTTAGTCCGGACAACTGCGCTGCCACCAACTGCCGGGAATGATGAACAAAATGAAGGGTGTTGCAGTACTGAAAGGGTAATCCTAGGTATTTCTTGCAAAACTAGACACGAAGCTTGAGTCAACTCTTTTCCTGGAACCGGATTATTTTGTATAAAGACAAACTATCAGGAAAAAATTAACTTTCAATCAGAAATTTATTAAAGATCTTGTTTTAACGTAAAATATGCGAAGAAGCCAATTTGGAGCCAGGGGCTAACTCTGTCCATCACTGATCTAAACCACCATTTCTTAATGGATATTTCCCTACTACCAAGTTGCATGCTCACATCTTAAAAAGGATTATCTGGATTACCTTAAATAATGGAAAACGCGTGCAACCTTCTTATGAGATCTTATGGAAGCTTGGCTAACACCTGCATACAAGAGTGTGCGAGAAATAGGTTGTAGGTCTAACCTAGTAAGTATGGGTTTAACTTGACCATTTTAATAATATTTATGACAATTTTTACAATAATTAATCACAATCTTTAAAGCCTTTATGGAATAAAAAAATGTAATTCACACACAAAAATAAAACAAAAACCTTAGATCCTTCAAACTTAGGGTATCACTACTGTACGTACTAGATAACTAATAATTAAAACTAATGATATTGTAGGATTTGTTTATTGTAAAAACAAGAACAAATAAATGTATTAATTAAGTTGGATATTAATCTGAGTGAACACAAACAAAACATAAAAAGAAACATTGAAAAACATTCAAAAGTTGCACACAGAACTCCACGCGTTTTCGTCTTAACCACGTCTTAACTCAACTAACTAAGAACATTCGCGCACCCACTCATTCTACTTGTTACACTGTTACCACCCCACATTCGGCCATCTTGTTTATTCATCGGCCCCTGATGAATAGTCGTTGGTCCATGCTTTCATGTACTCGGCTGTAGTTGATGTTTGTATTGGTCCAACAAACACAGCGTCTTTACTCACGTCGTAAGTGTTCGCTGGTTTCACCTTGCACACGCGATAAGGCCCCAAATATTTTTGCTTAAGTTTCTGGCCCGGCCCCGTTTGTGTTCGTTTTATCGAGATGCGGCCGTCGACGCGGTAGCGCATAGGTATGCACCTTTTGGAATTATAATTTTTCTTGTTTTCTTCTTGAACTCTTTGGATTTGCCGTTTTGCTTCCTCTCGTAATTCTTGCCTTTCGTCTTCAAACTCCTTTATAAGCTCTTTTTCTATCATACTTTTAACTGTTACATCCATTTTTACACGCATTTCAGTTCCAAATAGGAGGCGAAATGATGTCGTCGCAATGCTTTTTTGATACGTGGAATTTAAGGTTTGCTGCACGATGTCGACGTATTTGTACCACTTTGTTGGTTCTTCTAAAGAAAGTTTACCCAGTACAGAAATAATGATTCTGTTTATACGCTCGACCTAACCATTTGCTCTTGGCAGGGGCCTGTAGTAATTGCGTGAAATTGACTGCCTTCCTCTTTGCAATAATTTCAAAAATCAGAAGATGCAAATTCTGTTCCTCTGTCTGTTATTATTGTAGAGGGGTTTTCAAAACTCTTCTTTTGCAATTCTAATTTACTGATAACTTCTTTTGCGGTAGTAGACTTAGTGGGATAAAGCCAAACAAACTTAGTAAAGGAATCGATGATTATCAAAATATAGTTATAATTTTTATTCGTGGATTCTGTAGGGCCAACATGATCCATATGGTAAGTGTTTAGAGGTAAATCTCCTTTATGCAATGAATGTAAGAATCCTTTTCTTCGTTCCTTTTTTTTATTCAATAGTATGAATGAAATACATGCTGGAATACATGGAGTCACTTTCAGCGTTAAATTAGGTATATAATATTCTCTTTCTATCATTTCGCGCGTTTTCTTTTCTGCGAAATGACCCTTTTCATGCATTTTTCTTATAATTTCATTTTGCATTGTCCTCGGAACAATCAATAATTTTTTCCCGCTCACAAATTTGTTTAGTAGGTTATTTTTAAGAAGGTAATCTCCATATGGCTTATCTTTTAAGATTTCTAGTATAGCACTCACTGCTTCATCCTTCGACTGTTCATTCTTCAGTTTTGATATGACTGAATTCTCTTTGGCTGTGATGTTCATAACAGGATGACGACTAAGGGCATCAACGTGTCTCATGCTAACTCCTCGCCGGTGTTCGATAATATAGTCGTATTTTTCCAACAGAAGAGCCCATCTTGCTATACGAGGTGGTATCTCTCTTATTTAACGTTTGTTGGAACGCCGAACAATCGGTAATAATTTTGAATTTGTTTTCTAATAAATATACACGAAACTTTTTCAATAGCTAATACTTCTAGTTCATAACTACTGTACTTTCTTTCCGCATCTGTAGTTTTCTTACTCATATAGTACACTGGACGAAGTTTACCATCTTTGGCGGATTTTCGTAATAGTACTGCAACATAGCCTCCTGCACTAGCGTCCGTATGCATTTCTAATTCCAATCCCTGTCTATAGATTGCTAACACCGGACTTTGAATCAAGGCTGCTTTTAATTTTTCGAATGATTCTTTTTGTTCTTCCTCGAAGCGAAATTCCAGATTGCCCTTCAGCATTTCACTCGATGGTCTAGCTACTCTAGCATAATGGGGTATGAATTTTCGAAAATACCCCGTAAGACCCAGGAAACTTTGTGCCTGCCTTACAGTCTTTGGTTGTGGAAACTCATAACGGATATCGTTTTAGCAGGGGATAGAAACAATTTACCATCCTCAATTACATGCCCTAAAAATTCAACTGTTTTCTTAAGAACCTGACATTTTTTAAATTTATTTCTAGGCTGTATGCACTAACTAGATGTCTTCAGTACACTTTCTAACTTGGTGATTTCTTTTTCCTCACTGGTTGATAGGATAATTAAATCATCTAAGTAAGTAAATACAATACCATCGTTAGATAAGTCTCTAGAAATGACATTAATATATCTTTGAAAAACAGCTGGCATATTGCAGTGACCGAATGGCATTCGGCAAAATTGGTATTGATTATTGTGTACCACAAATGCTGTATATTTTCGACTTTCTTCTTTAACAACCACGTGAAAGAATCCGTTTTTAAGGTGAATCGTAGTAAAATATTTTGCATCTTGCAGTCTGCCCAATTGGTCTTCAATTAGAGGCAAAGGATATCGGTCTTTCATTACTTGCTGATTAATCTTGCGGTAATCGAGCATACTCTAGGCGATCCATCTTTTTTTCGGACCACCACGACCGGACTTGCCCATTCTAAACTACACGGTTCGACTATTCCTTCTGAAACCCATTCGTCCACTTGATTTTTCACTATTTCCTTCTCGTTAAATGATAAGCGTCTCGGCGAACTGTAAATAAGTGCTCCGTCTTTCATGATGAACTTTATTTGAACTGCAGTCGATTTACTTTTGGTGGGGCTGTAATTTTCAGTTAATTCTTTAACCTTATCTTTGCTTTTTGAGGTTGGTTTTTTCTATATTCAATTCTTCTTCAACTGACTAAACGTGCAGAAAAGAGTCATTTGATCTTTTTGTGATTTTGATTCCGTTTTTGTCAATCATTAGATTCGCTCGATTCAATAGTTCTTGTCCCACTGTCACTTCTGCTGTCATTGATTCGCGGCGGACGACGTGTAAGTTGTGGGGAAGTCGTCATCATCGATTTTAATGGATGCGGAGAAAAAGCCAGTGGTATTGACTGTATGTTGTCCAAATCCAGTAAGCGTCAACGTAGATTCACGCAGATCAGCGGTATGGAGTTTTTGATAGATATCTTCCCTTATTGAATTAAGGTGGCTTCCCGTATCTATGAGAGCTTCGAAATCTAAATTATCGACGATTATCCTTTTATACATCTGATTTGTGCTAGGCACACTAATAATACTAACAGGGGTGGATCAAGCTGTCACCGATTTTTTCTCTTGCGAATCTTTACATTCCATTCCCTTGTGGCCGAATTTATTACATCTGAAACATTTCGGGCCTAAAGATTTGGAATCACAAAACTTGGAATTGTAGCCTTTTGACCCACAGTTATAGCAACGTTGTCCTTTTCGTTCTTGATGCTCTTTTCTTTCAAAAGTAGTTGGCATTGTATTAGTACTTGTTGATGGTTGGACTTGCTGAGAAAGCACTACTTCGGATGTTGTTATAAATTTTTAATTTTACTTTGAAATCTCTGATTGTTCTAGAGCCAAATAGTACTACTTTATTATTAACATCATCTTAAATGCCGTTAATTACATAATGTATTAATGATTCTTCATCTATTTGTCCTTTGTTGCATATCTCTTTCATAGCTAGAAAATATTGATACACAGATTCATCGCGTTTCAATTTTCTCTTTAACATTTCATGAAGTTTGGCACTACTAGTCGTTGTAGTGAATTTTGCTCTTAAAGCTTCTTTTAGTGAACACCAACTTGTCCAATTACTCTCTCCTTGAACAAATAGTTTTGCGAGGCCTCTTAACGATTTTTTTGCAAATATAAATGTTTCAAGTTCATCCCACTGCATCAAGATTTTGTTCTTTTCAAAGTTATTAATAAAATCTTCCATAGGATGGTTATCCTCACCGTTAAATGGTCTAATGGAATCTTCTATATCTTTTAAACTCAAAACAAATTTTGGTTTCAACCCATTTGTGGAGCTACTGGAACTAGTATCTCTATCAGCAACAAATCGTGTTGTTGTGGGTCTTTGTATAGTAGTTCTTCTATTTTCGCGATTTGTATTTTGTTGTGAGGCACCTTCCACACTATTCCTATCTTCCTCAGGCAAGATTAGATTTGTTTCGCCTTCGTCGTCTTCTTCGTCTTGAGATTGTTCTTCTTCATTAGATACATCATTTAATGAACTTACATCCATTAAATAAGTACAAATCCCTTTACTCAGCTCTTCAGCAGTATTAGCCATATCGATGTTTAAGATATTGGCCACTAATGTAAGATTTCCTTTAGTTGTATAAATAGTTTAGTTTATTTTTATATTCCTCAGAGTTTTCTCTAAAATTAAATCTGGTAAATGATCTTAGCCGTTGTCGATTTTTTCTATCACCTTCTTCTTCAAATACAAGTCGATGGAAAGATTTTATAGCTCGCGTTGCCGCTTTAACTATATTTTTCTGTACATGCGGGATTTGACCTAAATTCTGCATGGCGTACCAAAATAGACGAAACGAATATCGAAAATAATACGTACGAATCGTTAATATACGTTTTGGGGCATAAAAGTAAAAGAACGAACTCACCAAAAGTCCAAACACAGCATATTAATAAAATGGGCACCACAGGTAGGCAACCAAAGTTACTCATCTTCGTTTTCGCGTCGTGAGATGGCGCTCGCTGGATAGCACGCTGCTGCTTTCACTCGGGGCTTCGCTACTTCTACTCGGGGCTTCGCTACTTCTAGGGGGTTGGCATTACGATCGGGTAGGCAACTTGTTACACACTTACGCATCGGTTAGGTAAGTAGGGTAATGTAGGTAGGGTTATCCCGGACGAGCCCCCAAATTTGTAGGATTTGTTTATTGTAAAAACGAGAACAAATAAATGTATTAATTAAGTTGGATATTAATCTGACTGAACACAAATAAAACATAAAAAGTGGCACACAAAACTTCACGCGTCTTTCGTCTTAACTTTATGCATCTTTCGTCTTAACCACGTCTTAACTCAACTACTAAAAGAACATTCGCGCACCCACTCATTCCCCTTGTTACACTGTTGCCGCCCCACAATATTAAAGAACAATTTAATTATATTTAAGGTGTAAAAAGAATTCAATAATTTAGTGTTTTATTAGGTTTCAATAATTGTAATGTACTAGCGTTTACTAGATGCAAGTAGAGGCGTAAAGAAACAGCGGGAAGATTCTAGACTAATCTCGTACGCTCCACCTAGGTATGTCCATAAAGCCACAGTGACGTTAGTAGTTAGTTCTGATCAAGGAGGCAATGTATAAGTAACGAAATAAATAAAAAGTAATTAAGTGAGTTTTATTATTAGACACAGACACCTAAATATTGGTGACCCCTAGAACCATTATGCAACCTCTACCTAACTACAGTGAGCAACAGACAATCTACAATTTCTGAGCTGCACCTTCTTATATACACTACTGCTTGGTTTTCCAAAACTTTTCTACTGCAACTGATTCATAAATACTTTAGTTTCCTTTTCAATATTTTCAGTGACGGCGTGTTCAAAAGCACATCGGGTCAACAGTAGAACAGTCAAACTAAGCAGGTATACAGCAGTATCGTGTAGGAGTCAGCCAAAGTGACCCTAAGGTTAGACTTCATATTTTACCAAAGGACAGCTCATCATGTAGAATTAATAAAATTACCACCAGGCATTTAACTGTGTAAATAACTTTACGTTATACTCATTCTACATTTAGATGAACGTGTTTCCCTAATTCTAATTATATTTATTTCATAGCTTTCATCTCCTACTCTGAAATAATCAGACAGGATAACTTAAAGTACATATCCAATTTTAAAAAGACAGTATTGAAAATTTACTTAATCACTCGGAAATAAAGCAAATTTAACTTTTCACTGATTTCACAGTTAGATTTCTTTTCTAAAGTCTAAATTAAAAAAGTAGAACACGTTGTATAAATAATAATCCGAAGAAATTACAATAATTCCTAATTATTGAAGTATCGAAGCTATTAATTAAGCAAAATTGCAAAGATCCAATCATTTTCCTAATTTTTTTCTGATACTACCACCTTAATGAAGAGTAATATTTACAGTGGCCCCAAAGAACACTTTCTTCTCATTAAACTAGATAATTAGGGAAAACGATGACGGTTATAATAAATTTAGTTATAATTAAACTAAGGAAGGACAAACATTTTCTTTAGTGTACCCTGATTTAAATTACCGACGGTTTTATGAGAGGTTTCACTACGTCGACAGTTATGGGGGTGCAAATTTTCATAGTAAGCAATTGAGGAAATGAAGTAACCCTCGAAAGTGAGGTATGTGGCCCAAACTTGTTCAGAGGTTAATTTTGTGGGTACGGACAGGATATTTCAAAAGGGGTCTAAAATTTCATTTTACGAAGAATTTCAAGAGATTTCGAGCACGTACTTTGTTTAAACCCTTGTGTAAACATATCCGTTAGTGATATGTATATTATTAAAGTTTCGGTTATGTTTGTTATTAAAACTTGTTATTGTTTAGTGGAGTTAAGTAGAATTCATGTTGTTGGAATACTACATTAAATATAAAGCGCTTGTTAGTTTATTGTATTTTAATAGCAACAATAGATAACTAAAGGCGTTTTATTCAACAAACTTGATTAAACTATGCATGTTAGGATTATTGATGATAAACAATCATTCACTAAACTAGTTAGTAATTCAAAGTGTAGGTGGGATCTAGGTCTACTTATACAGTGGAAAATAAATAAACATATTTATGCTTGTAGATAACCTAATTATTATATGTTGTGCTTGTAGAGAAAACAATTTTTGCTTAATAGCTGTTTACGCTTTCAGGTAGGCTTAGTTATTACTAAGTATTTATGCCTTAGATCATCAGTTTGAAGACGAAAAGTTACTTATTTTATTTTCTTCTCAAGAAAATTTTTCAGTTTCGTTTTCCAGTAATATTTTGGAATGTCGGTCTTTACTGCAGCTATCAAATGAACTCTTGAATCTAACAATTTTCAACTAGTACTGCCATTACGACAAAGCGGATGCTAGATGGTTTATCAGCTGGATTGTATGTGTGTATCGACAGACTACCACTTGGGCTGGTCAAATTTCAATTTTATTTAAATGAACGTACACTAGATTACGAATGGTTTCTGCTTTAATTTTTCTTGTATTAATTAGAACTTGAAATAACTTTTTAAATTAATTTTTACAACGATGGGATGGAAGAAAATTTTTTTATAACGTCATGTATATTCTAGGTGCCAAATGCCTAAAGAGGTGATAACCTTGTTTTGGAGTCTCAATAAAATTTTATAATTGTTTTTGGTAGCTCACATTATACAGGTATCTGATGCGATTAATCCCCCTCTGTAAACTTTGAGAAATTTGAGTATATCAAAATGGCGTCCAACATGTCCGTCTCGGAGTTTGCAACTCCGTTATGAAACAATTTGGGCGTGTGACACATCAATTTTATATTTTATTATTCAAAAATAATGTCAATCAGCGTTTCTAAAGTTAAAAAAAAGTAGAATAATAAAATAATCTTTACAGGAGGAAAAATTAAACTAAAACTCTTTTGCTTTAGAGTCACAGACGCATAAAGCTGCACGATATATCACTTGCCTTGCAACTGCATCTTGAACTCGAGCATGGTCCATCAGACCTGCATAACTATTTCGTCATTGCGATGATATAATCAGATGTTTTCTCTGCAATAGGAATGGGAATTAGTTCTTTGCCCTCTTCATTTCTTTGTCTCTCAAATGATTCTGGATCAAGGTGTGGTAATCCAGGAATATATGCAGAATATCATAAAATAACCTACAAGTGAGCATGCTGGACATTTTCTGCGAAGCATTCTGTAGTAATCTTTGCTTCTGTCATGTCGATACCACCTTCCATACCATAGCAAAAGCTTCTATCATACTGTTTTCAGGATGATCCAACTTTTGCAGTAGTATACCTGACTGGAGGTACTTCCTATTCCAAGGAGTAGAGCCGCTGAACCACATCCAGAGAGAGCATGAGCGGCAAGATATTTTTTTGCCTTGAGTGATACCATGTATATTTCATATTTTCAGTTGAAGATGTGGCAGTAGAAGAACAGAACAGAACAGAACAGAACAGAACAGAAGAAGAACAAACACAACGGTGTGGTCACATATAACATGGACCACTTCACTTTTCTCAGTTACAGTCTCAACTATCAGTTGCTGAATGATAATGATATCCGCTTCTTCGTGTTCTGTTTTCAGATCACTTCTCTGAGTCACAATGCTGCTGTGTATTTAAACTGGTATGTCTTCCCTTGTGACAGCCATACGGTTTTGAAGTCCTTTTTTCCGTTTTACTTTTCTTTGCGCTTTTACAATTCCGATAATTAATGGCTCCCTCAATATACTCATCACTTCTTCATTCGTCCTTTAGATCGATACTTCTTCTGCCTTATTTTCTCCCAGTATTAGTCTCAATATTTTCCTTTCCCATATTCCTACTAGTTTTTGCTGTTTTGAATTGATCTTCTACAATCCACCTCCCTAAGTCACCACAAGCCTGATCACTGTTTTGTATATTTTTAATTTAATCTTGCGTTAAATATTCTTATACCAGAGCAATTTCATTAGCGACCCCATAGATTTATTTTCTTTCGTTATTTTCTCATCTACTTATTTCTACTCCTTCATCTCTGTTTTTTGTTATTGTTATCCCCAGGTAGTAAAATGTGTAAACTTTCTCAAAGTTTTATTTATCTCCATTTGGAATTGTCATTTGCAAACTATCGTTTCTCACCCCACTCACATTGTTCATACTTATGCATTTTGTTTTTGCTTAATCGATTTTCAGACCGTATCTTCTCGCCGTGTCTGCTAGTTCCTCAACTGTCTCTGTTATCATGGTCTTTGTTTTTGTTGTCAATGTCAGGTCGTCTGCGCAAGCTATACCCTGTATTCGTTGGTTGTAGATTGTCCCAGTCGTCTTCAGAATTTTTTTTCTTATTGTGTCTTTTAAAACAATATTGTAAAGTCGATAATGGGTCCCCTTGACTTAAACCGGTATTTACTATAAAACTGTCCAAAACATTACCTCCTACCAGCTCCTTAGACTCCATTGGAAACATCTGGTGCATTAGAGATCTCCTTGGTCTAAATCAGCTCTGGTACTCTCCCAGAGTGGTTCTATTATTATCTTTTCAATTCTGTTTCCGATCACTGTTGCTAATATTTTATTCATGGTATCCAATAGCACTGTGCTTCTATAGTTTTTGCACAAGGTTTTATCGCTTTTCTTATACATAGATAAGGCATAAGAAAATTTGTCCCCATTTCTTTGGCATTATCTCTATTTTACAAATTTTTTGCGATAACCTCTACTATCTTCTGTTGTATATTTTCGTCCCATAACTTTATTAATTCTATGGAAATTCCGTGTTCACTGGGTGATTTATTGTTTTTCTCCCTCGATATTTTACGTGTCTCTTCCGGATTCGGAGTTCTGGTTACTTTGTATTCTACATCTTCTATTCAAGTGTGTTCATTATTCACTAGTACATGATTGCTTGTCCATTCATGTTCGTTTGCGAGCATTTCCAAAAAATGTTCCATCACTTTCTTTAGATTTTCTTTCACACTGCCTATTATTTAGTGGTTTTTATCTTTGTAGTATATCTTGTTGGTTTGGTATTCTCCTTTAAACTTTTTCACTTCTCTGTAAAGTGTTCTCTTATGTTGTTCTTTATAATGTACCCAATAATTTGCTTATTTATTTATCTATAAATTTCTTTTTTTTCTTGATAGTTTTTTGTTTTGCGTCGTATTCTGTTATATTTGTCTTTGTTTGGTAGTGTATTTGCACTTAGTAGTGCGTGTCTTGCTTGATTCTTTCTTTTTTACATTCTTTAACATGCCATTTCTCTGTTTGTTGTTTATCATTATTCTTCTTTGGTAGAGTTCAAGTAGTTTTATTTTTTATTCTCTTTATTTTCTTAGTCTCCTTCTATATTACTGTCTGTATGTATATCTTCGCTCGTTGTCTCATGGTTTCTTCCTCTGATCGCCTCTCCTCTTAAGCTTTTGATGTTTGCCTTTATTCAGGTCTGTTCTCCTTTTCTTTTAGACATTTTGTAATTTTCAGTTTTACTCTTGTTAGGGCATGATCGATATAAATGCGTTAGCTTCACGATAGCTTCTGGAATTTATTACTGTCTTAAATAGTGCTCCTTCCTTATACGTACCGCGTTCATTCCACGTTCTTATACAGGGTGTCCCGCGAATCAACTGACATAGCTTAAAGGCGTGTTTCTTAGGTCATTCCAAGACGAAAATATCTAATACATATATGCCCAAAACTCAATAGTTAAAGAGTTACGGGCAATATTAAATTTAAGAAAAGATGCTCAACACTTTAGCATAACATTGTGGTTTATTAATAAAGAAAATCTTTAACACAAAGCTAATTTCATTAATTGTTCAAGATACCTTTCTCCTGTTTGAATACACTTTCTAGCTTTTCTTATAATTAAAGAGATAGCTCTTTGAAGAGTATAAGAGTCCGCCCTTATGGATGTTGCTGCAACCAAAATTTTATGAAGTAATTCATCTCTAGTGTAAGATTTTTCAGCATAAACTAAACTCTTCATGTGCCCTTAAAAAATAATAATACAAAGGCATTAGGTCTGGTGACCTCGATGGCCAGGCAATCTTCCAATCCACAAGTCAGCAAAGTTGTTATGTAGATATGTTGTTACATTTTTACCAAGATGAAGAGGTGCGTCCTCCTGCTGCAACCATTTGTTAACTTGTTATTTAGAATCCATAAATAAAGTGAATGTCGGTATAGTTTTAATTTTAAAACCATTTGATGTATGGAAAATGTTATTGCCTATAACTCCTTTACTATTGAGTTTCGGACGTATATGTATTAGGTATTCTTGACTTGAAATGACCTAAGGAATACGCCTTTAGGCTATGCCAGTCGAGTCGCGGGACACCCTTTATATATAATTTCTAGATTTATGTTTCCTTTGTTACGTTTCCTGACTGTGCTAGTGTTATCATCGCACAATCTGTCCGGCTTTCTTTAATTCTCCTTTTGTATTGTTAGGTCTTTCAGTCCTGTCGCGTTGTTGCTTAAAATCCCCGTGTTAACTGTTCCAAATCCATAGTTTGCCATTCACTCGTAGCTTTCGATATCCTTATTGGTATTTTGACTTGGTTTTCTTTTTTTTTTGATAATCTGTTGTTTCTTTTATTATTTTTTGTTCCTTTTAGTTTATTCTTTAGTTTCATGAGCTAGAGCTTGTCATTCCAATTTTTCATTTCTACGATGATGAACGGTTTACCGCCTTTTAGGTTTATTGTCTGAGCACTCAGCACCCTCTCGTTTGCTACTCCTATTTTTTCCAGTACCTGTGACACTTTTGACTTTACGTTTCTTTTGTTGCATGTAGTTCCTCTGATTATTATATTATCCTTTTTCTTGTTTAGATGCGTTCTCTAAATTTTATTTTCTAGGTTTTCCACTTTGTTAGCTTTTTGTTTTCTTTCTTCAGTTTTTTTGATTTCTTGAACATAGTTTGTTGTCCTTTTTTTTATTTCTTTAATTTCACACTTGAGTTTTTTGATTAACTGCATCATGCAAATCATTTCTTCTTCTTGTCGGTCTTCTTCCTGTTTCTGGAAATGTTACTGTTTCTTTTTACTTCTTTCCCGTTCCCGTTCTATTATACGTTTTCTTTCGTCTGTTGTAGAAGCATCACTATCATCTTCAACGACTTTCTTTTTAGTCTCACTTATGACTACCCTGTTTGTTGGGTTGCTTACCGTTAGGCGTTTAAACGTTTAACGTGTTGTTCCTGCTATTTTACTCGAAGGTTACAGGTGAAAAGACAGATCACTCGAGTCGTCCCCTCTCAGTCTTGTAATAACTTGTGATATTCACATCTTGTTACTTTTTACGGTTGTTTACAATTTGAATAATTTATGCTGCTAAAATATTTGAGTTTAATTACGGAACGAAATTCTACCAAACGCAAATCGATGCTGTAGACATAGTACCTATCCAAATCAAATACACATGGGCATCTTCTAGCTTGTCAATGATTTTATCCAAAAAGTCTTTTATGAAGTCACTAATACTTCCTTCTAAGCCCAGTGTTTGGCCCATCTATAAAAATTAGTGAAAGTAAGTTACTTGTTCTCACTGAATGTGGCACAGCCATAATGTTTATCAAAACAAACTTGCTAACGACTACTTTTATATATCTATCGTCTTTGAACTTAAATGGTGGAAAAGGAGCAACTTCGTATTTCAGAACATTAGACATTCTAGTACGTCTGCTTGCTTGTAAGGGTTATGACTTTGAAATACAGAAGTGTAGGGTCCATTGATGTTGAACTCAGACGTTTATCTCTCAGTTTCTTTTCTACCATACTAACAACAGATTTCTGAAGAGTAGCATAAAACCCACTAAGGAAACTCTTTTTAATCTCCTCCACTGTGGCGGTTCTTATTTCATATGCTTTGTCCACATTAACACCTTTGGAGGTTACTTTTCCAGAGACAATTCTTTTGGACACTCTGCCGGATTCAAAGGTTGAATGCATACCTCTAGCTTCTTTTCTATTTTTATCCTGTCTACAGCATCACGGCGCATTCGTTTTTTGTCTTCTCTTTTATGAAAAAAAGCTCACTAGGACCTAATTTTCACCCCATTTCACCTAAATCATTTTCTAGCTGGCTGTGACACGCTTACTTAAAGCTCAACGCTGTAGTCCTATCCTGATAAAAGTAAAATCAGTTAAAGAGGCTTTTCTTTTACCATGTCCGCATCTGTTAAACGTGCTTTCGATCATCATATCCAACCATATTCCATTCCAGCAACTGTTCCTATGCTTTATCATCAGATAAACAGAGCAATAACGGAGACAATTAGAGTGCTCAGCTGCGCCAAAATAGAGTAACATTTGCACTACAGACGCCAATTTGCTTTTTTCTTTGCTCTCACAAAATTTATCATTAATAAACGTACAAGTGCGTAGTGCGGCTTTGAGCACAATTTTCTTCCAATTTCGCTATCATCTCATCGAAATTAGTAATATCATTCTTTTCCAAAAACGTTTACAGCACTTCTTCGGCTAGTAGTCTTAATGCTCGCATACTCTGAAACAATTCTTTGTGGAATGCATTTGTAGCACCTCAACAAATGCAGGCTCTAGGATTTTTGCTACGCCACTTCTGTCCATGAGTGTTTGTTGAGGAACTGAGATTAAGTCCCGCTCTTCAGTCGCAATGTTACTTGGGAATTTTGTCTGCAGGTGAGTTCGTTGTGACTTTCTGGTCAAGCCCGATCGATTGATACCCTACTTGACCTCCTTCCTAAGGTTCTGGTACATGTAACTATTATAAAATGCTTATAACTTTTAGCCCCGACGGTTGCGATACCTAGAAATGAATTCATTGTGACCCTATTGTCAAGCCCGATCGATTGATACCCCTCTTGACCCTCTCCGCGAGGTGCGGGTTTAAGGAAGGCCAGCCAAATGGCATAATATAAATTTCTACTTTGTCAGCATGTCACTATCGTTAGAATAATTATAGCCAGTAGTTGCTAAGCACGCAATAGAAAAAGCCAAAGGACTTCTAAAATTTCTAGTGTTACCTAAACATTCATGGTCGACACAACCTGTCTAATGTTTTATAAGCCTACCTTGTAACGTGACCTTGCGTTACCAAAATTAAATTTAAACAAACTAGGACCCTTATGTCCTAGGCCGGCTGAGCTCAGGGGTGGCCTTGAGCGTGGATTTGAAGGTGATAACACAATAAAACACAACAAATAATTTAACGTACCAATATATTAACTCAAACAGTTATATTTATAAAGAAAACACAAAAAAATTGGGCGCCTTATCTCTAAACCTTATAAAATTTTAACCTTGACAAAATTAGTTACAGCTAAAATTATTTCGTAATATTGAATTGGATAAGTTTTACATGATTACAAAAAAATTTTTATTAAGTGCACAAAGCTATAATTATAGAAAATTATAAAATGATCTTTAAACAAAATACAGTTTTTTCTGTCTTGGATTTTATATTTTTACTAAACAATCCCAACAAAAACCCCTGGGAGTTATACAGAAATAAAATGATTAAATGTAATTTTTATAAGAATTTAAAAATATAGTTACAATAATTCAAGGTGAAGTAAATTTTATAGCAACTATTTTTATCAGCCTGTCCACTCGAAAATCTTATCGACTCTACGTACAAAAGCAAGTAAAAGATTTAACAAATTCTTCAAAATAAAAATTTATGAACTATGAACAATAATGAAAGTCAATTATAATCTTTATCAGACAAAGCCTAAATAAAAATTTAATTACTTTAGTAACTAGGAAAAACTTAGAGCACAAAAATCTTTAAGTTCAAAAAAATAATAGAGCTACGACAAAAAAAAGGACTCAACCCAATTCGGACACATAAATTGAAAAAAATGGTTTTTTATACTGCTTACCACATAACTTCTACTTCATATCACGTCCGGCCGGAATTCTTACGAAGGAGAACCCTAAAAGAAACAAAAATATTCCACACAATCAAATTTATTCAATTTAGATCCGAGATTGAGTAAAAATTTAATCCAAAAATAAATTTAACAAAAAAAAATTAAAAACCTGTAGTTACATTTATTGCGAGGGATAAGCCAGAGTTATATCTTCTTAATTTTGTTCTTTTTTTTAAATTACGAATTTACAAAAAAAAATTCCCAGATGGACTTTAAGGCGGAAAAAAATCTTTTCTTCCGACTTTTTAAATGATTAATTAAAACGGAACAATTTATTGTGTAAGTACTAGATAGTTTGACCAAATTACGCCTCTATAACTGACGACGACTCCAGGATGACATTCCGGGATAAAAAAAACTGTAGACCAAGAAACACTGATCACTAATAATGGAAACAGGGATGCAACAAGATTAAGAAACTTACCCCTAATTAGGGTTTTCTTTTCGCACTCACTCAAAATTAAGTTCGAAAGAAACAAAGCTCAACGCGCATCACCTGCGCTGGTCACTTCGCGTCTCTCAAATCGATCCCTCCGTTCCTCACGAGTCAAACGGTTTATGGGATAAACACAGGAAGGAAATTGAATTTCTAGACAAAAATAAATCCTATCTAGGGCTTCAATTAAAGAAATCTGATTGGAAGAAGTAATGAAAAACTCAAACACAACCGTGACATAACCCTCACGCGGATATAAAAAATCAGCATCCATATCCGAAAGAACAGGTAATCACCACCTTCTAATCCAGAGATTCTAGAATATAACACCCCTAACGGAAAAGCTATAATAAAAGATTTAAATTTCCACTGCGAAGAATTAAATATGCAATATTAGAAATAATTGTACCCAGCGTTTCACTATCAGAACTAAATTAATCAACAAGAACAATTTTTAACTCGAGCTTAAGTAGTAGGTGAACGGAAATTAACGGGAAATTTAGCACCCGCGACTCAAAGTTAAAAAAACCCATAATGATGTAACAGGAACGGATAAGTGACTGTTACAACCTACAGACATTTATTTGTTTAATACTAATCCTCACCTTAATTGTATTGCCTTACGCTTCTCGGTACCTTTAAATCTGTGTGTCTTAAGCTAGTAACGAGTCTAGCATGCTTCTTCGGCTTTTACTTCATTTGTTACGAAATAATAAAACATTGTTGCGGTCACCTCGACCGCACATCACTGTAACCGTAACTTTTTCGAACTTGCTTATTAGTATAGACCTATTTTCGCAATGGATGAAGGCCCAGGGCTGTCGTAACGAATTTGACTTACTGACGCAAATTATGAGGAAGTGGCTACACAGTGGTCAAATGAAGTTTCTTTGAAGTCAGTGAACATGAAACCGATACATTGCCATAAATCAGATGGAAATAAAGCTGTTGACAGTGAGGAAAAACAGAATCAAGATGAAGCGTTGTAAAGTTCTAATAGGTCTAAAAAACTGCTTCAAATGGTCCTCTGACAGTTTTGTCTCTCGTAGTAGAAGCATAACATAATCTTACGTGTTCCGACATTACGTGCACCTACTGCAAGTTTAAGCGATAGTGTAAATCTTGCTGCTAGATGGAAGTTATTATTTTCTAATGATAGGCTACAAATTATTTTACAGTAATTCAACGCCAGGATACATAAACAAAGACAGAGAGAGATTCAAAGATTCGTCCAGAACCGAAATTTGGGATTTGGATCGTGTTGAGCTAAAAGCATTTATAGTATTGCAGTTTTATACGATTGCTTTTGTTTCAAACCATAAAAATATTAACAGAATCTTTGCAACCGATGGTACAGGTCGTGAGATTTTTTGTCCCGTGATGAGCAAACAGAGACTCGCTTTCCTTCTCGCCTGTACACGTTTTGATAATTCTATTGATTGAAACGTTAGATTTGAACACAATCCTACAGCCCCAATATCAGACATTTTTGACAAATTTCTCAGTAATTTGCAATCTGTACATTTATTAGAGATAAATATTACTATGGATTAGATGTTTGTTTCATTTCGAGCTAGATGGAAGTACAAAGTGTACATGCCAAATAATCCATGCAAATAGTCACTATTTGTATAGTGGTATTTGTACATTTGTATATGGCGGCAAAGACTTAGATGGATTTAGTTTAAATGCAGAGTTGAAAAAGTTCTTGAAATCGGTATAATATTGAGATTAGTAAAGCCCATTGAGAATTGGCAACCGTAATGTCACGTCAGACAATTGGTCAATGACCATCCCTCTTTGGAAGTAGTTCAGCAGCTGAAACATCGCGGACTCACTTATGTGGGAACTCTAAAGAAGTCAAAAAGGAAAATTAATTCCTTCTGAGTTTTTGCCAAGAAGATGTAGAAAGATTGAGAAGGATAGAGCATTATTTGGTTTTAAAAAAGCAGTAAATTTCTCCTTTTACGTTCCGAGAAAAAAATAAATCAGTAATTCTCGTATCCTCAATGCATCATTCAAAACTATTTAATGATGACACTCAGAAGCCAGAAATTACAATATTCTACAAAATGTCACAGAAGGGAGAATAGATGCTATTGACGAGCAGCTAATATGAAAATCCCTCGTGAATTACGTTTTTCTATTAGAAAAATTCTAAATGTCCCTGAAGAACCCCAGGAGCTTGAGAATAGAGACATAGACAAGCTGAAGATGGGAAAGACTTGCTACACGTGTCCTTCAAGAATCAAAAGGAAATCGTATCATCTGTGTTTTATGTGGAGGAAACCCATATGTCTTGAATGCGATTCCAAACTTCAAAATTTATAGTTTTTATTTACTAGACCCTTTTCTGTTAGCTTGAAAGCAAGAAATATTGTTAAGAGACATCGGTTGTTTTTTCTGGAGTCATATAAACTTGCGGTCACCATGACCGCACCTTAGTGACAGAGAGAAGTATAACCTAATAAATATCTTGGTTTATTAAGCTTAAGACTGTGACAAGAACGTGGGCAAATTATAGCAAAATGCACCAGAAGATTACTAGCAAAAGTATAGTGTCTTCTGAACATAACATAACTTTAATCTTTCTATTCTTTATTATTACCTTCTTCAGTGGTATCGCGTTTAACTTGAGAAACTGCCATTTTAGTATTACTTGCAATCTAGTGTATAAAAGTATTACACATAAATGTAATATGCATAGTTATAAAGCTGTTATTCTTATGTACTTTAACAAAAAACAACAACTCACTGCACTTCATTGTTGAATATGATTTATGCTGTCTTGAGGAAACAAAAAATTATAATTTTTTAAACGGTTTTGCAAGTACATAAACTTCTTATTTTCATTATAGAGGCTGTAGAAGAGAATCCTGATCAGAGAAAAATATTTAATACCTAGATATCCTATTTGGAGCTTACTTAGTTCTTTGTATAATTAAAGCAAGATCTCTTGCGTAACAGCATTGCACTCGTAATCCTTATCATAATCACAGCGAACGAGTGTAATTTGCTCCGTTATCGGCAGACATTGAACCACTAGCTTAAAACTAACTATGCAGCTATTTCTTGGTGTAATATTTACAGCAAGGTTACAAAGAAATTAATTTAATGAATTAACTACAGAGTGTGCTGCTTGAGTTGAGTTGTAAAATGAAAAGCAGAATGTCAAAGATTGTTTGGACGAATAGAGAAACAAATTAGAAGTTCCGAGATTAATACAATGAAAACACACAATCCAGTCTGCTTTTGTTTTTATTAAATTGGGAATAATGTTAAGAGAGATATACCTACATTACAAAAAAAAGTAATTTGATTCTATTGTAAGAAGCTATAAATAGCAAACACAAAGGAATCGCAATTTATTCAGCTTTCCCGCTATTAAAACAAAAGGTGGTATTATACTGATAAATGTTTATATTATTGCATTAATTAACAAATAAAATATTTATATTTGTAAGAAAATAAAAAATAAAACATTTATTGATAGAAACTATTGTACTAACTATAGAATGGATATTCACGAGGAAGATTTAATTGTGAACTTGCTCAGGTTCAATTGTGTAATTGCAATATAATGGGCTGTTCACAAACTTGAATATTAAGTTCCAATATTTCAGATTCAATCCGCTTTTATATAGCTAATGCAAGTCATTAAACAAAAACATTATTGAAAGAGAAAGAACCACGACGCATTGCAGAGAACACCTGGAAAAGACATTGTGTTTGATATTGGAAAATAAGAATTGAAATTTGCTACGTCAAATTGACAGTAGAAAGAAGGAGACATGTAAAAATCTTTTACATGAAATTTCAGGGCTAGTTTTAAAACTTAAGGCAACCTCAGACCTTTGCGTCTTTATTAATCTTCTCAAGATGGTTAATCTAGGGTGAAAACAGAACTCGAACCGCCTGAGATGACCAATAGGCGCAGCCCAATTTAGGCCTTTTAAAATGGTTAAATTAAGGGCACAACCTGACATATATTAAAACAAAGGTTGGCAGACAGTCACACTTGCATCTTCTCCAAGAGGAATAAAAGAAGACGAACGCTCTAAATTCAATAGTAAAATCGAGTTTTTTTTTGATCAACTTTGGACTTCATTTTACGCTTCTCATTTCACACTAAACTTTCTCATTCTATTATAGCTACTAGTCACACAAAATAAATATCAACATCAAGGGAAAAATCTAAACGTACTGCTATTAATTTTGGCGATCTTGAAAAGAATCAACTAAGTTCACGAAATCCTTTCTATGATTTCAGAGGAAAATCAGGTTACTTAACTCTTTACTAAGTTTGCTTAAAGATCACAATGAGATAAAAACTTCAACAGTATTGTAAACTTAGTCCTTACTCCAGGAAATTTTTTGTTCTTTTAATGGTAGTAAGACAACTGATCTTGTAGGACTTCCGCAAACCACGACTACTAGACTACTAAATCTTGGCTCCGAAAAGCAATGTTTGTCTTGACTTTGCTATGCAAACCTTTCTGTCGACCTTTGTATTGCAACATTTGCTTTTTTATTAAACGTTTAACATAATTATAAGTCTTAATTTGTATTGGTCTTTATTTAATAAAGAGTTCTACATCTTTAATTTTTAAATTTCTGTAGTGGATTTTAGTCGCTTTGTCATTTCTTACCCGCCTGTAGTTTAGACTGCATACTCTCCTTTACCCTTTCTAAAAGTTAAGTAAAGGTAGTAACCTTATTTATAATTTTAAGTATTACCATTTATTAATTTTAGGTCTTCCGCGTAATTATTCAGTTAGACGTTATTCTACTTTGTTTTTCGTTTCGTTTTGACAGACGAGTTCGAGTTGCCACTGATTAGGTTGCCGGCTATTGATGTTTTTATCTTCTTCCTTAAAATAGTTTAACTGATTTTTGTTAGGTTAACGATTAACTAAGAAGAAGTAGATAATAAATCTGGTGTTTATTTTTCATTTTATTCGGTAGAAATAGATTAAATTTTCCATACCTAATGGTGTCGAGATGCCATATGGACATCTTTGATAGTCTAGGGTTACTGTACAAGCCAATATATTCTTTTAGTGACTGCTGGGGCAGATAAGTCCTTTGCCATACAATTTATTGGTAAGATTTATGCAGGTGCGTATGCTTGGGAACAATATTTAGTAGTAAATGGTGAACGAACAAGAACTTACATCGAAGTTATTTAGGCTTGCAAAGTTTGTGTCTCTGTTAATTCAAGTTAATTTTGCCTAGCTCAATCTTTTATAATAAATGCGCTGTTTTATAGAGTATGAGCAATCTTTGTAGTTCAGCCCTAGTAAATTTCTTACTTAGTCCTGGTCGCTCATCTACTGGGCAAGTGGAGGGTTGACAAAAAGTCCGGTGGGCCGACCTGTTTTGAGCTAACTGAACAGCTTGACCCCAAATGTAACCATGCACTCTTAGGATAAAACTAATGTTATCAGCCCAGGTGGTCCGTCTGCTTCCACGAGGTATTTCTTCCACCCTCGCCATGCGCGCTTGTCTTCGGTACCTGGAGCCTTCCATACTTTGGACATGTCCAAATCATCTCAGCTGCGACGCTCCGAGATCTGTCCTTATCCTTGAGTTACGGAAGCGATCTTTTCTAGTTTTCCCAGCTACTCCTCTCAAATATTTCATCTCGGCCGCTTTGATTCTGCTTTCAAACTTGCTAGTGAGAGTTCATGTTTTGCAGCTGTAGATGAGAATAGGTAGGTATGTTGTACAGCATTCTATTCGCTGCTAAAGTCCTGGCATTCATTTCTGTGCCGACGTTTTCGTCACTCGAAATCCACACACCTAGATAATTACTTAAATTGATGCGTCTGCTCCCAAGCTTGCCCTCTAATCATGATACGGTGAATGCACTATGCTCTAGATATAATCATTCCCTAGGTTTTGTTTATGTTTGCTTTAAGCCTCACCTTTCCAAGGCCATAATTAATAGGTTAAGGTTATATTGCAACTTGTGAGCTGAGTCTGCCATCAATATAACACCATCGGCATATATCAGCGAATTTATTATTATTGAAATCAGTTACTAATTACCCAGCTTGAATTTTTTGAAGCCTGGCCATCTCTTCAACACTATGTCCATCACTACGGTGAACAACAAGAGGCTCAAGGTATCTACTTGTCTTACTCCCAAGCTAATACTGAACTGCTTTGAGGTAGTTACAATCATTTGACCTTATTTTGTTTCTGTAGGTCCGATAATAGCATTTAATTCTTTTAGTCCGTTCGCACCATGTGTACGGTAACTTCTAAGGGCCTTCCATATGGAGCCTCAAGGTACCCAGTTAAACGCCTTTACGAAACCAATAAAGCACAAGTGAAGTTCTGTATTATACTCTATAGTCTTCTCCGTGTTTTGACGAATTATAAATATGGCGTCCTGAGGTCCTTGGTTAGGTCGATATCCGCAATGAGCTTCCTTCATTTTATTTATGTTCTTAGGTTCTTCTCCAGTATACGTCCAGTACAATATATACGTCCAATACAATAACTGAAAGCTGCCGGTCTTCCGGGATTGTGAATGTCTTCCAAGCGAGTAAACACTCTGTGAAGTATTTCCTCTCCAACTACTACCATGTACCTCAGCATCTCCGGAGCTACATTGTCTTTTCCGGCAACTTGACCATAGCCAGAGCTTCCCGTACCTCAACAAGGTTCGGGACTGCGTCTGGATGATTGCTGGTCAGCTGTTTTTGACTTTCTGTTTCAACTTCCTCCTCATCACCACTGGTTTCCCATGTCACAGTATTAAATAATAAAGCTCCTGGAAGTGTTCTTTCCATCTTTCCATGATCTCATCTGGTTTTATGAGGATGACTCCATTTCTACACTTTATGTCATTATTCCTTTCTAGGATTGTTAGGCTTTGTTTAACAGGTAAGTTTTCCAAAACTCCTTTTTCTTTCTCACTTCCTTTTTAATCTTGTCACTCTACCAACGTGGCACCTTTTTCCTTCTTCCACATATAGGGACGTTTTTGCACACATCTGATGCCGCTGTCAGGACGGTAGTCTTAAAGTTTTGGCATGCCTTTTCCAGATCTACTTCTTCCATTCAACTTGTCAACTTCATAGCCTTTTCCACTGGCTTTTCTTGGAAGGGCAATGTGACCCCCGGCGTCTTTAGCTTATATGAGCAGATCTTCTCCTTCTTTAGATAAGTCTTCTTCTTTCTTATTTTACCAGTGTTAGTGTCAGTTTGAGCTTTAGTTCTAGTAAGAACGACAAGATTGGAATTGCTGCCTATTTTTCCTTCTCTCTTTACTCGAGTGTCCTTAACGATGTTGAATAAACTACGGTGCACTCGAATGTAGTCAATGATTGATTTTTCGTTCCTAGCAGGTTCTACACGGGTGTGTTTGTGTATTGTCTTTTCGAGAATTCTCTGTGTCTACCATAACCTGTAGGGTCGCATCCTGTTCCTCTATTTAAACCGCCCATATAAATAACTTGTGTGAATGCTTTCATAGACCCTTGGAAGCTGTTCACAGAAAGAATTATTTACCTCTGCTGTTGCGTCTTCATCAGGGCCGTATATGGTACAATAAAAGTTAATTTTGTGTTCGGTCTTTCTTCAATTGTGACAGTTAGAATTTCTTTTTTTTATAAACGACCAATTTCTTACTAGATCTGCTTGGTCCCTATGAATGAGACGAGCAACACCAGCCTGAGCCCTTTCTTTGCTTGCCATCCCAGAGTACAGAAAAATTGCATCGTGTATTCTTTCGCAGCCTTGGCCTTTCTTTTTGGTCTCAATAATACCTAAGATTTGCTTCCCAGCCTTCTTTATTTCTTCTACCAACTTTACCTCTTTTCCGTTAATACTCCAACATTCCAAAGTTCCGTGCCCCTGCCAGTTCGTTTGGGATTGGCCCATATCAAGTGACCCTGCTATGAGGGCTGCTCCTTTAAGGCGTACAAGCACGCCTTCTTTCTCTTTCATGATAGATGTTCGTAGTCTCTACTTCCTGAGATGAGGACACTCAGTTCCTTCAATCAGGTTGCAGTGGAAATTCTTCCTCCTTTCTCTTCCGGGACCAGCAATGGAGGAGTTTTCCTGTAAATGTACACATATATAGTGAAGTTGGTTTTGCACGTTAGTTAAATTAAGTTTGTATGATAATTTTGGGTTAATCGTCCTAAACTAGGGTATTTATTACAGATTAACTTAAATAAGATTTTAAGTAGTGTCACATTTAATTAATTAAATAACCAGTTTTACTCACTACTTTCAAACTTTCAAGTTCAAGGATCAGTTTATGATTTTTCTGTCTTGAAAATTACTAAATGTTAACCATTAGTGTTCAATATTCAAACAACTAGGTACACGAAGCGTTTTGCACACAGCGAAATATTTTCTGTACTGGCAAATTTTAATTTTTCAGAGATTGTAAAGCGGTTGTACTTAGCCAAAATTCAATTTTGTTCTAACATGGCGTTTTGAATTGCTTACTGTGCGGCTCCGGTTCTCAACGTGAGCTCTCACGAACCTGACCGCTTTGCAGGTTAGCTAACATTAAAATTTTAGTTGTCTTTGACTCCTAATCAATTAAATAAATATTGTTATCACATACATATTAGTCTATTTATTGTATAAAATTTATCTATTTGTTGTTTGTGCTGTAGTTTATTTACATTTTTTTAAATTTACATTGTGCATGATAATTACAATTTTGTTTTGTCGTTTTTGGATCTGGCGAGTCTCTCACTATACTTTTATTAAGATATTAGTAAGTTTTATTACTGCAAGTTTTTTTAAGCTAAATTTGAGCTCGCTTTGGAAGCATCTAGGTGCAAGAGACTCGCGCCATTAAAGTTTTAGTTTCCGTTTTTAGGATGCTTAACAATCAACAAGACCTACGACACAGCCAACGAGTTAGCCCTGGGTTACGCAAAGCTGCTTCCTAGCAGTGAGCTTTTACCAACTTCTACTGTGGAAGTGGTACAGTATTAAAGCCAACAACAATACAAGAGTTGTCAGAAAAAAACGTCTTGATAGATATTGGAAGATTTTTAAAAATTTGAGAGAAACGTCCATGTATAATTGTAATGAGTCATAAACCTATGTATTGTAATACTACAGATAGAGACGATTGTACGTATTACAAAGCTATAACAAGAGTTGGTATTTAGTTCTTGTAGTTTGCGTTGTTACTGCTAAATCTGTTGCATGGTGTTCAGTTTAGCAATGTGAAGTTGTATGATGACTCATACACTTTAGCTTGGGCAAAACACCCGGAATCGGAACGTATCCCTGCTGGTTTATGGCTTTGGCCAATAGCGCGTTTCCTAAAAATTAGATTTAGACAATAGAAATTTAGCAAAACTTACCTCAAGAATCATCCCGTTTTTATTGGTGACCAAAGCAAACTCAGAACATGTCAGCGGCTATAAGCAAACATTCTTTGCTCGCTTTTGTCACGGGGAATCCGCTTAGTTCTTAAGACGCCTAAGACTTTGAGCTGACCCTGTTAATGACATCGCTATTTAGTTTTTAGAAATTTTAAACAAAACCTTTAACTTCCTGATTTTTAGTTACACTTCCCTAATTGCATGACATTTGCATGACTTTGACTCTATTAAACTTTTTCTCTGACTTGTCCAGGTTTCCCTGTCTTCCAGACGAGTCCGCATCCTGTTACGTTAATCTAATACTCATTGTTTCGATCACAAATGGCTGCTGATAGGATGAGCTACCTTTTACAGCGTATCATTGTTTACAAACCTAGTTACCGGTAAAATACCCTACATATGTAAGCTGTACCCATAAAACGTTTACATACGTCAAATTAGTATACACAACCTAACAATTAATTATTTTATTTTAAATTTTATATATTGGTTTTACAATTTTAAAAACATTTAGGACAAGTTTGAGAAGTTAGGGTAACGATTTGGTAAACGTCAAGTAATCACAATCTTAGAACTTTTTCAAATTAAATGTGGTATGTCGTTATTTCATTCTATAACAAGGCTGTAGTTTAATATTTTACGCCTGAACGTTAACCACGGAAATCTGTAACTGCGTAAAAATGAAAAAATAACAATAATTACAGTTTTATGTTGAGGTTGTAAAAGTAACAGCTTCTTATCTACTTTTCAAGCAATTAAAGAATAGGATACACAGTAAAGATATCTTAAGCGTTTTAAAACAGTTCGACATGGATTTATGCAATCTGAAACGAAACCAAATATCTCTTGAAGTAGTGTAAAGCACTACAGACCTTTCCAAAAGTCCTTTAGAATATTCTAAGAGTTTCTTGAAATAAGTGTAACTAAGCTGCGTTCAAAGTTTCTCATTTAGTAATCAACTAACCAGCTTTGTAATGATGTAGGTCACCTAGTTTGACGCTTTTTACTTAATAATAATAATATTATAGCATATCATTACGATCTAGAATTTCTTGATATTTTCAACCGCTGAAAAAATTTCCGATTTTACTTCCGAGAGTTGACTTCCAGTAACAGCGTAGAATTCTTAGCGGCTTGATGGTTGAGTAAACAATTTCTTGAAGTTCAATATTTGTACTGTGTTGGTTTGGTGTATGACCATACTCATTAAAACATATGAGCTATTTCTCTTAAGACTTCGAATGTGTTGATTAAATTTATAAAACAACGCACCAAAGTTTTATTTTGAATATTTTTGTGGATTAGTGTATTTTTGAAATTTATAAAGTGATATTGCCAAGTACGAAACTTTTCTTTAGCTGTTTGGTTTGATATGACGCGTCTTTTGGTTGTTTTTGCAACTCGTTTTTGTTCACATATGGCAAAGTCAGCTTTGTGGGATTTGTCATATTCTACATTAGGGTAATAATGTAAAAGTTTGTTGGCTAACGCAAACAATAACTTTCTTGTGTTGAACTAAATTTCAGCAAGATTGAAAAACTAAATTTTGACTGCATCTTATTTCTAAGCCTCTAATAGGAAGGTAGGTAGAAAGTAAACACTCGTTTGTATTGTAATGGAAACCTAAAAATCATAAGTAAAAGCTGTTAACATCGTTAATGTAAACTAATACTCACGCCATCTGTTGGTTTGTGCACCTAACAACACGAACAGTTTATCTTAGATATACAAGACGTACTAAATTAGTACACTTGATCCCCAAAAATCTAATCATCTCAACGTAATGGATCTAATATATTTCATGAGCGAATACCAGCACGTATTTTGAACCTGCATTACCCGTTTCTTATTCAGTGTTTCTTATAACGAGACTAATCACAAATAAAAATATGGTAATATTTTTGTTAAACTGGTCTTGGACAGTAAGAAATTCAAAGAAAGTCCTTGGTCTATTCTTTTTGCAGGCATTACCACAGCGTGGTACATGTGATCTGATTTTTGAAGCTTTAATTTGGAAAGCCGTCCCGAGAAAAGTACACATCTCAGTAGTTTGCTGTGGTTTTTTCAAGAAAAGATATCACTGATCTTTGTTTGTAGTTAACCGTCACGATTTGCTTTTTTATTGGGTTTAGAAAGTAACAAATCAACAAGTTTATTCTGATTTAGTACGTAAAGGTTAGACACCTACACGTATACAAATTTTTAAATATTCCAGGCAAGTGCAGCTTGCTTGTAACCTGATTGCCACTAGGATGCAGCTTAGGTATAACCTAAAGACAACTAAAGTGGAACTTTATTATAATTTAAGCAAAATTTAGGTGTAGTTCTGTGAAGCTTAGGTGTACTTCGAGGACAACTTCAGAGCGATCTAAGCGGATCTTGAATGTGATTTGGGTATAACATGTGTGTCTTGAATGCAACTTTGAAAAAACTCAGGTGTAACTAGAATACAACTCAGGTACAACATACAACTTAGGAATCTGCGGTCAGCCTACGTGCAATTTAAATGGAGTTTAGACACATCTTTAAAGCTACTTGGGTGCCACTTGGGTAAAATCCATGCGCAAAAGCGGTAAAACTAGGGTGTAACTTAGGTGCAACTTGGATGTAATTTAGATGTAGCTTAGGTAAAATTTGAGTAAAGCTTAGTTACAACTTAAGTGCAGTTTTGTGCAACTTGGATGCTACTTAGGTGCCTCTTGGATGCAACCTGTGTGCAACTAAGGTGCATTTTGGCTGTAATTTGGTTGCATCTTTGGTACAACTAGGATGCAACTTGAGTGGAATTTTTGTGCAACTCGCGTGTAACTTAGGAACAAGTTAGGTAGAACCTACGTGCCATTTATACAAAGTTTAGATAAAACTTAAAAGCAACTCAAGTACCACTTAGGTGAAAGTTAGGTACAACTGTATGAAACCAAACAAACTTAGATGAGAGAGCCTTATCCAAAACTCTTAACTCATGAAACTAGGGTGCAATTTAAAACTTGAGCAAAACTTAACTAAAGTTCTGTAAAGCTTGAGTAAAAGATAGGTGCATTTTGAGCATAAGTTGAACATTAGGACTTTCGTGATGCTTAGGTGCAATTTAAATGAAGCTTACGTACAGCTTTAGAGCAACTTGGGTGTCACATAGATGAAAGGTATAAAAGGATGACTTCTAAGTGCAACTCGGACGAGACAGTCTCATCCAACTCATGCAACTTATGTACAACTTGTGTGCCACTTGAATTGAAACTAAGATGTAACTTAGGTGCAACCTGGGTGATTCTTAGGTAAAACTTGAATGAAGCTTAGTTACAACATAAAGTAACTTAGACGACTTTTAGATGCATCTCAGGTATGTTTTGAGTGCGACTTGGGTTTATCTTAGGTTTAACATTTAGCTCCTTGTTGAGATTTACTACCCGCGAACGCGTGTGTGTTGTAGGTAAACCTTTAAGAAAATTGCCGTTTCAAGAATACAGAAAAAACATTCCTCGAATAATTTCTCTAGTAACCTCTGAAACGCATTCTTTCAGGTATTCTGTATTTTCAAAAAAAAAAATTATATTTTTTCTGAAAACTGCGGGTTGCATTACATAGGCTTGTTATATATATTATACAGGCTGGGAAAAGATATCGCATTATCTGTATAGTACGTTGTAGGCTCTTGTCTACTAATAACAAATTCGAGAACCAAATTGAGTTCTTCAGTTTAAGTTAAGTTAAGAAGTTATCAGTCTTTAAAGTTGAGTGGAAATGCTTTAACGTTTGCGTGCCTCATCGTTATTTGTCAAAATATCAAACAATTCATTTAAAAAAGTCTGGTATGGCAATGGGTTTAGCACTCTCGCTAATTATCAGCAACATCCAAAACCAAACCCAGTACAAAGACCAGCAGACGAAGAACTGATCCCTTCGATATCGACAGTAGTTCTTATTCCGTGCTTCTTGTGCCTCCTCCGATAAAATGCTTATAGGCACAGCAGCGGCTGTTATTGTTTTACTGCAATGTAGAAGGAGTTTATGGACTGTGTTTGGCATATTATACCAGCTGTACAGATTCACATACAACTCGGCAGTCTCATTGCAGTAATCACCAAATTTCTCAGCGTCTATTTCAGCACCAGAGTTTATTGCTTGCAAAATTATTAAAAACCGATGATTTAAGTTTTTGCCCACCCCTCTTATTCTAGCTGTAACGCCTGGATTATTAAAAAATCGTCTTGGTTTATTTACGCCGTTTCAGGTACCCATGCACTGTTTGACGATGTCGATTTTGAGTTTTGGTTTCTTAAAGAACTCGCTCTGAATCCTTTTTTCGACTCTTTTTTTGGCATTTCTTGTTTCAGCATTGGTCCTCCACCATTCGAATGATTTATTGTAGGCAACGTACAGAAGGCATTCCATGAATTTTATTCGTGCGTGCAGGGACGACAGTCCTATCCTGAATCCGTGTTTTCTGGTTTATTACGCACCAGATCAAAATGGTTCATATCCGATGGTTTGGCCTTACAGATAAAAATATTGCGCTGGATGTAGCATCGGTAATTTTTTGAGTAATCTTTTCATCAATCATCATAATCATTAGTTCATGATTTACTCTATATGTTTTATCACTGATGTGGACTAAGGTATCGTTGGGGTTGGCAATTTCAGACTCCATTCTTGCAATTTCATTTTGCGTACTCTCAGTAGCTTCTTTACAGTATTGAAATTGAATGGGCCTGCAAAACCTCGTCGAAGAAGGTCTTGAATTGTTCCAGTGCACCACAGTTTTACTTTATTTGTGATGTAGGCGAAGAGGAACTAAGGACACAAAGAACATACTTGCATTCGAAACATTTTCTTCTTTAAAAGTTTGTTTGTATTCGCTGTCACCCGATGAACCAACACAGCCCCATTTCGACACTAAAATTATTTCTTGGCCCATGATGCAAGCTCTTCTTTGGACTTAGTTTTTAAAATCCTTTCTGTAGTGTGATCCAGGCATGTCTTGAAAATCCCACACAGGCGTAACCTTCCGTTGCCTCTGGATCTGTAGGGTAACATTCCTTCTTTGAGTTCAACACTTTTTAGTAAGTTGGGAAAATATTACATCTCACTGTTTTGACTGCTTTTCTAGTTACGTCATACTAAAACTTTGATAGAGAAGCATCCAAAATTAAATCCAAAACCTTTTTCGCACTAAACTGAGAACAACTTGGTAATTTATCTCGAATCTTATTAGCGGCTGTAGTAATAATTGCCTCAGAAACGTTGTCACACAAACTTTTAACTTTTCGTCGTTTTGTTCGATCACAGCATTCTTCAAATGAGTTTTCTGGTTGTTCACATCGGAGACGCTGTGAAGATTTTGGTTCATTTTTCGGAACAGTTTCCGTGGAACTTTAAGTAATTTTGGATATCCCAGCAAGCCTTTCTGCATTGTTCGACAATTGAGTTTTTCTTGTTTCGTGATGCAGCTTGCCACCGTCCAAAGTTTAGCGAAAAATGTTTGTACGATTGTTATTTGAAATGGGGTTTTGTTCAATACTCGACTTTGATGTCATATTTTTTTGATAAAGACAGATCCAAGTGAAAATTCTAGTTGAGACTATTTACCTAACTCTCTCATATTAAACTATAATTCAAAATGTTGGTATATCGAACTTTCGGAAAAATGACCAGTGTGCGTCGCGACAAAATATCGCAACAAAGTGAGCAATAGCCTAATTAACACTTCAAATTGATCCTTTTTTCTAAGGTGTCTCTATGATTATCAGAGCTAATAACTAAAGTTTTTACATTCTAATTCCATTACAACTGGGATGACTCACTGTGAAGTTACTATCACCACAAATATGTGACTGTTTACAAATGCTTGTTGTCATTAGGCAATCCTTTTATATTCTTATTTCTAATTTGATTTTTAATTCGTTAACCCAAGTAAACAAACCTGCACCCAACAATAGAATACGTACAGGTACAGATAAAAGTTTTCAAATACGTCTTGTGGTTAACCCAACTATGTAGTAACTATCAGCTGTCAGTATGATATTAATAGCGAACTTATTTGATATCTTGTACTGTGCTATAAAAAGGTTCAATTAAACATAAATGTTAAGATTTTTATTTGCAAATATGGTTCTTATTTAAGAAGTACACAGTTTCCTAGAACGTTTATTGCTTAATAATAAGATTAATTTGCATAACACACAATAAGGTTCACTGATCTACTCCTACTTTCTTTACGGTAACTTACATTTTGATTGTTTAGTTTACGTATGCGGGTATCACCAGCAAATTTCAGAGAACTATGTAGTACAATGTCGCCAAAGAAGTTCATGTTTCCAGTAGTTTCAAAAATTTTATCTTAGTTTGTAGAGGAACTTTATTATGATAATTTTTCTATCGTGAATATTAGCAGAGGTTTGCCAACTACTATTTAGAAGTGATTGATTAATTGCCAAAAATAAAAACAAGTGGGTGTTGAACATTAAGATAATCAATTTAAGTAATAATAATCATTCATAAATAGCACAACCTATATTAAAAGATAGCGTGCTAAATATTTTTGGCATACCTTTTCTTCTTTTTAAATGGAAAACTACCATTAAATTATATTACGTAATAAATTTATTATTTTATTTAAAAATAGCATTTTGAACCTACAAATAATTTAGCAAGCAAAATGGATTGTATCACATTTATACGTAGGACGATTATAGATAAAGCGTACATTAAAAAAAGGTCAAGAAGATAAGAATTGCTTTATTACAAACAGTTGTCGAATACACCGATTCGATCAATTTGGAACTACAAATTGTTTCAGGAAAGAAATATCTTCAAGGCTAAATGGCGGGAAATCAACTATTTACTACGGGCATTGTTAACACGCTGCTTGCACTGCTTAATCAACATATATTACAGTTACATTTTTTGATTTATAAAGAATTATGAAGAAAAACACCTACATTGAATAAAAAGGAGATTCTTCTTTTAGCTGTGATTATAAGCTAATGCAACCTGGTTTGTAAATTTCAATTCTTTTGATTTTTTGTAGCTATACTTTCTTCTTCAATAAAATCAATTAAGTAGTAATCAATTTTTTAGAGTGATCTTGATATTAGCAATTGAAATATAACAATAGCATTTTATTGCATTCATGTTTCTGGCAGGTATTATTCTTATGAAGTAATGGGGCGAGTTGCTAGGTATAGTTTTAATAAACCTTTTTCTGTGATATTGCATCTATCTCATTATTATCAGTTTTTTCATGTTGGTAATAAAATTCTGAGACAGAAGACTAATTTTTTTTACTTCATGTACTAACTTGCGGGTATGATAAATTTTATAAACAAATCAAATTGACAATCAAATTATTTCTCTTTAAATAACCTTTTGCTAATTTTATTAATGTTTCAATTCCGTTATGTTTTTGAATAAAATAATTTCGTTTCGGTTACATTCTATATTATCCATTCTTTCTTTGGCATTCATATCAAACCGTAATAACAGATAGAAATAAATCTACGATTACGCTATAAAATGTATGTAGCATGAACGTAAAATTAGCTTATAATTAATTGGATTAAAAATTTTTTCGAAAGCCGAAAAGTATCTTTGGTACGATTTGTCATTGAAGTTTCCTATTATAAGCATTTTCTGATTTTCTTCTTGTAAAACATTAAAGAAAATTACAAATAAAAAATTCAAAGGTACAGAAGAGTTATCTACAGCACGTTTGTCATGTATTCTCGGAAAGACAACCTCATCAAAGAATTACTAAGCCAAAATGTTCTAGAACGATTGTATGAAGAGGTAACACATTTATATAATTATATTTACACAGTAATAATTACTATATAGTTAGTTATCAACACAACATTATATTTTCTTGTTGAGCCTTTCATTACTTCTTTCCTGAAGTTCGGAAAGGTATTTCCTTTGGCATTGCTTTCAGAAATGCTGCTGACACTGTTGGAAATGCAGGTATCTGGTAGATCCGCCTACAGACGTCTCATTGAAATCTGTTCTCACTAGGAAGTGAGTGGAAATCAAAGGATTTAGGTCGTTCGGGGTTATCAGGCAGTAAAAAGGAGTTTAAGAGTTTAAAACTGCCTCGATCTGCACAAGTAAAGTAAGATGGGTGTATTTCAAGACGTACTTAAAATGATTTCTGTTCGATTTAACTCCGAAGTGAGGTAGATAGGGAAGCATAAGATGTCATTACTGCTATACTATGCCTTGACTAAGCTTAATAGATTACTTGGTATCCTTTTTCTTTCCATCGCAAGCCATATGTTGTCGAAGGCCTCCTGGATGTCCACGAAAATCAGGTGCAATCTTGCTGAAACTCGTTTACTTGCTCGGAGATGATACGAAGAATGTTAGTATGATCTGTGTAAGTGCGGCCTGCTCGAAAGCCCGCTTGATTCTCTTTCAGCGCAAAGTCGACCTTCTTATCAATGCAACTGAACAGTACCTTGCAGAACACACAAAGAGCATGATATCCTGCCATATATCACCCAGACTTGAGTCACCTTTCGTGGGGATTTTAACGAGTATACCTTGAAGCCAGTCCTTCGGAAACAGCTCATCTTTCCAAATCTTTGAGAAGATAGGGTGTAGTGCTTGCGCTGATAATATGGAGGCCAACTTAAGCCTCTTGGTTGTTATTTGGTCAATTCCTGGAGATTTATTCATCTTCATGCGACGAATGGCTGTCTCAATTTCGTCAGCGGTGGGCGCATTTGAACTAATTCTTTGAAAATTCGAAATCCTTCACCAGAGAATTAGATATTGTGAACAAGTCCTTAAAATGTTTGAACCATCGACGAGTTTGCTGTTTTTGGTTTATCAACAGCCTGCCAGTCTTGTCCTTGACTGGAAATTCCGTATGTGCACGTTTTTCTGAGCGCTTGCGTATAGTTTGAAAGAGATGGCGGGCATCATTCATTTTTGCGGCTTCTTTCGCTTCAGTAGAGAGATCGTTTGTTCACTGTTGCTTATCACGCTTTCAGAGTTTTTTAATTTTTTTTTTGCAATCATCCTCCCAGTTGCAACTTTCTTGGTCGATCTAGTTCTTGCAGCGTTCATAGCAGCCTTGGAGTCTTTTCTTTCATTCATAACACTCCACGTAGCCTTACTAATCCATTCTTGCGTTGCGCGGTCACAGTTCCAAGAATGTTGTTGCTAGCTTCCAGAAAAGCAGATTTGACGTGGTTCTATTAGCTATCGGTATCAGTATGGGTTTGTTAGGTCATTGCTAAGTTCAACCTTAGGTCGGCAACAAAAGCAGCTTTAATCTCATGATTTTTTAGCTTCTTCATGTCATATCTTCTGGTCACGCGTTCGCATCTTGGTTTAACTCGGAAAATGCGTAGCCTTAACACTTCGATTAAGTATAGCAATTTTAAGTGTCGTGTCCTGCACAACAGCAGTTTATCAAAGCCGATTTCATGCAATAGTAGGGTTAGGCAAGGGTGTATCTTCTTTCCGTTGTTGTTCCTGATAGTGCTAGATGATTCTTACGGTTACTCTACAGGACAAGACAATGGGAATCCAATGGCTATTACGGTCAAAAGAGCACTTGGAAGACCTTGCTTTTTCTGACGATCTTGCCCTACCTACGACAAGGCGCAGTGATGGTAAGGAAAAACTTGATGCGTTGGATGCTAAGGCAAAAACAGTAGGCTTAAACATCAACATCAGCGAAACCAAAAGTATGACTATTGGGACTAACAGAGCAACGTTCACTCTAGAAGGTAACCCTATTGAGAGTGTCGATAGTTTCGCGTATCATGGCAGCCAAATAAGACCAGATGGTGTCGCGAGAGGACGTGAAACTTCGCATCGGGAAGACGCAATATGCATTTGCCCAACCAAAACAACCTAAGATTCACGTTACTAGAACATCGCTTCATATTGGTAAAGAACCTTGTGATATTCTTTCACAGTAGTGAAAAGTTCGACGCATAATTTCACAGTGGTGAAAAACTTTGTAGTAATGTTTATATAAGAGGAATCTATTCTTTGCCATGTTTTAATGTAATTTTTCAGTTCCTAAATGTTTGATCTTATACAGATAAAACCAACAAAGTTGTTAATTGAATTCTTGCCTTGTTAGTTTATTAATGCAAGGCTCCGTTAACGTAAATTCTTGTTGTTTTACAACTTTCCAAAATTTGTCTTTTTTAAGGATGTATTTAAACAACTATCTGGATCCAAAGCAAAATGCAAAACGCCTGGAGTAACGACCCCAGTAACATTATCGTTGTTATTTGTATTTTACATTTTATTTCATATGTGCTTCCTTCTCAAGCAACTGCAAAATTTCTAATATCCACGAATGTCTTATTATTCAGACTTTATGTTGCCTTCATATTGCCGGCGTTCTATGCAATGCGTCTGGCCGATGGTTCCTGCATATTAAAGAATTTATTGTGGCCATGTTTATCTCATGTTTACTTGTTTTACGTGTACTTTTATGTATTTACCTTTTCGTTATATGTGATTTTCAAGCAGTGTGAACTAGGGCTACTGTAATCTGTTTATTGTACCAATTTAACAGTATGCTAATAGATGTTATCAACTTACCTCTTGGCTTTCTTGTAGTATTAGTATACACATAGATGGTCTTAGTGAAAAGCTGTTCCGGAGCCAAGAGACGTTAACCTTCACCTACCTACACAATATCAGCTTAATCCCTCATTGGGAGTGTAATTATCTTAAGAGAGTGTAGTATAATCTCGATTTCGTCTACTTGTGTAGCGTTCGAACCTGTGGTGCGACCTTGATAAGCCGCTCGCCTACTGACCTAGATACGGAGATCAGCTGCAGGGTCTTCTTTTCAAAATTAGGTAACCGACTTTTTACTGCGGCTGGTGCCCTCTTGATCCCAAAACCCATACAGATTCTCGTATCAATACTACTCTCTACCGCCGACTTTAGGCCTTCTTCGCCCACGACCCGTCTTTGGCTGTCAAAAGCCAGCATTACAGGTGGCATACCGATTTTATAGATGGTTGCGTATATCGATGGGTCACTAATCTCAGTTTCGCACGTAACACCTGAAGCGTGGAGCGCATAACCTTTGTGCATAATTACGACCCCATACAGGCTAAAGATGTTCTTTTAAGGACGCCAGCATTTGCTGTGGACCGGCGTGCTATAAATGCACGTCTGCCTCTTCGAAGGCAGAGATGGTGCATTCTTTGGTCATTTTTAATACTCGAATTTCTTTGTAGAATGATTGATTTTGCGTGATTTTAATTATAGTTTGGAATGTATTATTAAATTTCTTTAAAACGACAATAGATCGACTTGGCGTTTTGCGTTTTTGCAGAGACAAATGAGTTTGAATTTGAAACCCCATGCTATAATAAGTTTTAATCTTTCCAGTTTAGAAAAGTCTTTTGTTAGAAATGTTTCAATTTGATAAAGAACGAACACCTTGACCTGGTAGACAAATGAGTCTTCCAGGAATATCACCGAGCTGTATCTGGGGTCGCTTGTACCTTTTTGGTCCATTTACATAGATTCTACAAAGAAACAGTCTCCGGGGAAGTGAGTGCTGTGACGGTTGGTCGTGTAGGGTTCTGCTCTGTTCTGTTTCAGGTCATCATAATCTAGATAGTGTATTGAAGGTAACACCTAGCAAAAACCTAGGAGGAGATTTAGATGCGACGAGAGACATCGCTGGGAAACCTCTTTCTCCTGTAAGTTTTCGTTGCCGCAGCTACATGGTAAACTAATACTAATAATCTTTTTTTTGTAAAGGGCGTTTCTATATATGGTCCCATATCCGTAAGCTGCACATGTTATAATTACAAATATTTTATTAATGCGTAGTTTTTTCAAAAATTTAAATAGAAAGCGTTTTGAATTTTTGAGAGCTTCTTTAATTTCTTTCTGCGGCAGGCGATTTTTGTAAAATAATCAAGAAATGTTTTTTAAATTATTAATCAAGCAGCTGTTACAAAAAGCTGTGATAGAAAATTCCCAGATGTTTTTTGGTTGTATTAACAATTAACAAAGAGCCACGGTTAATGAATTGCTCATAATCTTGTTATTTCTGGAGTAATTCGTAAACCAAATGGGAATCGATGCAGTACAAATCTTCTTTTGAAAAGTCTTACTATTTCTACAAACCGACAATTTATTTATATATAATTATTATTAAATTTATAGACAAAGTAAACACCATCTGACAATAGTCATTTTATGAATTATAATTACATGTAGTTTATCACCTTAAATTTATTAGGTTCAGGCTATTTTTAAATAATAAAAAATTAAATGTGAAATCAAGTGTAAAGTATAGCTGCAGATAAAAATTTATCCTGCATGGCAATAAAATTTTTCAATCTTATAATACTTTTAATGGTTCTGCTATAACAAGTTATAAGTCGGACAACTTCTGTTTCCCGTTTAAAATATAAAATGATTGATAGACATTTATTACCCCGCAATGGGAACACATTTTAAAATTAAATGTTGAGTTATTATCTTAACAACTATTATTTTTCAGTCAGGTTGGTTATCTATGAGATTACAGTAATGAATTAGTAAATGCTTCGTTACTCGAACAAACGTGTTTCGATATGGTTCATTATTTCCTTGTACATAGTTGACTGGATTACATATTACATTACATTAGGATAATAATTCTTTGAATTTTCTTTCACTTATTTTTTGGCTAATTAATTTACGCTTTTCAAACTCAAGACTAATAACAAAATCCCTTTAGCTAATTCAGTCAACCTTTTTTTGTAATAATCAGAATCGAACGTTCTTCTTGTAGCTTTTCGGTATTGCATTGTATACATCATCCCGTTTAATTTGTTCTACTATAATAACAATAATTTCCAATCAAACAGAGTAATTACAATTTATCAAACGCGCCAATTACTGATTAATTTCTAATTTAACTTTGAATAGGATCTCACTTTCCAATACGCTAACTGCAATAAGGCCTTGTAAACTAATTACGATCTGGAAAATTTCAATAGTAATAAGTGGATGGTAGTCACTGACTTAGTTAAATTTTAACTTAGTAATAAAAATTGAAAACGGTAAAAGGATTCAAGAGCTTGCGACTTTACTGATATGCGTGTGCACACTTATTGTGAGATACCCTGAATTGTGTAGAAAGGAAAGAGAAGTTTGGTGTATTCATTTATGTTTGAGAAAGCAGTGCAGAAAACTTGACTTAACAAATCTTAAAATTGGCTCACAAAACTACTACAGAACATTCAAACAAAAACTGACTAAATATTCCCCACCATCACTCCAGTTCAAAGACGAAGTTGGGGAACTTGTCCAGAACAATAGTAAAAACTGTAAAATCCTTGCCAAATACTTTTCCAAATTTCTCAACTTTGAAGTCACAAGGTAAATTCTCCTCAACTTCACCCAGCGACACCCAGATTCAAAACCATCAAGGGTACAGGAAATCAAGGAGATAATTCAATCCCTCAAAAATAACAAAGCATCAGATGAAAACCAGATCACCACAGATCTCTGGAAGAATGCAGGAGAAAACCTTATTATAAAACTCAAACAGATTTTGGATGAAATCTGGCAAACTAGAAAAATCCCTGAGGACTGGAAAACGGCGATCATACACCTGTTACATAAAAAAGGAGATAAGAAAGGCCCAAACAACTATCTCGAAATCACTCTTCTTTCAGTCACGTACAAAATTCTATACAAAGCCCTATTCAACCATGCAGAACCCTTACTGGATCCAGAACTCGATGCATATCAAGGTGGATTCGGAAAAGGACGATTTTGCACACAACAAATTATAAATCTGAAAAATTCGATGAGGTCCTTCTGCAAAATATACAACAAAAGTTATGTCATTACATTTGTTGATTTCAAAAAAGCTTATGGTTTCATTGACAGGGAATCCCTTTTCGACATACTAGGGGAATTTGGACTAGACCCAAAGACAACAAACGTAATCGAGGAAATACAAGACAGACAGAAACAACATCGGAAGCAAAATTTATGAAGAAACTGAGTAAAAAGCTTAAACTAGACACGAGAATACAAGGTGACAGACTATCCCCGTTACTCTTTAACTGCGCTCTTGCAAAAATTGTAAAGAAATGGAGAAAAACACCGCCAACACCGCTTAGAACCAAAAATTAAGGTGTAGAAATAGACTGTCTAGCCTTTGTCAATGATATAGCACAAATAGCCAGAAATAACTCAAAATACTACAAGCACAAGCAGTAAAAATTGATTTACAAATTTTCTTCAAAAAAAAATTTACGACAGACATAAAACCAGCACAGACTCAAATGCTACTCAGAAGATGATAACTGCTGCTGGGGAACGCTTCCTTGTTGTACTGTATGGCTACAGTGCCTACGCTCAACCACCTAAGGTACATTTACTACAAGAAGGCAGCCTTCAGGTACAGCTCCAACATAGCTACTTTACCACCATCTGCAGCTGCAGCACGGCAGCACTCTGTAAGAGTCTACTACTAGGTCCAGTAATGCCTGGGGTAGAAGAAAATGCTAAAGAGTGGGGATGGAGAAGAACAAATATTGGCCTTGGGCCTGTGACTGATCTCTTCTGCCCCCAGCTTCCCCTGCATTATTGAAGTTCGTATCCTGCAAGTGTACAAAGAAGCGCCAGCGCAATTGTGGCTGCAGAAAGGGAGGACTGTGCTGCTCCAGCATGTACCTCAACTGCAAGGGAGGCTGCACCAATAACGCAGTGGTGGGTGAGGACAAAGATGACAAATTGGACATCGAAATCGATCTGGAAATGGATTGTCCACTCTTTGAACCAGTAGACCCAATGGAAGATGAATATACCATGCCAGAAGGTGGGAACACCAAATTCACTTTTTTCTGAAAAAACAAAACTACTAGGCCCGATTTCTAAAACTATTTAAAACGTTATTTCCATGCAAGTATTTGCGGAATTGGATTGAAGCTTATAATATAGCATATATGAAGCTGGTTTAACAGTTCTTTGCAGCATAATGTGGAAATGTTCCTGTTGATAATGTTACAGTTGGCGTCGTTGACGCCGCCATAACTTTTATTTTCTCAGTAACTATTTCTTTCTGTTCTGTGTTTTAACCACAGCAGAAAATAGATGCGAAAATCACTAAAATTTTTAACTTTACCAGGATGTCAAACGTAAAACAAAAGTCACTAGATAGTTCGGTAGGCAATTTAGTTTTTTCATTCAACCAACCAAATTTTTACCCGTAAATGCCACTAAATTATAAAGGCAACTTGTGCAACAATCACGTAAATGTTTTAAACTAAAACCGCTAACAGCAATGTAACAACTTACTATTTAATAGATTGATTATTATCAACAATAATTTACTTGGAATAATGGAATCAGTAATACGATCTCAAATATACACATATAATTGTGCATTTATTTTCAGAGCAAACAATTGCTTATCAGAATGGTTAACTAAACTAGATTTGAACAAAAGAGAAGCGGTATAGGTATAAAACATCCTGTTTAAAAAAAGACTCCTTTAACCAAAATCTAAACAAACTTTAAATTCACAAACCTGAGTGAAACTGACGTCCTTCTGGTCATGTGTAGCATGGCAAAAAAGATAATTAATAAAAAAGAGGCAATCAAACAAACTTTATCGCAGTCTTTCACAAAATATCTTGCCAAACAGAGAGGACCTTCAAAGATAATTAAGCAAAAAGTTTTTGAAGTTTCAAAGACAGCAGATAAGCAATCCAAGTAATGAAGACCACTAGAGATTTTCTTATGTGACTAGATTCTAAATATATTTCAAAGCCTTTTTATTTATACTAAATGCTCTAAAAAGGTAAATCAATTGTATCAAATATCAAAGATATTGTTGCTTTATCTACATATATCTTTACGTTATCGCCGTGATATCACTAAGAAGGTGATCTACTCTGTAAGATTAAATGAGGATTAATATTAGCATCAATTTATGGTTTTCTGCAAATCTACGAATGGTTTTCCTAAAAATATGTTTTTATGTTAGCAACGCTTTTTGACCTGTGGTACGTAAAATAAATAAAGTTGTTCTGTTTTAGTAGACTGTGAATTGTACTGTTTCAAATGCAAGTGTGGTTAAAAGTAGATTATTATGTGAAATCCTCAATTGTGTAAGCTTTGAACGTCTATACATGTGGAAAACTTCCTTTTATGTTGAAAAACTTTAGAGTTCTCCGATGTGGAAAGCGTTAACGTGTCGTCGAAGCGTTTAAGTATTTAATAAGTTAACTACTTCTCCTTTAAATTCTATTACTTTGTGCAATGCAATAAATTACTTTATACTTTGAAGCTTAAAACGAAGTAATTAAAATTAAAGATTTCAACATAAAACTACACAAAACATTCAAGTTCATTGTTAAATTAATTTAAAAAGAGATAATTGACCCAGAATGAATTTCGTCTATCTTTCAGGATGGACAATTGCATAAACAAATTAAATTAATTCTCTGTATTAATAGATTTATAGATTCGTACATGATAAAACATTATTCATTATCATGTCTAACTTAGATGAAATAATTGTTTTAATTGATAACACGCATTTGTTTTTTTTTTCATTTACGTCTGTCTATAAAAAAGCTGCTCATTGTTTGGTGATGTAAACTAAAAAATAAAATCTAGTTCAAAGGTACGTTTGATTTTGAATTATTTAATGTCTTTAATGCGCAATCATGGTGTGATAAAAATAGGAAATAATAAAAAAAATTAACGTAAGCGGAACACAACAAAAGGAGTGATTATAAAGATATCAAGATAATTATGTATAATTATCACAGACACAATAAATCATAGTTATAATTAATAAATCTTTTTACTGACTAAAAAGGCCTTGCTGATTAAACCGATCAGTAAAACAAATATGTTATGGGATCTAATTAATGATTTATTGCGAAATCGAATTGCTTCTATTGCATACCTGTATGCAGGGTGTGTACCTGGATTACATGCGCATAGAACCAATTATTTGGTAATTTAATTATATGGCAACAATGTGCTTTTCAGGACTGCTTCTCTAAATAGATTTGAATCTTTCACTTTGTAGGCTTACATTTCAATGCAAATTGAGTGGCGTGAAATATTTTTCAATTTTAGCAATGTTCCTGTTTTTAAAATTTTATAGAAAACAATTAAAATGGGACCTTCCCATGACAGATTATCTATCTGTTAAATAATGCAAAAGTAACGGTTCGTTAATGTCTGCTTGCAATAAATATCCAATGTTATCCAGTGTTAGAGCCTTGCAATGACTGTTTGAATTTCTTTTACTTATTAATTTTGTCAAAAGTTGTAAAAGGGTGTCCCAAAGGAAACATTCAAGCTAATCAAGATCAAAAGTATTGGGAAATTATTTTTCATCATGAAAAAGCAGTCTAGTTTTAAAGTTTAGTCAGTTTTTATTGTGGTGTAAAACCACCAATACTTGGTTGTGGACTAAGAGAATGTAGACCGCAGAAAAAATTGTTTCTGAAAAGCAAAGATATTTTCGTTTGCAGTAAGCTAAAAATCGAAGAAGCTAAATCATAGAGCAGCAGCAGCAGCAGAGGTTGTTATTCAGTAATGAATAAACTTTTAATATAAACAATCATACTAGAAATACATGTGTTAGATTGTACACCTGGTATCTGGAATAACAAATGCCACGAAGTACCTTAAGTACTGCGGTAAAGATGCTCCCTAGTGAGGGAGGTAAAATTTTATGATCCACTTGCAAAAACACAAACAGTAAATACACAGACATTGAATATTTCCGAAAGTTACATAGCCACGGAATTTATTGTTAGTTAGGCAACACATCCTGCACTATTGGCAGCTCTATAGCAATAAACATAATGTAGTTTCCCAGGAGTTTGGTTTGTAAGGGCATAGAGAGTGAACGTTCGCGGTGTGTGCGGCAATAAGTAACTCCTAAAAACGAGCTTAATCACGACTACAATCGCAAAACCGAAACCCTAGTAAAATCGGTTAAAACAAAGAAGAGAACAAAGATCACAAAGTGGTAATTTAGTGCATAGTGCAAATAAACAGAATAAATTTATTAGTACTGTATGGAAAAGAGGATAAATCGAAGCTACAAAACGCGTTATCAAAAAATGTCAAACACGTACGCTGAACAACCGGAACGGAGACGCATTTCGCGATTAAATTAAATACGAAACAATTTTAACGATATATACTAAGAAAATGGATGATATGATAGAAATGAAGAAAGAACTCATAACAGAAATTAGAGATATTTAAAGTGGACAACGGGAATATATGGAATACATAAAAGAAATTAAAGAAGAAAACAAAATTAGGATGACAGAAATTAAAGAGTTGCGTACAAAAATAAAAACAATTAGAATAAATGGAAAAATAACTTAATTATTTCAGGCTCAACGACAATCAAGTAAGATGAAACGGAATAAAAAAAGAGAAATAAAAACTTTTATTAAAAAAAACCGAATGTAGATGCAGAAATAAAATACAGGAAATAAACGATATATAATTGAAACAAAATCTTTCCCTATTTAATCGTCTCTTATCTCCGCTAGTTTCCGAGATCCTCATACTAAACATCGGAGAAAACTCACCCTGTATATAAGAGAAAACTACAGATAGAATCCACATATGAAAAAATAGTAGAAAGACAATTAAGGTGGTTTGGACACGTGTGTCGTATGACTAAAGATAGACTAGTGAAAAGAGTGTACGAGCAGCGAGTGCCGTGTAAAAACAAAAAAGGAAGACCCAGAAAAACATGGAATGACGGTGTACGATAAGAAGCATAGTACTGAATATATGATGAAACTACCCAAAAACTTAAAAATTTCAAATTTATTATCTCACTTTGAATGTGTTAAATCAAACTTACTTCGATGAACTTACAAAAAGCAGAAAAAGACTAATTTTTAAATAGAACAAAATAAACTGTAAAGAAACCCCAAACAAGGAGACAACAAGAAATCACAGAACGTACCCAAGCCGATATAATAGAATAGAAATGTTCTCACGACAGCGTTATTCCGTAGTGTGGCCAACGTTGAAAAATTAAATCTCGTGCCACTTTTAAATTAATGGTTACGTGGCTTCGGAAGATATTCGATGTCTCGGTAGATGCGCCAACAAGCTTGCTCAAGTATTAAAAAAATTAAAATAAAGAAATTTTAGATGGCACAAAAAATGATAATTTGAGTCAAAGTCTAGGGGTGCCAATTGCAGGGGTCTGGCCTTCGTTTGTTTTTAAGTAAGTGTTCAAAAGAAAAACAAGAATTTCTGACGCAAAGTTATACCCTGGTTGCGTTTTAAATTTTATTACTGAATAAGAATTTAAATTTTAATTCGATGACACTAATCTTACTCTAGACTTACATTTGCAATTACGTACAAAATTGTTCTGGGCACCGTTAACCATCTTGTAATACAAAAAACAATTACAAATATCAACGGCTCTAGAATCTTAGAATCATTTTCTCGAAGTTCGGAACGTTGAAATTAACAAAAGAGCTGTAAGCACACTATTAAAACAATAGAGAACCATCCACTGCACCATTCCATCTGTGGCATCCTTCAACTAATCGAAGGAACATGTTAAATGGAAAGAAAACTGGCAAGATGTGGGGCTTGCTGTTGAATTCCGATATTACTTAAGACATTAGATGGACGTCTGAGAATGTGGTGAAATCAATGTAAGTACAACATAATACCAGTGAAAAGTTTTGTCGAAAGGTCAGTAATGAATAGTAATGGGAATGGCATCGATCTAAACGCCCATATACAGAATTACTGATGGGGAAGAACATTGTTTACTTCTATGCTATCAAAAGTTTTTAGTGCTGGCTCGGTTTTGTTTTTTGAAAACACTAACTACTAACACACACATTTTGATAATTACTGTCTAACTAACTACCGCAGCATCCATTCCTTTCAAGAGGAGGAACAGTACTGCTTTATGCAGAAGAAAAACAAAAAACAACTTGAGAAATTTAAGTAAGGAAGTTCAGTTGTAAGTCCTGAAGAAAGATTACAGTAATTCGCAGTACAAGTTCACTTTACATTGGTAACGCACTTAACTTGTGAACGGATCTTTTCACATTATGACCGTTACCAATTCGAATAGTAACAGATCCCGCTACGTTATCAGAAGAGGGGTGGATCTCAGTGACACGGCCAGTAACCATTGTAATCTATTGTGTTAGTTTTGATTAAATTCGGTAAATGTTTGTACCACTTGGTTTTGCGCTGCAACTCGGGTACGACCTCCATACTCCAACCACGCCAAAAGCATTGGCCCAATCATTATAGTTATTGATACATGGACAATCGATTTTCTTCGCAACAGTCCAGATTTACATCTGGAAGAGCACAAAGAGGTCTCGAAATAAGGAAGTGACCGGAAGCTTGATATATTTGTTAAGTATTTCTGAGGGTATTACTGATGCGCATGAATAAGTAAGCAATTCATCAAACATTATATCGATAAGAGCCCTTCTGGCATAAAAATTCAAATAACACAAAATGTAACATCTCTAAAAGTTTTTCAAAAACTCTGGAATGATGAAGCAACGGATTTGATTTTGAGATGTTCTCAAAAATATGATTACAAATTTGGCGTTCCAGACGCGGAGGCCTGAGTGTAGGTTGAGGTATAGTAGGTACAGAACACACACACTTAGGTGGTAAGTCTTCGAAAAATTTTTGCCTCTCTTAAGGTTTGTGTTAGGATGAGGTTCCACAAGAGAGAGTTCCACTACTTATCTCAAGAGGTTGAGTATTTAGAAATAGGTGATAGGAGAGAGTGATGGTAACTGTGACTCTGAGAAATAGCAGGTTATCAGTGAACGTCTTTGGCATCACAAGCTCATTTTCAGCCGCTGATTGAGGCCTTCAATGTCTTTAACGACCACATTTAGAAGATTTATTTAATTTCCAGAAACAGGTGGCCTTTTTGAATGTCCTTTCTGTAGCTCATCAGAATGCTCCTTTAGAGGCTAGCTTTTTTATTTAAAAGCAGAGGATCATCGGTCCAAGAAAATCCTGGTTGATGTTCACCCAGTGCCTAAAAAGAATGTGAAATCAAACTTTCCTTCGTTGGTTATGTCACCGTTAATCAATTCTTCGTTAATAAGGGCTCGTCCGTGCAGAGTGCCAAAAAGATTTCTTCTCAGTGTAGGTCTATGAAGAGCGGGTGTTGAAATTGTAGGAGTTCGGGACGCAGATATTCCTAGTGCAAGAAAACGCGACAAAGGTTTTGATATAAATTTGACTGAAAATGGGTGACTTGGAAACAATGTCTTCGCTAACATGTGGAACCTCGCTTTAGAGAGTTTATTTTAGCTCCGATATGGAACTGTTTGTTTAATGACGTAGTTAGGACTAGTAGAGATCGAGGAAGTCCAATCCTAACTACGCCATCATTGCACACAAAGTGTATACGCCGCGAACTGACGTCTCTCAAGAGTCCATCCTTTCCTTTCTCTTATTCATTTTCTACTGCAATGACAATCTCCGGCCCGAAGAACCTGAGGTCCGTCGCTCGCAATTCGCGGACGACACCGCTCTCTAGGTGACGTCTTGAAGCTCTGCCGAGGGATCGAGAATCTTGGCTTACGAACTAGGACGTCTGGAAACTTGGTTCCAAAAGTGGAGTATCAAACCGAACCCGCAAAAAACAAACCTCATCTTATTCCGCCACCCCAGCTACACCCCTACGGCCAGATTCGATCCCGACGACGCGACGTCCGCCTGGTACTGTGGGGCTTGCGCTTCCAACTTTCGTTATCTGTCAAGTACCTTGGCATCGCTTACATCCCCACGCTGAGATGGAGCGACGAGCCGAAGCACTGTCTAGACGTCGTCCAGCAGCGCAGCAGCTTGCTCTCTAGACTCTGCGGCAGCATTCCAAGCCGCCACCCCCGGACGTTACTTCATACATATAAAATTTTCATAAAACCCGTAATCGACTACCGATTCACCGTTTTCGGCTTCGCGCCGCCATATGCAATGAGGAGGCTCCGACAGAAAGAAAGGGTCATCTGCAGGAGGATTATCCGCCTGGAGCACTTTTTCTCTTTGAAGGAAGTCTGTGACAGAACGGGAATTCTTTCCGTAAATGCGCGCCCCCAGTTCATGAGGGGTCTCTCTCTCCTCCGTCACAACATCGAAGATTCGCCGCCGCATCATCTTAAGGTCTACACTACTGCTGCTGCTACACCTGCAACTACTACACCTACACAAATACAGGGACATCATAAATAGGAGGAAGCCACGTGACCACGAAATTTACTGTTGGTTAGGCATCACATCTTGCACTGTTGGCAGCTCTGTTGTAATAAAAAATTATGTAGTTTTCCAGTGGCGTAGTATTGGAAATATAATGAAACTACTTAGAAACTTAAATATTTAAAGATAATTATATATAAAGTTGGAAAATTAAAAAATGACAACATATTGAAGATATTTTTAAAAACAAGAATTAGATAAGGCCCAAACAATGCTGATGTAGCTGTCCAACAAGAGCTTTTTAGTTATTTTTCAATTTTATTAAATTTAACTGTCCACTATGAAGGATTTTTCATAAAAAGATAATTATGCAGGTAGGGTAAACGCATCAATACCTGGTCATTTAAAGAATATTTGAAGTTCCAACTCATTTAAATTTAAAACTAAATATTTAATAATGAATTTTTTTGTATAGTTATGCATGCATAAATGATATACATACTCAATCATTAAGAGTCATTAAATGTTTAATTTTCTATATTTAAAAAAACCATTTATCGAAATCGGCACTTTGGCAGCCGTCTTAACACAATCGTGTTCTGGGAATAATTAAAGATTAATAGTTGACGTGTAATTTTTATTTTCTGAATTAATGCAACATAATACTTAGAACTAGGTATGCTAGATAACAGAACTAAAAATCGCAATTATTTTAGCTGCCATAATTTATTTATAAAAAAATAATTCGTTAGGTAGCAGGTTACTAGAATTTAATTAAAAATAATGGCTTACATTTATCCTAAATTTTACAATTTCATTTAGTTCTTTTACATTTTATTGCAATTTATGAACAAATTACATAAATGGTTCGATATGGCCACCCTGTTTCTCTAAACATAACCGAACTCTATTTTTGATACTATTGAAAACTGAAACTAAGGTTTCTGGTGATATATTATTAATTTCATTTTGTATGGCCTCTTTTAATTCGTCAATATTCTGTGGACGGTGCCTGAAAACATTATTCTTTAAATGCCCAAATAGAAAAAAATCTAATGGTGTGAGATCGGAAGACCGAGGGGGCCATCGTTCACAACTAATCACTCGGTCATCAAAGAACTCTTCCAAATAACGAATAGTGGTGCGTGCCGTATGTGCTGATGCACCATCTTGCTGGAAGTAGCCCTCTTGGATTTCATCATCCAATAGTTGTTCGATAAAAGGTGTTAAAATATTACCTCGGTATCTTTCTCCACTGATTATGTCATTAAAAACAATGGACCATAGATCCTGCGTCTTGACATCGCAACCTATACACCAACCTTCTGGGGATGCAAACTTGTTTCTTCATAATTGTGGGGATTCTCTGTGGCCCAGGATCTGTAATTTTGGCTGTTCACATAGCCCGACAAATGAAACCA